>CM060331.1:10135251-10142751 GCA_030674155.1 Stramonita haemastoma | reverse complement strand
CCTATTATCCTCGACATGAAGGGGAAAAAAAAATAATAAAAAAATAATAATAAAAAAATAAATAAATAAAAAATAAATAAACAAATCTAAAATAAAGAGACAGACAGACAGACAGACAGACACAGACAGACACACACACACACACACACACACACACACACACACACACACACACACACACACACACACACACACACACACACACACCTTACACATTCATACTCCCCCTCTGTATACCCCCCCCTCCCCTCTGTATAAAAAAAAATCAAAACAGGAATAAGACGACAAAACTAGATACACAAGAGACAGAGATGTGACCTTATACGTTTAGACAAACCCTGTAAACAAGGGCATAAACACACGTGGAAGCACCGCCATATCTAAAAAAAAATATGTAAAGGTACTTTTATTTTTGTTTCTTTGATTTTGTTCCTTGACTACTGCTTCGAGGTTCACCAATGGTAAGGTTTTGGCGTTTGCAAGCATGTTTGCCCACGACGACGGTAGCTGTATTTCTGGTGTACATTTGTGCTTGGGCTTGTTTGCGTTTTTGTAACCTGTGGACGGGGATAGCCTAGTGGTCAGAACATTGCGCTTTCAATTAGACAACCCGGGTTCGATTCCTGTTCGAGGGGATTTTTCCCATTAAGTTAACATCAGTGCTGTCTCTACTCTTCCCAAAAGTCCTTCGGATGAGTCTATAAACCGAGGCCCCATGTGCAAAGGCAAGCAGAACATCTTGCGCACACACTAAATCCTATTCTGCTTTTTGTATGAGTAGGATAGTGTGTGCCGGTGGGAACAGATGACAAGATTTACAAAACTGCATACACACGGGAACTGGATGCAAAAACACATGAGTGCTTTTTCCATTATCTCACTCACTCACTCACTCAGTCCCATGTCCCAAAGGACGTAGGGGGGACATGAGAGAAGACGCAACGGAGATCTTTTTCCATGCTTCACGATCCTGTGTGGCTAGTAGGAGGCGTTGCAGGGGTTGGGCAGTCCAGTCTTTGATGTTGTCAACCCATGATTTCTTTTGGCGGCCTCTTCTTCTCTTGCCCTCGACTGTTCCTTGCAAGATGGTTTTTGCTAGGGTGTTGTGTCTTGTGGTGTGACCAAACCACATCAGCTTTCTCCTCTTTATGGTGGAGAGCAAAGGCTCTTGGGGGCCCACACGCTTTTTGATTTCTTCTTTCACATAGTTATTGGTCTTGTGTTCTTTGTATGATATTTTGAGGAGTCTTCTGTGGCACTTGTTCTCGAATGCTTGGATTCTTCTCTCTTACTCTGCTGTCAGAGTCCATGATTCACAGCCATATAGGAAATTTTTCCATTATACTCGATGTAAAAGAATAAATAGATAAAATAAAAAATAAATAAGTAAAGAAAGAAAGAAAGAAAGAACGAAAGAAAGAAAGAAAGAACGAAAGAAAGAAAGAACGAAAGAAAGAAAGAAAGAAAGAAAGAAAGAAAGAAAGAAAGAAAGAAAGAAAGAAGAAAGAAAGAAAGAAAGAAAGAAAGAAAGAAAAAGAAAGAAAGGAAGAAAGAAAAAAAGAAATAGTAGCCCACCGAACGCTGCCAGAAATTACATGATCTAAATTTGTATATAAGTATACACGAAGACAATTAGGGCATTAGTAGATCTGCATTTCATTTTTTTCTTAGAGATCATATACAAATATCCACGCACAATTCACCAGGCATTGCCAAGATTCGAACCCACGACGTCATACCCCAATGGGATTGAAGTTGAACGGTTTTTAATCACGCGGCGATATCATTTGTTTTTGTTTTATTTAATTTTGTCTTTTACTTACTCCTCACCATCTTTCATTCTTGCTTAATAACATCAAGTTGTGGGATTTCTTCCCTCTCTATTCCGCTAGCGTCTTTCGCCCACACTCTGTCAAGCTTTGAGAACTTCCGATGTGGAAAAGATTATCTGCACATGCGCAGACACATGCGCAGTGCAGTAGCTTCTCTTCTCTCTTCCTGGACAAATGAGAGATAGAGTAAGTGGACAGGTCTCTGTGAGGATGTCTGGGGCCTGTCAGTATGAATAGCATTGCATTTCTACCTTCTGGAAATTCTGTGTGAAACATTCCTTCTTTTCTATCCCTCGCTTTTTTTGCCTTTTTTAAGCTTTTTTTCAATTCTACTGCTTTTTTTCCAACACAATTTCTTTTATAAACAATAGTTAAGTACTTAAGTTCTAGATTCATCTTCTCTTGAAAGCTGACTGAAAGAAACTGTGTACATAATATAGTATTCTCAGAAAAAAATCTCGCTGGTTTCTTGTCATTATACGACAGTCTATTGTGTAATTCTTTCTCTATACTTATCTTTGTCTCTCTCTTTGTCTCTCTGCCTGTTTCTGTCCATCTCTGTCACACACACACACACACACACACACACACCACACGCACACGCACACACACAACACACACACACACGCACACACACATACACACATACACACACACACACACACACACACACACACACACACACACACACCTCTCTCTCTCTCTCTCTCTCCTCTCTCTCTCTCTCTCTCTCTCTCATCTCTCTCTCTCCTCTCTCTCACACAACACACACACACACAACACACACACACACACACACCACACACACACACACACACACACACACACACACACACACACACACACACACGAGCGCTTGCACACGCATGCACATACTTACGTGCACACACATAGAGATATACTCTCACACACACCAAAACACACACAACACACACACACACACACACACACACACACACACACACACTTACACACACATACTCACGAACACACACACACATACACACACACACACACACACCACACACACACACACACACACACACACACACACACACATACATACATACACTCACTGTACACAGCTTCAGAACGCGTATTAAAAAAAATACATTAAAAAAGATTTAATCCTGTGTTTTTTTTTCCAGCCCGATATAGACACACAGATGAACAGGGAGACAGCTGATCGAACTATCCATACATACCACAGACTGTGGGACACAAATGAGACACTCAAAGAAGATTTAATCTAACATAGACTATGGTTTTCTGTCCTTCTCCTCTCTCTCCCCCAATTGGTTATTCGTCTTCTTCTGACAGCCAGTTTTGTGCAGACTTTCTTCTTTGGTCACTATGCATTGCCAGAATGCATCTTGTCAAACTTTAGCTTCTCTTGCTGTACTTACATATAAATATGCGCATTTATACACAGCACGTGTCAGAATATACCTACACACACATGCATATATGTGCGGTGCGAAAACACACACACACACACAAACACGTGCACGCGCATACACACACACACACACACACACACACACACACACACACACACACACACACACACACACTCATACATACACAGAGCTTGCGCACTCACCATATGTAGTAGTATAGTAGTAGTAGTAGTAGTAGTAGTAGTAGTAGTAGTAGGCACCTATCAGTCTCGGAAGACTATGGAGTTGCGGTATAGTCTTTAGAGCGCAAAGCCTGGGTAAGTGAGTATGGAGGGCAAGCTGTTACCCATGCAGCAGACCCTCCTCCCTTTCTCCATCCCACTGGAATGATCCATTGGAAAGGCAATGACTGATAGGAATGGTTCCAGTGCCGTCGCAGGAGCCACCAGAACGTTGCCATATACTGCCCCGAGCCGCCCTGGGACTCCAACTCCCCAATTTTTCCTCAGGGATGGTGTCTAAACACTTTTTTTAAAAATATAATGTTGCCATCTGCTCCTACCGGCACACTACGGCCTGCTCTTCCGAAAGGCGGAACGGGGTTTTAACGTGTGTGCAAGATGTTCTGCTTGCGTTCGCACACGGGGCCTCGGTTTCTAGTTTCATCCGAATAGTATTGACATTCAGTTCGCTTTTTTCGTCAAACTGGGAAGAAAGGGCGAGGCTGGGTACGAACCCAGAACCTCACGGTTTACTTTTTGGCAGGCGAACGTCTTAACCATCCTGCCACCTTTCTTCCTACCATATGCCAGCACTAGAGTGAACATGAAAACAAAACCAATACAATGTCACTAACAGAACAACATAGAACCAGACAGTTAACAGGGGATACAGTCCTCTAGGAGGGAGGATTTGTGACGCTCCACGACAAAATGAGTCGTGTTTCACTTGATTTATTTTTTAATTTAATTTGATATAATTGTATTTTATTTAACAATGAGTGATTTTACGCAGGTGGACATCAGGTTGTCGATTTTTGAAGATTTTCATTGTGATAAAAAGTGTCAGTTTTCTTTGTTTATTTTGATAATGAAGTTTTGGTATTGGAAAGCATTCTTCTATCTCGTTTCAAGGGTGGGTTTTGTTTCTTTGTGCTATAAGAACGCATTAAAACGAAACAGCCAACTCCTCACCCTGGCCCTCTATTAGGAAGCGAAATTCATCAATGTCTCCTTTTGTCACTTCCTGGTGTGTAGCATTTCAATTTGGGATAAATTTTTTTCACAATTGTCAGCTTTTACACTTTAATGTTTGATAACTTTTTTTTATACATACATCCGCTTTTCATTCTGTTTTCATGTTGAATAACTATATTTTTGGTTGCAGACTGACAAACATGTTAACAGTTAAAAAAGAGGCTTTAGGGCAGTGTGACTCATTATGTGGTAGATATAAAAACAATTTAGTGTTGCGTTTTTAATCACAAAGCTAATGCACGTTTCTGGGGGGGGGGGGGGAGGGGTAGGGAGGGAGGAGGAGTGGGGGGGCACAGGAAATGGGTGTCATGTTTGTTCCTTAAAACAACATGAATCCTCAGTGTTTTACTCTAGTAAAGCTTTTAGATCTTCCGTTTGGATAAAGTGTATTTTGCACATGCGATGATCAGCTTGCTTTTGACGCCACTGCCTGAATATAAGTAGAATAAATGGAGGTTAGGGGAGAGTTCAATTAATACAGAGGTTGTTTGGGGGACATCCCCCCCCCCTAGGAAGGAGAACGAGGATGCGTGCTTTTTAGCGTGTCATTTGTAGCCTTTCATTTCAAGCCTGGTAACGGGACTCTAAATCAGTTTAGCAGTTTTCTAATCGTTCGTTTCTTTCTTCCTTTACAGTATAAAATCACCTTTTCTCTCCTTCTGTTAGTTGTTTTTTTTGCCGGATGGCTTAATTTTTCATGGATTTATTTTTTGTTTTTGATTTGTGTACCTCGTTTTTTTCCATGCATTTGGTTTTTGTTTTATTGTAGATGTTGCTTTTGTGTGTTCTCATGTGTGTCACTCTGTCTCCTTTCGTTTACAAGTGTTAAGCAAAACTATTAATACTGAAGGCGAAGTTTCATCGTTATCTTGTAGAATAGAGTTCAGCTATGCTTATGAACTAGGAAAAAAACACAAGATAAGTTTATGTAACAAAATTACAGGTATCAAGGATATCAGTATGATTTGTTCTCAATGGTAAGATCTTGAAAATGCAACCATTTTCGCTCCTCACCAAGAGAGCCCTCTTGTGATTATAAGGGTGATGTCTAAGCATTACACCACTGTGCATGCGTTTATTTTCCTCCAATTTTGTTGCATGTTCCTAAAGGCACTCGATGGCAAAACTGTACATGGTGGTCTTATAGCGACCTTACAGCAATAAGTCCCTATGGACTCCTAACCTCGCAGATTGGACATAAGGAATCTGGGTATGGTAAGGGTTTGAGAGATTCAAATCATTGGCATGAGAGCAGCAGAACAAGAAGGCTACAGAAGATAAGATAGCAAAGCCAAAAAGCAACAACAACAAAACAAACACAAATCCACAACAAAAACAATATCCAAGTTAAGCAAACAACCAACCAAACAAACAAAACCCAAAGAAGATTAGAATCTGGAATGAATTGCCTTTCCTTTTTCATTGTTTGTTTGTTTGTTTTCGTAAAGTCCAGCCACTCCCTAAAGCAAAATTCTTGGCTGCTGAAAGAGAATGTGGTTGTGTGTGTGTGTGTGTGTGTGTGTGTGTGTGTGTGTGTGTGTGTGTGTGTGTGTGTGTGTGTGTGTGTGTGTGTGTGTGTGTGTGTGTGTGTGTGTGTGTGTGATGTGTGTGTGTGTGACGTGTGTGTGTGTGTGTGTGTGTGTGTGTGTGTGTGTGTGTGTGTGTGTGTGTGTGTGTGTGGTGTGTGTGTGTGTGTGTGTGTGTGTGTGTGTGTGTGTGTGTCCTCTTTTTCTTTTTGAATTATTCTACGTTCCCAGAACACTCTAGTCAAAGTTTCGATTCTCTATGCTAAAGAATAATATAAGAGGGACGAGGATAGCCCTTTCTCTCTGGATAAATCAGGCAGATCTGATTAACTTTTGGGGAGCTTAGGTTGAAAAGAAAAACTAGTGGCTTCACTGAGAGTTTTTAGAGACTTGGTTGCTAGATCATTGTGCGGCTCTATCAATTACAGATGTAAGCATACGAAAACACGAGTCTAGATTCATGGAGTATTTTCCTCTTTTTCTCCATTATGTGTTTCGTGCTTGCTTTCTTTTGTTCACTTAATGTCTGTCTCTGCACTGGCTGTGTGGCCAACTGTCGGTATTTATCATGTGTCTGTCTGTGTCTGTTTGTATGACCAATGATCAATATTTACTACGTGTCTGTCTGTCTGTGTCTATTTGTATGCTCAACTCTCAGTCTTTATTTAGTGTCTATCTCTGTCTGTCCGTGTGTATGTATTAAAAACTGTTACTATTTACTTAGTGTAAGGCTATGTCTGTCTGTCTGTCTGTCTGTCCGATTGTGTGATCAACAGTCATTATTTACTGAGAGTTTGTTTATCTGTCTGCCTGTCTGTTTGACGAGCTAGTCAGTTCTTATAATATATATATATATATATAATATATATATATATATATATATATATATATATATATATATATATATATATATATATATATATGTGTGTGTGTGTGTGTGTGTGTGTGTGTGTCTGCCAGTCTGTCTACTTGTCTGTCTAATTGTATGACCACTCTTCAGTTTTTACTGGTGTGTTTATGTCTTGTGTGATGTATAGGTCGAATGCAAGCGCTTTGATTTGTTTTTACAAGATATAGCGCTATATAAGTTCCATGTATTATTATTATTATTATTATTATTATTATTATTATTATTATTATTATTATTATTATTATTATTATTATTATTATTATGTCTGCCTGTCTGCCTGTCTGATCATGTGGCCGACTTTTAGTTTGGACTTAGTGTCTGTCTGTCACTTCATGTGCGACCGACCGTCAGCTGATTTGTGGCTTTTAAAAGGCTTGAACATCAAGTTGCCTTTTTTTAGGCTGTCTTTCCTTTCTTTTCTTTTTCTTCTTTCTTTCATTCATTCTTATTTACTTTCCTTTTTTCGTTCTTTCTTTGTTTTCTTTTTTTTTCCTTTCCCGTTGGTTCGTTCTTGTATGTGTGTGTGTGTTGGTGTGTGTGTGTTTGTGTGGGACGGATAGCCTAGTGGTCAGAACA
>CM060331.1:10110251-10125251 GCA_030674155.1 Stramonita haemastoma | reverse complement strand
CTGGAGAAACACAATACATTATGTGTGTGGTGGCGAAGTCTGTCTGTTGCTGTCACTTCTTTCGGACAAAAGTCGTGTTTAGGAGGATGCAGATTGTGTGTGTGTGTGTGTGTGTGTGTGTGTGTGTGTGTGTGTGTGTGTGTGTGTGGTGTGTGTGTGTGTGTGGTGTGTGAGTGTGTGTGTGTGTGGGGGGGGGGGGAGGGGGTTGCATGTTTGTGTGTGTTTGTGTGTGTGTGGGGGGGGGGGGGGGGCTGAAGTGGTTGCATGTGTGTGAGGGGGTTGTATGTGTATGTGTGTGTGTGTGTGTGTGTGGCGTGTGTGCGTGTAGTGTAGTGTAGTGTAGTGTAGTGTAGTGTAGTGTAGTGTAGTGTAGCGTAGCGTAGCGTAGCGTGGCGTGGCGTGGCGTGGCGTGGTGTGGTGTGGTGTGGTGTGGTGTGGTGTGGTGTGGTGTGGTGTGGTGTGGTGTGGTGTGGTGTGGTGTAGTGTAGTGTAGTGTAGTGTAATGTAATGTATGTATAGTAGCACAACATACACGCACGCACACACATACACACACACACACACACACACACACACACACACACACACACACACACACACCACACACACACACACACACACACACAACACACGCACACACACACACCACCACCACCACCACCACCATCACCACCACCACCACTTCAACAACAACAACAACAACAACAACAACAACAACAACAACAACAACAACATCACACGTACACACTCGCTCCATCCCTTTAGAGTGAGTGTGTGCAAGCGCATGCGTCTTAAGGCTTTTATGAGGGAGGTTTTTCAGTGCTACTGCTGTCCACCCATCACTTTCTCTTTCTCCCTCGTCTTCTACTTCTCTTTACATGTCAAAGCCATGAAGAATGAATGGTCTTTCAAAGACTGTTTGTATCTACTTTACATCAATGTCATTCGGATGAGACTAAACCGAGGCCCCGTGTGCGACCGCACGAAGAACATCTTGCACACACGTTAAAACCCCGTTCTGCCTGAAGAGTAGGCCATTGTGTGCCGGTAGGAGTGGATGACAAAACTATCATAAAAACAAAGACAGCATGCACACAGGTGTCGTGTTTAGACACCATCCCTGAGTAAAAATCGGGGAGTTGGAGTCCCCAGGGCCGCTCGGGGCTGTATATGGCAACGTTCTGGCGGCTCCTGCGACGGTACTGGAACCATTCGTATTGGTCATTGCCTTTCCAATGGACCATTCCAGTGGCGTGAAGAGGTGGGGGGTCTGCTGCATGGGTAACAGCTTGCCCTCCATACTTACTTACCCAGGCTTTGCGCTCTAAAGACTAGAGCGCAACTCCAGTCTTCTGAGACTGATGGGTACCTACTACTACATCAATGTGTACAGAGTGATTCTTCTTCTTTATCGAATCTTCAGATAGCAAATATTGTTGTCTGTTTTCCGAGTGAGAATGTATCGCACTGCGGTGTTGCAGCTAATACGTCGTACTGCCGTTAAAAAGTTAATGCGTTGTGTCGCTTTTAAGCAGTTAGTGCTTTTGCTGCCTTTAAGCAGTTAATGCGTTTGCTGCTGTTAGCAGTCAATGTGTTGTACTGCCGTTAAGAAGTTAATGCGCTGCGTTGCAGTTTAGCAGTAAATGCGTTGTGCTGCCTTTAAGCAGTTAATGCGTTGTGCTGCCTTTAAGCAGTTAATGCGTTGTGCTGCCTTTAAGCAGTTAATGCGTTGAACTGCCGTAGTTAATGCGTTGAACTGCCGTAGTTAATGCGTTGAACTGCCGTCGAGCAGTGAAATAATACAACCTGCATCATCTCTTCAAATGGAATAAAATGCATACAAGATGACTCTGCCTTAGTCTTCGGAAGTCGGAATATGGCTGCGTATATGGCGAGGTACTTCAGAAAAAAAACAGTCTCACACAAACTCCTCATTCAGTTTGCAATTTCAATCTCACGGTGATTTTTTGGTGGGATAAGTCACTTTGAGTGCACATTCTGTGTGACCCCTAGAGTGTTAAGCTGAGGAATGCACAACAACAACAACAACAACAACAACAACATTTTTACCTGAATCTGCCAGTACTGTTCAAAGTATACAAAAGCAGACAAAACCCATGAACTAGAGCGCTTAAGGTAATGCTGCTTAAAACAAAAGAATAGACACGTACGCAAAATGACGCTAGCGTAATGCTATATTATCTGCTACGAAGCGAGACATATCAGGTACCAGTATAACGTCTTCTGTATGCAGAAAGCTGGCCATAAATGTCGTCTTATATTATCTGAGGATGTTTTATGAATCTGGAAGCATAGGATACGGCAGCAGGGCCAGACGAAATGTCAAGGTTTTAGTGCCAAACTTTTGGCAAAGTTGTACGTAAAATGTGGACTAGTACGTGAGTTGGCATTTTCCCTTTCTTCCTCTTTTGTTACTTTTTTCTTTATTTATTCTCTGTTTTTAAGTGTTGTTTTGTTGGTAGATACATGTAGTTACTTTGTATTGTGTGTTGAGGTAGCCTAACTTTGTGTGTGTGTGTGTGTGTGTGTTTTCTCTGTGTGTGTGTTGCGTGTGTGTATGTGTGTGTGTGTGTGTGTGTGTGTGTGTGTGTGTGTGTGTGTGTGTGTGTGTGTGTATGTGTGTGTGTGTGTGTGTGTGTGTGTTGTGTGTGTGTGTGTGTGTGTGTGTCCTTGCTACACTGTATGAACTTATAAGTAACAATTATTATCAATTTGATGAATGTCTAGACTACTCATTGCTTGTTGCTTTCATTTCATGTATTGGTGCGACAATATTATGGACGAATACGATTCTGTATAAACTACAACGGAATACAAAACAAAGTAAGGTAATAAACTTGCCAATACAAAAAAAAAGATATAAAGCTGTAATCGGTAAGGATGAGACCCAACATGGAAAACGTTGGCTTTGTAACACGCATAGTAGCTGATAATACACAGTATCAACCAACATCCCCACCCGTGGAATTGCCGGGGGCATGTCAGCATAAATAGCATCCCCACCTTGTGAAAAGTATGTGATACAAATTCTCTCTTTTTTATCCCTGTCTTTGTTTCTGCCTTGGTCCTCTTTCTTCATCTCACCTCCTTTTTGTACATTTTCTGCCCTTTTGGTCAATTTTCTCGCTTAGAAAAAATGACTTGAAAAAAGAACAATTATCCCCCACACTGAAGTCAGATGTGCTGAGCCTAACTTGCTAGGCGCTTAACTGCAGCACGAACAGTTTCTGCAAACTTGACATGCACCACTAGTTGCTGTTTGAGCGTTTGGTAAAAGAAGAAGAAGCATAACAACTATCGGAGCTGGTGATGAAATGTAGTGGCAGGCAACTTAAGTACAAATGCCACACAATACCATACGACACCATACGATTCTATACGGTACGATACGATACTATGCGATACGGTACGGTACTATACGATACGATACTATGCGATACGATACGATACAATGCTATGCGATACGATACGATACGATACGATACGATACCATACCATACCATACCATACCATACCATACCATACCATACCATACCATACCATACCATACCATACCATACCATACCATACCATACCATACCATACCGTCATGTTTATAGTCCTACCGACCACGAAAGCCAATATCAGGGCTGTCCCCTCATTCAGTTTCAGTGTCTCCAGTAACTTTCAACTTAGTATAAATACAGTCTGGTACATACACATACACATATACATACACACATACACACATACACACATACATACATACATACATACATACATACATACATACATACATACATACATACATACATACATACACACATACCATGAAGACCATACTACATTTTAAAGATAGAATTATCTTCTGACTGTGGCTGGATAGGATGTAGGAGAAGGTTTAAGTCCTCGGATCATGCCATGATTTATAAGCAGATTTAAAAAAAAAAAGATTTTGTTCATTTTTGATATTGTAAGCAGTTTTGCAGTATTCTTTCCCCTCCACACAAGACTTGTTTGTGTGTCTTCTTTCTTCGTCTTTTCTGTTCGCTCCTTGGCTAGAGTTACAGTTCCGTTGTTCACCAATGAAGAGGTTTTGCGTGTGTGACCCTTTTTGGCAACCTGAAAGGTAGCGGCATTCCGACTTCAGGGTTATATGCGGGATGTGTTCAAGTTGCTCTAATCCACCAAACGCTGACATGAATTACGGGATCTTTAAAGAACATATTTGATCTGCATGTATATATTTACGAAGCGAATTAAAGCACTTGTAGGTCTATACTTGAAGTTGACCTGGGAGATTCTTTAAAGAGCATATTTGATCTTCTGCATGTATATATTTACGAAGCGAATTAAAACACTTGTAGGTCTATACTTAAAGTTGACCTGGGAGATTCTTTAAAGAGCATATTTGATCTTCTGCATGTATATATTTATGAAGCGAATTAAAACACTTGTAGGTCTATACTTGAAGTTGACCTGGGAGATTCTCTAAAGAGCATAATTATTTGATCTTCTGCATGTATATATTTACGAAGCGAATTAAAACACTTGTAGGTCTATACTTGAAGTTGACCTGGGAGATTCTTTAAAGAGCATATTTGATCTTCTGCATGTATATATTTATGAAGCGAATTAAAGCACAGGTAGGTCTATACTTGAAGTTGACCTGGGAGATTCTTTAAAGAGCATATTTGATCTTCTGCATATACATATTTACCATCCTGCAAGGAACAGTCGAGGGCAAGAGAAGAAGAGGCCGCCAAAATAAATCATGGGTTGACAACATCAAAGACTGGACCGCCCAACCCCTGCAACACCTCCTACTAGCCACACAGGATCGTGAAGCATGGGAAAAGATCTCTGTTGCGTCTTCTCTCATGTCCCCCCCCCCCCCCCCTATGTCCTTTGGGACATGGGACTGAGTGAGTGAGTGAGTGATATACATATTTACGAAGCGAATTAAAGTACTGGTAGGTCTATACTTGAAGTTGACCTGGAGTATGTGAAAATCCCCGTCATTAACTTACCAGACGCCGAGGAGATTCAAAATCACGAATTCATAGACCCTTGGAGTAGAAGCCGAACGGTCGGAACCACTCGGCTATAGTTTATGTCATGTGTCTTGTGATAACTATTTGGGGGTTTATGGCTTAATATCCTGTTTCATACTGTAGACTACAAAATTATAGAACATCTCTTATTGCTCTGTTTTTTTCTTTCTACAGAAAAGAATGCAGAAGTGTTATTGTAGATGGCTTGTTTGACTAGGAAGTGGAAGATTGCATTTTTTGGTTTTTGGTTTTGTTTCAGTCAACTATGCTTATCATCGATTACTGTGTATCATCTGCATGTGTGTGTGTGTGTGTGTGTGTGTGTGTGTGTGTGTGTGTGTGTGTGTGTGTGTGTGTGTGTGTGTGTGTGTGTGTGTGTGTGTGTGTGTGTGTTTATTTTATTTGTTTACTCAATTATATCGAGGATAATGGAATAAGCATTTGTGTGCTTTTTAACATCAAGTCTATGAGTGTATGCAGTTTTGTAAATTTTGTCATCTGTTCCCACCAGCACACAGTGTGTGTGAGTGGGTTCGTGTGCGTTTGTGTGTATACGTGCCCGCGCGCGCACGTGTATGTGTGTGTGTGTGCGTGTGTGCGTGTGCATTTGTGTGTATATTCATGTGTATCTATGTGTATGTGTGCGTCCGTGCGTCCGTATTCGCGCGTTTGTGTATATATGTGTCTATGCGCGCGTGCTCACGCATGTATGTGCTTGTCTGCCTGTTCACCTGCCGGTGTGTGTGCATACTTGCATACGTGCATGCATAAATGTATGGGTGCCCAGCTATATGTGGATTTGATTGTGCGGGTATCAGTGCATTGTCTACACGCTTATAATCCCATGTGAACTGTTCACTAAAGGCAGCACAGTCCACATTCTACAACGTTGACGAGATACAGAACCAGGCTGGTCTTCTAATGGTGGAGAGAAAGAAAGAGCACAGCACCGATCCTAATTTTAGCAACACCCTTCAGCCTTTAATCAGGTGTCTGCGACCCCGGTGGTTTAATTAGAATTTGGAAGTGAGATAGCCTGGGGATGTGTGCTGGGTTTTCACACAGTAGAAAATAAACCCAAACAAACGAAAGAAGAGAAAACAACAAAACGATATTGCATTGCCCCGGAGGAAGGGAGAGGAGAGAGAGAGAGAGAGAGAGAGAGAGAGAGAGAGAGAGAGAGAGAGAGAGAGAGAGAGAGAGAGAGAGAGAGAGAGAGAGAGAGAGGGAGAGACAGACAGACAGACAGACAGACAGACAGACAGACAGACAGACAGACAGACAGACAGACAGATAGACAGAGTCGGAGAGAGACAGAGAGAGACAGAGAGAGACAGAGAGAGACAGAGGGGACAGACATAGAGACAGAGACAGAGTTAGAGAAGAGACAGAACCAGAGAGACAGAGAGGAAGAGACAGAGAGATAGAGATGTGAGCATGAAAGAGGCAAGGGAGATATGTTCGATAAATACATATTTTCTTAAACTCAAATCCTTAAAAATGCACACACAAAGGCAATGTCTTTTGAAAAGAATGAAATCCATACAAAATGAGTTAACTCGGTCTACAAATACGGTTAAGAAAAAGCCACGAGAGAACATAGGCTAGCAATAATTTTGTTGAGAACATGTGACCAGACACGTTAAACGATGATAGCATATATCAGCAACGAACTGATGCACGTGGGATACTTTATACTGTAACATTTATGGGGAAAAAAACTAGCCATAAATGTCGTCTTACATTGTCTTACGATGTTTTATAAATCGTGAAGAATAGTTGAGGGCAGCAGGGCCAGACAAAATGTCAAGGTTTAGAGCCAAAGTTTGCAAAGTTTGGTGCAAAATTCAAAACAGTACGTCAGTTTGCATCTTTGGCTCCTTCCCTCTTTTGATTGTTTTTTTTTTTTTTTAAATTCTGTGGTCTTGTTTTTAATATTGTGATGTAGTTTATGGTTGTTTTGCTGTTTTATTCCTGGCAAGAGAAAAACGGGTTTTACAGTTCTTTCTTGTTGTAATACATCTTAGTAATGAAATATGACAACGATTTTGGCAAAAACAAAAGAAAGAAATACGTTATAAAATCGTATTCTCACATCTATTGTTTTTCAAGTTTATACTTATATTGAGCAACAACAGCAGGAATACTTAAAACTGCAGCTGCATCAAGGAAATGACAACAACAATAACTACTACTATAACAACGACTATGGTAGTGGTGGTAGTAGCAGCAGCGTCAGAAGCAGCAGCAGTAGTAAACATAAAAAGTTGATATAGTAGTAGTAGTAGTAGTAGTAGTAGTAGTAGTAGTAGTAGTAGTAGTAGTAGTAGTAGTAGTAGTAGTAGTAGTAGTAGTAGTAGTAGTAGTAGTAGTAGTAGTAGTAGCAGGAGGAGGAGGGGGAGGAGGAGAAGGAGGAGGAGGATGGGGGAGAAGGAGGAGGAGGAAGATGGGGGGGGAGGAGAAGGAGGAGGAGGAGGAGGAAAAGGAGGAGTAGCGGCAGCATACTATTACTACTGTTTGTCCTCCTCCTCCTCCTCCTCCTCCTCCTCCTCCTCCCTCCTCCTCCTCCTCCTCCTCCTACTACTACTACTACTACTACTACTACTACTACTACTACTACTACTAACTACTACTACTACTACTACTACTACTACTACTTTGTCGAACGCTCGAACAGCAACTATTGTCTTTCATACGAGCAAACATGCGTTGCGCTGTCCTAAAGCGCCTGACAAGTCAGACCCAATGCATCCAACTTTGGCATGTGAGAGAATTGTTATCATTTTTAAGCATTTCTGGAAGAAAAAAAAAAGGCAGAAGAATGGGCAAATAAGGCAGAAAATAGACGAGGAGAAAGTGAGAAGGAAAAAAGTAAACCTGCAGAAACAACGATATGGGTAGAAAATAGAGAATTCCAAACAGAAATCCCACAAGGAGGGGGTGCGATTTTTACTCACAGGACCTAGGCATGCCTACACGGGATAAACCAGAACAAAACACCATATTTCTCTGTAACAAACATCGTTATTTTGATACCTGGTTAACTAATACAAGAAACAAATGGCTTACGTTTGGTAAAAAGTCAACGTATTGGTGTCTTATAGCCTATGTTGTTGTAGGGGAAACCTCAGCTTCTCCAGAGACCAGTATATTGAGGACGCCGCCCATCTCTTCTCCTTCGCTGCTTTACCTTCCCTGACCCTAAAGAGGGCAGATATCCATTATTAGCTGGTGAACTGGGGAACTGTACTGAAGCCAAGGTTCGAAAACAGGCACCCACACACTTGTTAACCACGCTCGATGCTGCTTAACATTGTCTAGGGGGAAATAAGTGCTCTGACCACAAAGCTAGTCGGTCTCCAGTGACATTTGACACTAACACAAAACTTAAGACCATGAGAGTTTTATAAACCTGAGACTGCTGAATCTGAACCGAGACACGAAAAATGAGATCCAACTTTATTTTAAAAACGGAACCGACGATAACGTATATCACCCATCGTCTGCGGCAAGATAAGTCATGGTATAGTCTGATACCGCTATAGAAAATTGACCATAAAGATCAGTCTGGATTGTCTGTATACAGCCTCTGACTTTGGCTGGTACATTGCCGGAGCGGGTTAGGTCATCGCGTGGTTTATGGGCAGACTTTCTAAGTCTGTAGATAACTTGTGATTTGGCACTGTGTTACACTTTCTACCCTGGTCCCTCGTGGCTGATTTATATCTCTGCCGCGGTTCAGTGTTGTTATGACTATGTATCCTCTTTCGGTGCTGTATATAGTTATAGTATATAGCATCTCTCTCTCTCTCTTCTCTCTCTCTCCTCCTCATCTCTCCTCTCTTCTCTCTCTCTCTCATCTCTCTCTCTCTCTCTCTCTCTCTCTCTCTCCTCTCTCTCCTCTCCTTCTCTGTCTCTCTCTCTGTCTCTCTCTCTCTCTGTCACTCTCTCTCTCTGTCTCTCTCTCTCTGTCTGTCTCTGTCTCTCTCTCTCTCTCTCTCTCTCTCTCTCTCTCTCTCTCTCTCTCTCTCTCTCTCTCTCTCTCCTCTCTCGCTCTCGCTCTCTCGCTCTCGCTCTCTCTCTTTCTTTCTTTCTCTCTGTCTCTCTGTTTGTCTGTCTGTCTGTCTGCCTGTCTCTGTCTGTCTGTCTGTCTGTCTCTGTTTCACCTTTTTCTGTCTCTGTCTGTGTCTGTTTGCCTATCTGTCTGTCTGTCTGTTTGTCTGCATGTCTGTCTGTCCGCAAAGAACACTGGCGTGACATAAACAGGTATATACTACAACACAATATACAGCATACTCACCAAGGATGGGATTTCAAAACTAATTACAGTCATAAACTGGTATATGCAGATCATGTAACACAACACAAAAAGACCGTACCAAGAAAACAAGACACCTCAGCAGACGAGAACGTATACCTACCATACCAACCACAGTGTGTGGCATCTCAAGTACTTGCTAAAGGTGGGTAAGTGTGGGGAACATGAAATCTGAGCGTGGTCTGGGACTGTGTGAAAGTATTCCGAGTCTGGCGCTGACAGCACTAAACTGCTCCACTTGTTGCGATGCCAGGGGTTAACCGGTATAGGGTACACTTGTGGAGGAATTGTGTCACTTCTGGGATGGAGGGTAACTTAGTGATTTAAAGAAAAAACTATTTCCATTCATAGGGTGGTCTCTCTCTCTCTCTCTCTCTCTCTCTCTCTCTCTCTCTCTCTCTCTCTCTCTCTCTCTCTCTCTCTCCTCTCTCTCTCTCTCTCTCTCTCCTCTCTCTCTCTCTGTGCGTGCGTGCGTGCATGCGTGCGTTTGTGCGTGTATGTGTTTGCGTTGGTGTGTCTGTCTGTCTGTCTGTCTGTCTTTCTGTCTGTCTGTCTGTCTGTCTGTCTGTCTGTCTGCCACTCTCTCTCTCCTGTCTGGTTCTCTGTCTGTCTGTGTGTTTCTGTATGTCTGTATCTTTGAATGTTTTTGTTTGTCTGAAAGTCTGTCTGTCCGTCTGTCCGTCTCTGTCTGTGTCTATATGTATGTCTCTTTCTCTGTCTCAGCCTCTGTTTGTGTCTCTGTCTCTCATATTGTAGAGATTCATTAAATGTTTTGATAAAGAGCGCGGTTGGGGATTGAAAACAATGTAAAAGAAAACAAATCTGGAAGCAATTCAGCATCGATCAAAAGCCTGTTTACGCCTAACAGCAGTGATCGATACGAAGCATAGGTGGGGTTTATTTGGTCTTTATTATAAACTAACTATGATCACAAACGGTTTCAGGAACCTGCATCAAAGCACAAGATCCCCAAACAACAAAGCAATGAAAATTGAAATGATCTGTCTGACAGCACAATAATGGTTATTTTATATCAACCTTTATCAAATCCCTTTTCGGTATAAAGGAAGTAAAAGTTAGCCGACACAAGAATTCTGTTTCGAAGAATTGTCCGTTTTGGGGGGAGGGGGGGGGGGGGGGGGAGACAGAGTACATGATGAATTGCAACAGAGCTCAACATCCCCCAACAACAAAGCAATCAAACCTATCATCATCTTGTCTGGCTTTGCAGCCAGTACATTAAAGTCAGCTTTTATTACATTTATTTTTTAGTATCGAGGACGTAAAGTCAACCGACGCGATAATGCTGTGTGGACAAATTTATTGTCCATTTTGTGTGTGTACATAGTAGAGGATGAACTATACCAGAGCAGAGGATCCTAAACAAACAAAGCAATCAAACTTGAAATCATCTGTCTGGCATTACAACCAGTACATTCAAGTCAGCTTTTATGAAGCTTCCTTTGGGTATAAAGGAACTAAGGGTTCAATGATCCGTGATAACGTTGTTTTGAAGAATTATCTTTTTTATGACAGATGGTATTTGGGGGATGGATGGTTTGAGCTGAACGTTTTGTTGAGTTTTGCTGATTTAGAGCAAAAAACGTTTTGTAAGTATTGCAAAATGACTGGAAACCGTGGCCACAATATTTTTTTTACCAAGTACTAGTTTGTATAATTATTAGGAATGTCATTTTGTAATGTATACTAGTTTTTGTATATTTTATGACAGAGAAAAACGAACATTTGAAACATAAGAGCATATATAATAATGTTGTATGTCATGACCGGTGTCGTGAACGTGTTTGGTTCTTTGCATTTGCTTTCTTTTCTTTTTTGCTTCTTTTTTTGGGGGGGGGGGGGGCGGGGGGGGGAGGGTTTCCAGTGCTTTTAACTTCGTAAAAGAACAGTTGTTTCACTTGATTTAATAAGTTAAAGTATTTTAGTCTTTGATCTTATCTCTCTCCTCTCTCTCTCTCTCTCTCTCTCTCCTCTCATCTCTCTCTCCTCTCTCTCTCTTCTCTCTCTCTCCTCCCTCTCTCTCTCTCTCTCTCTCTCTCTCTCTCTCTCTCTCTCTCTCTCTCTCTCTCTCTCTCTCTCTTCTCCCCTCTCTCTCTCCAAAACTCTACAGAATTCGCCTCTGTTTGCTTTGGGTTGTCTAATGTGCGTTGATATTTCATTTTGCTGACTGAACTCCCTGTTTATTGCATCCCTGAAAGAATCCCCTGTGGGGATGCCGGGGTTCTGTTTGTATAAATACATTTCAACCTTCTGGAATTTCTGCGCTTGGATTCCCTTCTTTTCTATCCCTCCTTTTTGGTTCTGCCTTTACTCCTTTTCTTCTTGACACCCCTCCTGTATAATAATGTTTGTTGCCTTTGTCATTCTCCTCTTTTGTTTCTGACGAAAGACTTCAAAGCTAACAATTCCATCACACGCCGAAGTTGAATGCCTTGGTTGGGCTTGACTTGTCAAGCGCTTAACAGCAGAAAAATTAATTGTTGCTCATGATTATGGCATACAGAAATGTTGTTGTCTGAGCGTCTGGTGAAGAAGAAGAAGAAGAAGAAGAAGAAGAAGAAGAAGAAGAAGAAGAAGAAGAAGAAGAAGAAGAAGAAGAAGAAGATGATGATGATGATGATGATGATGATGATGATGATGATGATGATGATGATGATGATGATGATGATGATGATGATGATGATGATGAAGAAGAAGAAGAAGAAGAAGAAGAAGAAGAAGAAGAAGAAGAAGAAGAAGAAGAAGAAGAAGAAGAAGAAGATGATGATGATGATGATGATGATGATGATGATGATGATGATGATGAAGAAAGAAGAAGAAGAAGAAGAAGAAGAAGAAGAAGAAGAAGAAGAAGAAGAAGAAGAAGAAGAAGAAGAAGAAGAAGGAAGGGTGAATGCAAGAGAAAGAAAAAAAAAAAAAGAGAAGAAAAAAAAAAGAAGAAGAAAAGTAAAGAGAAAAATGATGATGTGATGATGATATGATATGATGAGAAAGAGAAAAAAGAAAAAGAAGAAAAAGAAGGAAAAGAAGAATAAAAAAGATGAGATGATATGATATGAGGTGATGTGATGAAGAAGATATGGATGAAGATGAGAAGAAGAAGAAGAAGAAGATGATGAGAAGAGAGAAGAAGAAGAAGAAGAAGAAAGAAGAAGAAGAAGAAGAAGAAGAAGATGAGAGAGATAGATGATGGGATGGGATGGTGATGTGATGATGATGATGAGAGATGATGATGAGAGATGATGATGAAGAAGAAGAGAGAAGAAGAGAGAGAAGAAGAAGAAGAGAAGAAGAAGAAGAAGAAGAAGAAGAAGAAGAAAGAAGAAGAAGAAAAAACAAGAAAAGAAGAAAAAACAAAAAAAAAGCGAACTAAAAAATGGCTCTGTGGTTTATAAAACAGGTAAACACATCACTGTTAGAATGAAGGTACTATATTATGGACATCAATCCTGCATAAAAACGCTCCATGGTATCTACGTTGTCAACATACCATCAAATCAACCCTCTGTCTACTCAAACTAAACATGTTCAGCCTCACAAGAACCATTCAAAAAGGTGGTTGATCCCCGCCTGCGTCATAAACCTCTCCCGCTTCTACTAGACCTTAAATGGTGAGCTGGGTGGATGTTAGTCATTTACATTTAGCTCACACAAAAGAACCCACGGCAACATGTCCAGAGTTGTCCTTGGGGACATTCTGTAAAAAAAAAAAAAGAAGCCACCACGATAGGGAAACAAAATAATACACACGCAGACAGGGGAAAAGAATGGATGGCGCTGCTCTTTGTGGCGACACGCTCTCTCCGGGGAAAAAGCAGCGCAAATTTCATGCAGAGAAATGTACCTTGACTTAAAGTGGTATGCAATAATCTTAAGAGAAAATAACCCTTTCAAGTCTGCCCACAACACTTATTTTTTTCCAATGACTAATAAAAAAAGTTTTAAGGCTCTTCTGATTCTTGTGGCAGCTTAAACAGCATGCATCATATATTTTCATAACGTTTATGAGAGAGAAACTAGCAATACAGTTGACAGTGAATGTAGAATGCATCATGCATTTTTATAACGTTCATAACATTTCGTGAGAGAGAAAGAGAGAGACTGGCATATACAGTTGACAGTGAATGGAAATGACAGTATCATCCCGTGAACTACTAAATAAAAAATAAAAAAAACCTCCAGATATTACGATGCCATCAGTACTTCGCTGAGTATATCACGCATGCTGCATTGAACCTGTACATGAACGTGTAATTATAACTTCGAAAACAACGAAAAGTAGCACACTACCTTCATGCATAAACATTGCCCACATATCAGACAAAAATGGAAGATACTGCAATCAAGCGTGGTGATATGTCTGACATCTCTGATGCTGCATCCATACTTTTTTTTAATGCTATCTGCTCACGTCAACTTCAGCTTTCAGACAGAAGGCCCTTGAGAATACAGTTGCTGGGACTAACAAGGAAGGACGGAAGGCCACATAGGTAGGTGTAGCTAGACTTCAAGTCCATTTGGGTGGGAGTTTGTGATAGACAGTGCAGCGTGCTATCGTGTCTGACAGTCCATTGTTATTCCAAGTCTAGACAGCTTGAAAAAGTTTTTAACTCAAACTGCATAAATTCTTTTTTTTGACTGTCCAAAAAGTATGTTATACACTGTATTATTTTTTTATCTCTGTCCGTCTTTTTGTTTGTCTGTCTGTGTCTGTTTTGTCTGTCTGTCTGTCTGTCTCTGTCTCTGTCTATCTGTCATTCTCTCCTCTCTCTCTCCCCTCTCTCTCTTCTCTCTCCTCTCTCTCTCTCTCTCTCTCTCTCTCTCTCTCTCTCTCTCTCTCTCCTCTCTCTCTCTCTCTCTTCTCTCTCTCTCTCCTCTCTCTTCTCTCTCTCTCTCTCTCTCTCTCTCTCTCTCTCTCTCTCTCCCCCCCCCCATCTCCACTCTCTATCCGTCTCTCCTCTCTCCCTCTTGTCTATCTCAGTTATGAAAAATAAACATTTTCCACGCAAAGTTTACCAACATCTCACAAGAATCAGATAGCGGTCTTAAACACCCTGCTATGGCGTCCGTCAAATTAAAAAACAACAAAACAAACAAACAAAAAAGTCCAAAATTTTTTTAAGTCAAAGTAGTTCAGCCGAAACGGCGATTAACTTCACAACGCTTATAAACATAACACTCTCACCCAGTGATGTGTGTGTGTGGGGGGGGGGGGGGGTCTCATAAAGATTCTCGGGTGGGATAACATTGATTCAGAGTGCATGTAGTGGGCGACCGCCCTCGTTGTTATTGTGAGGAATGGCCAACAACAACAACCACAACAACAAAGCGGTAAAACAGACAAGATATTGGCACTACAATATCCCCACAAGCTATACAAAATGCTTAACAGTTTGAACCTAAACTGTCACTTGTCTAAAAACATGATGGCGGCTGAAAGACCATTAGCTAACTTTCTGCAGACCAATCTAGAAGATGCAATGTGACGTGTGTGTACACATTTTACTAAAAAGGTCTGACGTCTAATGATAAAAAACCATGATTTGCAATGCCACAAATGAAGACTCCTTCAGCCGTCACGTAAGTCATGTGTCTGTTGTTGCATTG
>CM060331.1:10095251-10102751 GCA_030674155.1 Stramonita haemastoma | reverse complement strand
TCGTGAATTGAACAGTCTGTCATTGATTGTGTGAAACATAATATGTGACGTTCCGCCACGAAATGAGTCGCTTAGCACATTACCCAATTTTGCTCTAGGAGCCATTAAAGGCAGGTAGGGGTCAAGTTGTCAATTTTGAGATTTTGATTAATTATTAAACTATATCCGTTTATCTACCTTATAATGAAATATCAAGGCATAATTTTTATCCCTTTTGCTTTTAAATGTGTTTTGAAAATACCCAAGCCCTCATTCTGACAACGTGTTACGAAAATAAACTTGTCCGTTTCTCATTTTGCCACTTCATGTAGTCTATCATTTCAACTTGTAATAACTTTGCACAGAATTGTCCGATTTTCAATCTGTTTTTTGCATTTGATAGCTACTTTATTGCACATTAATAACATGTCAATAACTAAAAATTGACCTCATGTGCACTCCGTCTCATTATGTGGTGGAGCGTCACATATGTTATCTTCAATTATCGCCATCTTGACGTTGCAGAGAAAATGCCTGTGGCAGTTTAGTTAATTAGCTATTAGGTATATCGGCTGCAATCATGAATAATGACATTAACACAAGTTATGGGGTAATAATCCAGAAATAGTGTTCAACGGCCTCAGATATCACGATTTGGTGCCGGCATAAATTGTCTTAATCTTTGGACAGGTGATCCTATTACTCCTGTTACCGCGGGTTCTACAGCAATAAAATGTTTGACGTATTCAAGATGGTGAGAGAGAGAGAGAGAGAGAGAGAGAGAGAGAGAGAGAGAGAGAGAGAGAGAGAGAGAGAGAGAGAGAGAGAGAGAAGAGAGAGAGAGAGAGAGAGAGAGAGAGAGAGAGAGAGAGTGTGTGTGTGTGTGTGTATGTGTATGTGTATGTGTGTGTGTGATGTGCGTGGAGGGGGGGGTGAGAGAGAGAGAGGGGGGAAGAGAGAGAGACAGATTGATAGAGACAGACAGACAGAGAGACAGACATACATACAGACAAACAGACAGACAGGAAGACATACAGACAAAGAGAGACAGACAGACAGACACACAGACAGAGAGACAGACAGACAGGGACATGGAGACAGAGACAGAGATAAAAAGACATATACAGAGATAGAGGGATAGGTAAAAGGTACACACACAGAGACAGTAAGTAAAGTGTGTGGTGGGGAGAATTCCATTTATGCCAGAAACTTTTCTCCAATTCACTTGATCCTTAGTGGTGGTTTTTCGGATAAGACAATAAACTGAGGCCCCGTGCGCAAAAACGGATTTAGTGCACGTAAAAGAATCCACAGCAAGATTAAGAATAGACTTTGTCCCTGCTGCAAGATTATGTAGACAAAAAATCCACTCTGACATGGGAACACATACGCATGCAGACAGGAGACAATAATGAGTGGCACTGCTGTTGAGGCGACACGCTCTCCATGGAGAGCTGCTTGAATTTCACGCAGAAAAAAATGCCGTGCTTGAAATACACATTTGTACAAAAACAAATCCATTTAGTACTATTTGCAATGAACAGATGTTTTTACGAGATGCTATGGTCTTTGCAATTTGGCACAAAACTCTCCTTCCATCTCCTCTGCCCCCTCGCTACTCTACTCTCTCTCTCATCATCGTACTTCGATACTGTCGTCTCTCTGTCTGCTGCGTCTTCTCTGCTGTCTGCTCTCTTTCTCTCTCTCTCTCTCTTCTCTCTCTCTCTCCTCTCTCTCTCTCTTTTCTCATCTCTCTCTTCATCTCTCATTCTCTCTCTTTTCTCTCTACTTCTCTTCTGTCTCGTGTCTCTCTCTCTGTGTCTCTCTCGTCTCTCGTCTCCTTCTCTCTTCTCTCTCTCTCTTCTCTCCTTCTCTGTCTCTCTCTCTCCTCTCGTCTCTCTCTCTCTCTCTCTCTCTCTCCTCTCTCTCCTCTCTCTCCTCTCTCTCTCTCTCTCTCTGTCTATCTGTGTGTGTGTCTCTCTCTGTGTCTCTCTGTGTCTCTCTGTTCTCTCTGTTCGTCTCTGTCTCTTCTGTCCTCTCGTCTCTGTCTCTCTCTGTTCTCTCCTCGTCTCTTCCTCTGTCTCCCTCTCTTCTCTCTCTCGTCTCTCCTCTCTCTCTCTCTCTCTCTCTCTCTCTCTCTCTCTCTCTCTCTCCTCTCTCTCTCTCTCCTCTCTCTCTCTCTCTCTCTAGTATTACAGCGCAGTAGGAAATCCTATATTTAATCTAGACATATGAAATCATTTTGCCTACGGATCTTTAGTTTAGTACACTGATGGAAATAAAGAAGTGGTTTTAGATATTAACTCATAACCTAACGTTCTTCCGTTTGAGAACAATCTGAGGTCTCAGTCTATAATACTGATTCGTTGGCATAGCATATCTTTTTAAAGGAGATAAGGAACCTGGGTTATGATTTCAACTGTGCGCTAAACACTCTGAGCAAGGAATGAAACTGATCTTTTTGTTTCGAAAGAAAAAAAAATATGGCCAATGGCTAGGTAAATACCCCCTAACTAAGGTACAGATTAAGAAGATGTGTATTCTATCTATCTATCTACTATCTATCTATCTATCTATCTATCTATCTATCTATCTATCTATCTATCTATCTATTTTCTATCTATCTATCTATCTATCGATCGATCGATCGATCGATCGATCGATCGATCTAGCTATCTATCTATCGATCTATAGATCGATCGATCGATCGATCGATCGATCGATCGATCGATCTATCTATCTATCTATCTATCTATCTATCTATCTATCTATCTATCTATCTATCTATCTATCTATCTATCTATCTATCTATCTATCTATCTATCTATCTATCTATCTGTCTGTCTGTCTGTCTGTCTGTCTGTCTGTCTGTATGTCTGTATGTCTGTCTATCTATCTAGCTGTGTAGCTATCACTCTCTCTATCTCTCTCTCGCTCTCTCTCTAAATATATACTTATATATATATATATATATATATATATATATATATATATATATATATATATATATAATATATAATACATATGAATACCTCTATAGCTATGTGTGTGTGCGTGCCTCTGTGTGTGTGTGTATGGTGTGTGTGTGTGTGTGTGTGTGTGTGTGTGTGTGTGTGTGTGTGTGTGTGTGTGTGTGTGTGTGTGTGTGTGTGTGTGTGTGTAAAATATAAATACTATGTTACCCTTCAAAGAACCAGACGATTAAAGCGAAACAATAAACTACCTCTCTGAAATTACTTCTTAAGGATGGACTTAAAAAAAAAACCCACCACAAACACGCTGTAAATCATTTCAGCGACACAACGCAAACAGTAATATCAAAAACACAAACCTCGACAACAACAAATCTCCGTCACAAAATTATCGGACGATAAGAATCGATTATTTCTCACATAAATTGCTTTGAGTTATTTTCATTTCTTGTCCTTTTGAATAATTACATCGAGCATTTGAGTCACAGGGTGCAGTGGTTAAGGTTAGTTCTCTAAAACAAAAAAAAAAACACTTAAAGAAGATATGAAGCAACAATCTCATAAATACGCCGAGAGGTTCCAGAAATTAAGATCTTGCACCCAAATGAATTGTTTTAATCATCAGGCGGGCTATCATGTTGCCATCATTTCCTTAGCAATAAATTGCTGACATATAAAACTCTAGCACGCGCATCTGCCTGCTTCTTTGTGTGTCTGTGGAGGGGGTTAGTGTGTTTGTGTGTGTGTGTGTGTGTGTGTATGTGTGTGTGAGTGGTTTGTGTGTGCGTGTGTGTGCGCGCGCGCGCGCGTGCGCATGTGCATGTGTGTGTGTATATGGGAGATGTGTGTGTGTATGTGTGTGTGTGTGTGTGTGTGTGTGTGTGTGTGTGTGTGTGTGGTGAGAGAGAGAGAGAGAGTGAGAGAGAGAGAGAGAGAGAGAGAGAGAGAGAGAGAGAGAGAGAGAGAGAGAGAGAGAGAGAGAGAGAGAGAGAGAGAGAGAGAGAGAGAGAGAGAGATAGAGCAAGAGAGATAGAGCAAGAGAGAGAGAGCGAGAGAAAAAGCGAGAGAGGGGAAATCAGAGATAGATATATGGATAGAGATAGGGGCAGACAGAGAAATATGAATAGAGAAAACGAAATAGAGAGAGACACAGAGAAATACAAAGACAGATAGAGAGACAGATAGAGAGACAGAGATAGATAGATAGGGAGGGAAAGAGAAAAGGGGAGAGAGAGAGAGAGAAAGAGAGAGACAGAGACAGAGACAAGGACAGACAGAAGAAGACGAAGAGACAGAAGACAGAGAGTAGAGAGAGAGAAGAAGAGAAGAGATAGATAGAATAGATAGAAGAAGAGAGAACAGACAGAGATAGAGAAGATAGATAGAAGATAGATAGAGAGAGATAGATAGAAGAAGAGTAGAAGAAGAAGAAGAGATAGAGACAGATAGAGAGACAGAGAGATAGATAGAAGAAAAGAAAAGAGGAGGGATAGATAGATAGGATAGAAGAGAAAGAAGAAAGATAGATAGATAAGATAGATAGATAGATAGAAGATAGATAGATAGATAGATAGAGAGAAGAGAGATATAGATAGATAGATAGATAGATAGATAGATAGATAGATAGATAGATAGATAGATAGATAAAGATAGAAGATAGATAGAGAGATAGATAGATAGATAGATAGATAGATAGATAGAGAAGATAGAAGATAGAGAAGATAGAGAGATAGAGAGATAGAAGATAGATAGGAGATAGAGAGATAGATAGATAGAAGATAGATAGAGAGATAGATAGATAGATAGATAGATAGATAGATAGATAGATAGATAGATAGATAGATAGATAGATAGATAATCGATTGATAGATGATAGATAGATGGATAGATAAATAACGAGATAAAAATAATGAATTCATAGCGCAGAGAAAGAAGATAATGGTGATACTATAATCTACCAAGGCTTTATTGATTGACATGAAACACGATTACTTATTAATTATGGATTCTTTGATTTGATACAAGTGCATAAGAAAACTTATTCCATGATATCTTTGATCTCTCTATCATTTTAAACACACACACACACACACAACACACAACACACACACACACACACACACACACACACACACACACACAACACACACACACACACACACACACACTTACGCACACACACACCACACACACACAACACATCCCATCCTTCTGACCGAAGCTCTGCTGTCATTTTCACATGTTTGAAGGTAATGTTGAAAAACCCTCATGAGGCTTGACACGCAAACCAGTGACCAGTGATTTGTGTCCGTATTCCCCTGGTGGGATACCAGGGGACATGTCAGTATAAACAGCATCCCTAATGTCTGGACAATTTTGTGTTGTAAATTCCCTTATCCATCGTTTTTTGTTATCTTGATTCTTTTCTTTCCGTCAAAATAATCTCTTGTATCTATTTCTTTTTTCTTGGTCCATTCTCCTCACATTTTCCCCCAGAAGAATTAAAAGATAAACAAAGGTCTCCTCACCCAAAAGATGGCCTAGAGTTCACATCAGTGCTCACTCCACTCCTCTCCCTAAAAGTCCTTCGATGAGACTATAAACCTGACCCCTGTGCGAACGCACGCAGAACATCTTGCGCCCGCACACATTACATTCCTGTTCCACTTTTCATAAGAGTATGCCATTGTATGCCAGTGGGAACAGATGACTAAATTTACAAAGCTGCATACACACAGGGACTGGATGTAAGAAAAACACATGGGTGCTCATTCCATTATCCTTGATATAAAAAGGGGAAAAAAGTGGTATGGGAAGCGCTGGACCTGACTTATCAGGCGCTCAACTGTAGTGCAACGCATTTTGCCCATAGAACACACACTGTGTTGCTGTCTGGGCATTCGATAAAAGAAGAAGAAGAAGAAGTATTAACAAGCAACAGCCAACTCCTGTCTTTGTCAAACTCTGTCATCAATGAAATGTGCTTTGACAAGAGAAAACAAAAAGGCAACTGAAATATAATTCACGACAGCACTAAATTCATTAATTAAAAAAGCGTTCTGATTACAAACCAGGTTGATTGCAATTTCGCGCACTTGTCGCACCGCAGCGCTTGTCTTTATGTGTGTCCCTCAGTCTGTCTGTATCTCTCTGTGTTTAATTCTCTGTCCCTGTCTGTTTCTCTGTATGTGTCTCTCTCTCTGTCTCTCTGTCTCTGACTGTCTGTTGTCTGTCTGCTGCCTGTCTGTCTGTCTGCCTGTCTGTCTGTCTGTCTGTCTGTCTGTCTGTCTGTCTGTCTGTCTGTCTGTCTCTCTGTTCTCTCTGCTTCTCTCTCTCTCCTCTCTCTCTCTCCTCTCTCTCTTCTCTCTCTCTCTCTCTCTCTCTCTCTCTCTCTCTCTCTCTCTCTCTCTCTTTTCTCTCTCTCTCTCTCTCTCTCTCTCTCTCTCTCTCTCTCTCTCTCTCTCTCCTCAATCACTACAAAGCAGGGATGCACAAGCACAAGTGCACACACACGCACTCACACACATGAATAAACACTCGGTCCCTAAACTTTGCGCGTGCTTTCCATTATACAAAACACAAATATAAAAAAAAAAACCTCACACACAACACACAACACACACACACACACACATACACACACACACACACACACACACACACACACACAAAACATCGGCGCGCGCGCGCCGCGGCCGCACACACACACAACACACACACACACACACACACACACACACACACACACACACACACACACACACACACACACACAACACACACACTGACAAGCCGCCCAAATCCATACCAACATAGGAAATGAAGTAATCTATAGCATGAAACAAATACGGTGGTGGTACTTTCAAAGCTGTATCTAAGCAATAGGTTTTTACTGCTTATTTGATATAATGAAAACCAGCGGGTGGATTTATAATATAAACTTGCAATGTTTAAATCTGTGATGTAAAGTTTTATGAGGTGACAAGCCCAGTATGGCCACTGTGGTCGCAAGGTATAAACACAAGCTTGGAGCAGATTTTTTTTCTTTGAGAATATGTAATACATTAATAAGTAGAACATTGAATAACAAGTGTCCAAATATGAAAAGCAATATCTATGTAGATGGTTTCGCTTCAGAACACACAAGGCCGCCATAGAACGGAATAGCTTAGTGGTTAGAACGTTGGACATTGTGATTTCAATCTACTGTCCTGGGTTAAATCTACTTCAAGGAGATTTTTTCTCCCGGAGTTAACATCAATGCTGATTCCACTCCCATCCATCCCTCTTCCAACCCTGCAAAATCCTTTCAGATGAGACTTTTAAACCAAGATCTCGTGTGCAAGCTCATGCAGAATATCTTGAACACATGTTAAAACCTTTTTCGCTCTTTTGAAAGAGTAGGCCATTGTATGGTGGTGGGACAGAATTTATACAAAACTACATGCATACAGGAAATAGGTGCCAACAACACACCGAGTTCTTATCCCTTTAATCATCCAAACAAAAGATTAAATAAATATGTCAACAGAATATAATAACGCAAAGA
>CM060331.1:10085251-10090251 GCA_030674155.1 Stramonita haemastoma | reverse complement strand
TATTTTGTTTAGAGTAGAGAGAAAAAGACATATATATATATATATATATATATATATATATATATATATATATATATATAATATATATATATATATATATACATAGAGAGAGACAGAAAGACAGACAGACAAACAGACAGACAGACAGATACACAGACACAAACACAAAGAGGCGGAGAGTGAATCTAGAAAGGCATTATTGCATTAACAAAAGTGTGTGAATCATGAGGTCGAAATCTAAAAAAAAAACCCACCTAAAAACAATGACTTTAACAACACCATCATGAACAAAAACAACAACAACAGCAACACAACAACAACAACAACAACACCATCAACAACACCAACAACACATTACAAACTAAAACGGAGATACAGATTATAAAAGCAATCCAAAAGATTTCAAAGCAAAGCCAAGCAGGGGCAAGGCGACACAGGGAGGGATGTATAACCTAACCAAGTCAGTCCACTTCTTTGAGGCCAATTTGTCGTCTGCCCTTCCAGCCAGGGGAGATAATACTCGAGCGATATTGGAAGAGCGTCTGAAGAATGGCGGCAATGCGGGTAACTTGGTTACAGCCCCGTCATTAAGGACCACACTGACTGCTCTCACAGCGGGGAGGGGGGGGGGGGCATCTCTTGGCTGATAGGGGAGGTGTCATCTTTTATCCCCCGTGTCTGTATCTGATTTGCAACGTGTTCGTGAGATGAATGTTTTCCAGTTTCTTCACATAAACATACACGTGGATTTATACAGGCGTGCGTGAGCTGCGTTTGTGTATGCGTATGTGTGCGTGTGCACGCGCACATACACATACACGCATGCACACACACACATAGACACGTACACACAAACACACATCTCACATATACACACATGCACAACACACACACACACACATAATATACACACGCACACACACATACAAACACACACTAACACACACTTATTACCTCACTCATACATATACACACATATTCACATTTACAAACAACAATTAAACACAACAACAACAACCACCATCTCCACCTCAGAACAACAAAAAAATCCACAGCAATGACAACACCAATATCACAAGAGCAGCATCAGCGCAGCAGCAGTAGCAGAAGAAGCATTATCAACAACAAAATACACAACAACAACAAGAAGAACAAGAACAACAACTACAACAACAGCAAAAAACACACCCCGACCGACATCTCCACAAATAACAACAAAGCGACAAGAACATCACACCCCAACAAACATCTCCACAAACAACAAAAAATAACACCACCACAACCACCACCAACAAGAACAACAAAAACAACAGTATCAGCCCTGTCAACATCTCCAAAAACAACAAAAACAACATCTTCAATGACAACAACACCAACAACAATAACGACAACAACAACAACAACAACGACAAAAACAACAAGACCCCTGACAACACCAACACCAACACCAACACCAACACCACCATCAACAGAAACAACGACACGAACAACAACAGCAGCAGCAGCAGCAGCAGCAGCAGCAGCAGCAGCGGCGGCGGCGGCGGCAAGAGCAACAGGTAGAGCAGAAGCAGAAACACACCGCTCTAACAAGAGAAAGGGCACAACACACCCGGAGCTAAGGTCTAGCAAATCAGTGTCCGTGGCAAATTTCCCCTGGGGGACATTCAACTACACTTCGTGCACAAAACGGCATTCAGAGAGAGAGAGAGAGAGAGCGGGAGGGAGGGAGAGAGGAGAGAGAGAGAGAGAGAGAGAGAGAGAGGGAGGGGGGGCAGAGAGAGAGAGAGAGAGAGAGAGAGAGAGAGAGAGAGAGAGAGAGAGAGAGAGAGAGAGAGAGAAGAGGAGACAGACAGACAGACAGACAGACAGACAGACAGACAGACAGACAGACAGACAGACAGACAGACAGACAGACAGACAGGCAGACAGAGATAGAGACAGAAACAGAGAGACAGACAGACAGAGACAGAGACAGAGACAGGGAGACTTTCGTTTATTGGTTTGTTGGCTTTTTCTTTTCTTTTTTTTCTTTTTTGTACTGGAATTGAAAATCCCTCAAAAAGCACAATATTACTGTAGTTTTGTGCCTTTTGTATTCAACTAATAAGAAGACGCGCTAAACCAAAGAACAGAATGGAGAACATCAGCTACGTAATTACCCCATGGGGTCGTCTGAAGCCTGTCAGTTAAAAAAGCATCCCCACATTCTGGAAATTCTGTGTTAGAAATGTTCTCTTTTCAACCACTGTCTTTGTTTTCTGCTTCGTTTCTTTTCTCCTGTAACCTTCTTCTTATCTTGTTTTTGACTTTTGGTCCATTTCCATGCCTATTTTTTTTTCCAAAAAGACTTACAATAAAGCAATAATTATCTCTAATGCCAAAGATTGACGCGCTGGGTCCGACTTGTCAGGCGCTTAACGGCAGCGCAACGCATTTTCGCTTATATAGACAATAGTTGCTTTCTGAGCGTTTGATGAAGAAATAGCTAAATGATTATGCCACCAACTCCCCCAACTCGAAAACAAAACACAAAAACACAAAAAACTGCAAACAAAAATACAGCAGAAAAAATAAACAAGCACTAAACATTTTACAAAAAAGTTCAAGAAAAAGCAAGGCAGAAAAAAGAAATCAAACAGAAAGAAATACAAAATTAAAAACGAAAGAATATAAAACAAAAATTTAATCAAAAAAGCAAAGAGGAGAGAAAGAAAACCGGAAGGAAAAATATAAGGAACTGCATCAAAATCATCTGGTTCTGACATGGTACTCCTTCAAACGACATGTAATGGATCACAATTTTACTTGTTGCTGTAAACAAATGAATAGAAATGGTTACAAAATCCCATAGGTCAAAAACCCTGCAGACTACAAGCAATTTATTGTAATTTGTAAGCAAAGAAAGGTGATGCAGGGGTCATGTGATGCATGCTCTTTTCTGTCAACAGCGGTAACCATACCCAACACTTGCGTTTCAGATTCTGCAATCATTTGCATGACACTTTCTTTGGGTTTGTTTGTTAGGGGTTTTTTTTGCTGGGTTTTTGTTTGTTTGCTTTGTTTTCTCCCCAAGGGTTTCCGATTCTAAAGAGTAAAGTTTCAAGCAAAAGCCATGTTGTTATGAGCATAAACTACTGGCTTGCGACAGTTTTTTTTTCGTTCACTCAAGTAGGATTTTTCAAACACTAAATAATTGTCCATAGATTCCATATTCAACTACAACAAAAGCCTCTGCGAACTCCAGGATCCCGTCAGTATAAATAACATCCTTACACTCTGAAAATTCTGTGCTGGGAATTCCCTCTTTTCTATCCTTCTCTTTGGTATTTTTATGTTGCCTTGTTCCATTTCTTACTGTCACCACCTCCTTGTCTATTTTCTGCCTTTTAACTCCATCCCCTTGACTTTTCTTCCAGAAAGACTTAAAAGATAACAGCTCTCTACAACGCCGAAGTCGGATTTTTCAAAACTGTTATACTACTTTAAAGCTTTATGTCTCAGCAGATTTCTCTACGAGAAATTCGGGTTGCTCTCTTCGGGGAGAGCGCGTCGCCACAAGTGCAGCGTCTACCCTTTTATTCGTTTTCCTGTCTGCGACTGCATTTGATTCCCTATCAGAGGGGCTTCTTTCTACAGAATTTTGCCAGGGGCAACTCTTTTGTTGCGGTGGGATTTTTACGTGCGCTACATAATAATGTGTAGCACACAGGACCTCAGTTTATCGCCTCATCCGAAAGATTAGCACCCAGACCACCACGCAAGAGTCAAATGGATGGGGGAAAAGCTTTGGGCCCAAACGGGATTGGAACCCTGCACACTTCGACCCGGACTTACCACTTTCTTATCAGGCGCGTTACCTCTGGACCACCGCTCCCCTGGATGCACGGAGACTCACTTGTCAGGGGACTGGCCGTTCTCTCCCTTGCTTTTCCGCAAAGACGGCCCATTAAATTTTGTAATGGTTAGTAACAAAAATCATAAACAATACAAAACACATAGTAAGAAATTGAATTTTCTGAACTTAATGAATAGCATGCTGGGTTAGCACATATCAAAAGAGTGAAGCTCTTACCGTAGTAATTATTAGAGCTTTGACTAGCATGAAGAAAACACTATAAATTGTGTACTCTGTGTCACTATTCCGTGTCGTCTGCTCCCTGCAACCGAGAACAAAGAGTTCGGAACACACGGAATCACCCGACAACACTCTGCATTCTACCTTAGACAGGCTCACAAACTTATGTTAAACTGCGCTTGTCCAAGTATCAAAGCGGCCGCCATGTGAAAAATCTGCCAACAGCGAATCCGCTATAGCGGACGGCCGTCACAAAACCGTTGCTTTACACTGATGCGCTATAGCGGACAGCCGTCCTCTGAGAGTTAAGGGCCGTGCTATGCATTTTTCTTCATATGACAGTCAACAATAGTTGCTAAGTTGTCAAATAACAAAGCATTTAAAAAAACACAAACGAAAATAGTGGTTGTCTAAATAACAAACTATTAATGACTGACCTTGACACTAAGTATCCTGTGTAATAGACATCAAGATTAAGTAAACGATGATTTTTGTTTAATGAAAACAGTTATACTTACAATGTTTACGTTGGCTACTGCAGTGTGGTAATGTCAAAGTTCATTATCGTTTTTCTTACCATATTTTCGCCATGAGATTTCTGATATCCGATACACATAAATAAATACCCCTATTACAAGCCTGACATACGTGTAAACGAATCTAGAACGTTCTTAATTGGGATCAACTACGCTTATTATATGTAAGCTTGTAATATTATCTCATCATTATTTCTGTTCCATGAAGAAAATCACATCAGCTTCGCTATTTGAGAAATGAGATTGGGACATGTAGATAGCAGACAAACCTAGTCGTTAGAAGAGAGAGAGAGAGAGAGAGAGAGAGAGAGAGAGAGAGAGAGAGAGAGAGGAGAGAGAGAGAGAGAGAGAGAGAGGAGAGAGAGAGAGAGAGAGAGAGAGAGAGACAG
>CM060331.1:10075251-10077751 GCA_030674155.1 Stramonita haemastoma | reverse complement strand
ACACAAACAAACAGACAGACAGAGACATAGACAAAGACACAAACAAACAGAGAAACAAGCTGACAGATATACACATTATTGTTATTACTATCTAGCCTTCACGAAACCAACCACCCAATCTTGCACTTCTCTCCCCCTGAGAGAAAAAAGCCACAATTGGCCCATAAAAGAAATATTCAAACACAGGGGCAGTGCAAAACGAGTGCAGTAAGCAAGAAACATAGGGGACCCATTTTCTCTGTGACAGGGCGCCCCCTTCTGCTTTACACCCTGGGGTGTTCTTCTTTTACTACTGTGCATGCCCATGGCGGTAGCAAACTGTACAAAGATGCCCACATGTTATCGCTATCATCACACTCTTGTCGTTAGCTGTGAAAGGGGAAACTATTGGATAGTTTGGCTGTTATGGGGCTCACGCTAAAATAGGAGCTGTACCGTTGATGTTTTATTGGGGAACAGGAGAGCATGCATGGAAACAAAATACTGCACAAAGTAATGTACCACAACTGATCAAACAGAAGAAACAAACAAACTGTGGAAACAAATAAGTAGCCCAGTCATCCTTCTACCTATCCAACCAACCAGTCAGCCAGCCAAGAAAAACAAGCCAACCAACAAACCAATCAGCCAACCCACCAACCAGCTGCTAACCAACCTATAAACCAACCAGTTAACCAACAAACTTTTCCCCTATCCATTAGACCATGAGTTGTGGTCTGTGCGCTAGTGTTTCGGATGAGACGATAAACCGAGGTCTCGTGTGTTACACATCATTATTTAGCACACGTAAAAAAAATCCATGCAACAAGGGGTTGTCCCTGGCAAAATTCTGTCGAAAAAATGCCACTCTGATAGAAAAACAAATACAGTGGCAGAAAGGAAACAGAAAAAAAATGGCGATAATTGTGGCAACGCGCTCTCCGCGGGAGAGCTAGCCCGAATTTAACGCAGAAAAATCAGCTGTGACATTAAGTGTTATAAAATAAAATAGAATAAGCTAACCAGCCATCCGACCAGCAAACCAGCCAGCCGAACCAAAAACCAACAAGTCAACTAGCTAACAAATCAATCAACCAGCCAACCAACCAATCCAGCAGTTACCCAACCAAGCAACCAACAAGCCAGCCAACCAGACAACCAACCAATTAAGCAACCATCCGGAGAACCAGCTAATCAACCAACTAACCAGGCAACCAAACGCCAACACCCCAAACTAATACTCTTACTGTTATTGTCCTAAATAAAAACACACCCAGTGCCATCTTCCGGGCAAATAAATGCCAGGTTCTCTAAGATGAGGAGTGACAGAATGCATAACGGGAATTTTCCACTGCAGGCAACACGTCATTCTGAGACACTCGTGTGTGCATAACACTGCCATTTGCCTGGCTGAAGTCATTGAAATAAAATGCGTCTTTAGTCAATATGCACTTTCATGGGTGTGACCGTTCTCATAACAAATTATTACAGAAATGTACAACATACGTATACACACAATCAACGCACGCCACGCATTACACATCACACACTCGCACACCACACATGACACAAGCACACCACCACACTTACACACACTCACAACCTCCTCGTCCTGAATCTGCCTCTGTCTACTCCCCACACCCCCCACCCACCCCACAACACACTCACACACACACACACACACACACACACACACACACACACACAACACACACCACACACAAAGCACACACACACAACACAACAACACCACAACTACACACACACACACACACACACACACACACACACACACACACACACAACACACACACACACACACACACACACACACACACACACACACACACGCCCAATCAGACAGTTCAGACCGACACACAGAGAGGAGAAGTGCATGTCCATTGCCTTTGAGAAACACCTGACCAGTGTCCACAATACATTTCCCACCGGTCACTTTGAAAACAAAGCCTCAGCTGCGCCGTTGGTAGTGACAGAACAAAAAACAACAAGGAGGACAAAGAAAAAAAAAGAAGAATGAAGAAGGAGAAAGACTAATCAGGAGGAAGACTGAAGAAACAGAGAGAAAAAACACTGCAAGGTCCGGTACATCAGCAGGGAAGGACAAACAATGGGAAGCTAGTGATACTCCGAAAGTCCATGCGGTCGTATCAGAGCCCTCAGCTTCTCTAGGGGCCAGCGTCTTGAGGTGGTGCTCATCTCCTCTCCCTCGCTGCTTTACCTTCCCTGACCTAAAGAGGGCATGTACCCATTTACAGCTTGGTGAACTAGGAGTAACTGTACTGAAGCCATGTCACCATCTACTTGGTACCCACGCTCAATGCTGTTTAACTTGACTTGGGGGGAAGCGAGTGCTCTGACCACTGAGCTATCCCACCCCTGATGTATTTGTAGACAGCATCTAGCAGAGGGGGGCGGGATAGCTAAGTGGTCAGAGCGCTCGATTTCCTCCAAGTCAAGTTAAACAGCGTCGAGCGTGGTTACAGTTGAACGGGTGACTGTT
>CM060331.1:10025251-10065251 GCA_030674155.1 Stramonita haemastoma | reverse complement strand
AAGTGAAAAAAGTGGCAGTACAAAACTTTTTCATGACTTTGGTGTCTGCAGACTTGAGCTCAGCCTCACTGTGTTGTTCTCACACCATGATGGAGACGGTGGGGAAGTCGTACCAACATTTTCAGCCCCCCAAATCCAAGACTTTAAGACATGAATGTCTACTGTTTGCTCAGTGAATGATGGTTTACTGTTACTTGTTATCTGCAAAGTCTTCAGTTTATGGGTTTCTTTTCCTTTCTTCTTTGTAAGACAAATAAATGTTGACGGTTTGGAGAGCAGATATACTTTTGAAACCATGGGTGGTGGCTTAAATTCACATGTATTTCCAATGATACATCCTGGCGTCAAAAAGACATCTACACAAAATATGATTTTTTCCAAACTCCTCTCTATGAAATGATTGCTTTCGGGTATGTGCTACAGCTCTGTGGCTCACTAATAGAAATGTGACGCTCCACCACATAATGAGACGGAGTGCACATGAGGTCATTTTTTAGTTATTGACAAATTATTAATGTGCAATAAAGTGGCTATCAAATACAAAAAACAGATTGAAAATCGGACAATTCTGTGCAACATTATTACAAATTGAAATGATAGACTACAGGATGGGACATAATGGGAAACGGTCAAGTTTATTTTAGTAACAGGTTGTCAGAATGAGTGCTTTGGTATTTTCAAAACACATTTAAAAGCAAAAGGAATAAAAATTATACCTTGATATTTCATTATAAGACAAATAAACAGATCTAGTTTAATAATCAATCAAAATCACATAATTGACAACTTGACCCCCACCTGCCTTTAAAGGCTCCTAGTACAAAATTGGGTAATGTGCTAAGCGACTCATTTCGTGGTGGAGCGTCACAAATAGCTTTTGCCTATTCGACCGTTTTCTTTTTCCTCACCACTAAAGTAGCCGCGGTCCAATTGACAGGATATTGCTGGGAATTGAACTCACCAGTTGTTTTTTCCAACACAGTCGAGGTATCTCCCTGTTCGTTTTGTTGTTCCACTGGGTTTTTAGACATCCACAAGTTCATAATCATGTGGGTTTAACTGCCTTACACCATCCTCTAAAACGTTTGCATTCAGTTTCATTTTTGTGGTCAAACTTGGAAGAATGAGTAAAGCTGGGAATCTAATTCAAAACCTCACAGTTTACTTGTTAGCAGGCAATTGTCTAGACCCCTGTGCCACCTTCGTTGTTATAAAAATGAAATATTCTTGGTGGTAGGGCCTCAACTCAGTTTTATTTCTATGCACACAAGGCACTTATTTCTGGAGAAGGGAACACATTATCTCAGAAAGAATCATAGGTGTATGATGTTTCTAACAGGACTGAACCATCTCAACATGATAAATGCGTTAACTACTGCGCCACAATCTTGTAGCTATGTATATGGTATAATACAGATATTTTCAGAAAAGAGGAGAAGATGCACACCTCCTCATACTTAAGCTGCCGCTCCACATGACCTCTCAGTCTACTATATGATTAGACAATAACCCCAGACACTTTCTACATGAACCACCATGCCAAACTCTTATGATAATGTACAGGATGTAATGCAAGTACTGATGGAAACAGCTGGTGGAAGAAGAGGGAAAGCCTTACACGGGGAAGTCTTCTGCCCCTCCAGCTGCCCTTTCTGTCTGCACACACCTGGGCCTGCAGCCCCAATTTTCCTGGATTAGGAGGACAGCCTGAGGGGATGGCGGCACCACTGGGGGGCTGATGAACAGCTGTAGTGACTGCACATTTCCCCTCCTCGCTTGTCTGCCCTTGTGTCACGGGCCGGTTAGACTATTAACCTCACAAGCAGAGAGGGGAAGGGGGACATACTGCGCATATCTATTTTTTTTATCGTTCCTTGGTTACAGCTCTAAAGTTTAAAAAAGTTGTGTATTGTGTAGGTGATCATGTTTGCTATCCATGAATGTAACCAACGTTCAGCTTTGGGGATGTATGCTGACTATACTTGTGTTTCCATAGACCACCAAACACTGAAATGAATGAGGGTGCTTATTGCGTGCATATTTGATCTTCTACGTAAATATATATATATATATATATATATATATATATATATATATATATATATATATATATATATATATATATATATACCGTAAAATCCCTAGCATAAGCCCACCATCTAGCAAACGCCCACCCCCCACTTTGGGCAAAAAGTTGTGCACAGGGGTAACTACCTAGCAAACGCCCACCCTGCTTTTTTCAAAGAGACTATGCTCACTTTCACTAGGATTTGTACAGACTGTTCTGAAAGTCCTTTGACGACGGTTCCTGATGGCCCGAAGATGGTTCTTGAATCTCTCTGTGCCATTTTTGCAAAATGCCGAAGCGACAGTCTTACACTGTATGGTGTATCTTTCAAATTGGAAGCCCTCCAGTATCTGGATAACAAAGCAAGTGGGAATGTTTCGGAGTGTGTCCGTGAATTTTCTGTGGATAAGAAGAGGATCAGGGAATGGAGTGAAAACAGAGATAGACTTGAACAGCAGTACGGAAAAGACAAACAAAAACGGAAACTGTCAAAAGGACCAGCAGTTAGATCTGAACATGTCGACCAAGGTGTGCTGCATTATCTGGAAGATGAAAGATCTGAAGGCAGGGTATTGCGAAACAAGGACCTACAACGGAAAGCGATGGAACTCGTCCTTCTTTGCCTCAAAATCCCTTTTTTTCTATTTTCCTTCACTTATACTCACACAACCTAACTTACATGCTTTCAGGGTTTGTATTCACTCAATTACACGGTTGAGCACAAAAATTATTTTGTGCAAAGGGGTCTATACCTAGCAAACGCCCACCCCCCAATTTTGCCCTAAATCAATGCACAGGGGGGGGGGGGGGGGCGTATGCTAGGGATTTTACGGTATATAGATATATATATATATATATATATATAGATAGATAGATAGATAGATAGATAGATAGATAGATAGATAGATAGATAGATAGATAGATAGATAGATAGATAGATATAGATATAGATATAGATATATATATCTATCTATCTATCTATCTATATATATATATATATATATATATATATATATATATATATATATATATATATATATATATATATATATATATATATATATATATATATATAGCTCAAAAACTTGTGCAGATGCTTGTATTTACGAGAACCAGCTTTTTGAAGTGTGAGAGATGTTCAAGCATGCAGTACATAATTATGTGTCCACAGTTATGCTGGCAAATATGTGTGCAAACACATGCATACACAAACACAGACAGACAGACAGACAGATACACAGACACACATACAACACACACCACCACACACACACACACACACACACACACACACACACACACACACACACACACACACACACACACACACACACACACACACACACACAAACACCTGGATAGAAAACAAAAAAACTTCCGACATTTCTTACAAACATTTTGTAAAGAAACTATCCCCTTTCTCCATATTTTGCAAAAAAAAGTTTCTCTAACCCCATCTAGTTTCCGAACACTACCCCTGAAGGAAAACTCTTCAACACTGTGACATTTTCAGGCTGAGGGATCCTAGCAGTTTATTTTAGCGAGGCTGAAGCCCAATACCACCAGTTTCTTATGTGATCCTTTACTGGAGAACCGTTTTACTGCAGTGGGGTCACTTTCCAAGTCTCCAACAGGGATTTAACTTGTCTGCCACAGTGCCGGCACCTTCTACTAAGCTTCTGTTTACTATTCACTATAATGGAGAACCTGACTAAGGATGTGCAGAAACTGCTATCAAAAGCTTCTCAAGTGTTTCTTAACTGTGTGACAAGTTGCTATAGTCATGCAGCCAAGAATATTTACACTGATAACACAATTTTGGCATTTTATTGCCTTTATCTAGATTTGGTTAAGCAACAACATAGCAATTTTCAAAATAACAAACCATCTAGTACCATCTGTTTCAGAGAAATAGATGATAAAGGTAAAGGTCGAATTATGTTAACTACACAAGAGGAAGCATAAAACGTTGCTTTATGAATTTTTCTTATGCATGTTTGTAATCATCGTAGACAGATAAATGAAGTAGTAATTTCACATTTTGAACAACATAAAAAAAATAACACACCTTTATGGTTTTAATATCATTTTTGAGCATGGAAATTGCCTATCCTTTAACGACAATCGTCTAAATTCTTCTCCTTTATCATTCAGACAACAAGAGTTCATTTCTGTCATAACAGCAACAATGAGTTTTGCTGCCGTTAAGCCCCTGACGAATCAAGCCTAGCACATCCAACTCCTGTTTGTCACTGTCTAAATCCTGACAAAAAAAACATGAAGACAATATGTCTTCCATGGTATAGAATTAAACAACGTTCTCAAACACGTTTCACATGAACCACCAGTACACACCCCTATGGTAATGTACGTGATTTGGTTCAAGTACTGATGTAAAGGTAAAAGGTAAAGTTGTCCCATAACCTATGTGGTCGTAGGGGAGTGAGGCATCAAAGACCTCAGCTTCTCTAGGAGCCAGCATAGTGAGGGCGGTACCCATCTCCTCTCTCTCGCTGCTTAACTTTCATGACCCTAAAGAGGGCAGGCACCCATTTACAACTGAGTGAATTGGAGTGGGGGGGGGGGACTGTACTGAAGCCAAGGCGTGCAAACTGATGGAAACAGACGGGAGAAGAGGCAAAGCCATACACAGGGAGCCCTCTAGCTGCCCTTTCTGTCTGCACACACCTGGGCCTGCAGCCCCAATTTTCCTGGATTAGGAGGACAGCCTGAGGGGATGGCAGTGCTACTGGTAGGCTGATGATGAACAGCTGTAGCGACTGCACATTTCTCCCCGCTCCCTTGTCTGCTGTCCTTAACCTGGGGGTTAATCTCTTTTTTTTCTTTTTTCTTTTAACCAGAAATAGAGATCTGTCTGGGTGCAGAGGTTTGAACTCTGTGTGTGTGTGTGTGTGTGTGTGTGTGTGTGTGTGTGTGTGTGTGTGTGTGTGTGTGTGTGTGTGTGTGTGTGTGTGTGCGTGCGTGCGTATGTGTGTGTGTGAAGGTTGTCTGTATGGTTTCTAAAACACTTTGTGTAAGATTATCCTCAAAAGAATGAAACACGCACGCATATGCATGCAGAAGTAGCTGTCATTTTGTTGTTATGGGTATAAGTTAAATAATATAAAGAGAAAGCAGGAGGGTGGGTGAGAAATAAAGTTCTTGTATTTCTCTTTCTTTATTTCGAGGATAATGAATAAGCACTCATGTGCTTGTTTACATCCACAGAAAAAGTGAGAGAGATGGAGAGACAGAGACAGAGAGAGAAACAGAGACACAGACATACAGACAGAAGACAGATTAGTTAATTGACTGGCTGATTAAATGATTGACTGATTGCTTGTTGATTGATTGATTTATTGATTTATTGATAACCTTATTCACCCGTGCTTACGATGAGTATTGACATACTTTTTATTATTTAAACCTTGCCCTGATAAAGACTTATAAATCTATGTCACCAACTAAGTGTGAAATTTACTTAATTCAAACCACAACACTGAAACACACACACACACACATTTTTACACACACACACACACACACAAACACACACACACACACACACACACACACACACACACACACACACACACACACACACACACACACACACACACAACACACACACACATACACACACACACCACATACAACCACATTTTTGGTTATATTTTGCACATTTCTGTTTAACATTCATGTGTACACACGTCATTAAATCTTTACCAAAAAAAAGACTTCATACACACCAACATATACACCATGTTCTTCAACTCAAGAACTCGGAAAAGGGCTTGCGACAGTTCCAGCTACAAATACAGCAGTTCCCCCTATCCAATATTTAATGGCCACTTCAGTTCCCATTGCAGGGAGTAACAAATACCGTGTCACTATCTGGGTTTATGTGTCTATGGCACGCAATGCAGCCAATATTTCCTTCCAAAGTGGCGCGTAAAAAGCGAGTTAAAACTTTTTTTGTGGGTCCTCTCATCTTCTGTGACGTTCCTGTCCTGCTGTTTCCAATCCGCTCATTTCTGTCTCTCCACCCCAGCCATACCCAGGTCTGTTACAGTGCATCCTCAGGGCTGTAAGTCCATCACTATTAGGCTACCGGTAGGTCACCAGCCAGAGAGGCCCTGCGCTGCTGCTGGGTCACTTTGGCGGTGTTCAGTGGTGCCTGTTCAGAGCTAGCATACGCTGGAAACCACTTGCTAAGCCCTTAACTGACAACTGGAATATTGTTCAGTCGCGGAGCCAGACTGAGTGAGCGGACGGGGCAAAGCTTATGACAAATTGTGGAGGTCTAAAGTACGATAGGGGACGGTATAACTAAAAAGTCATAGCGCCCGCTTTCCCCCAGTCAAGTTAACCAGTATCGAGCGTGGTTACCAATTGAACGAGTGACCATTTGCGTACCTTGGCTACAGTAGAGTTCCCCCAGTTCCCCCAGCTGTAAATGGGCACCTGCCGTATTTAGGGTCAGGGAAGATAAAGCAGCAAGGTAGAGGAGATGGGTGCCGCCCTCAACATGCTGGCCCCTAGAGAAGCTAATGTCTCTGATGCCTCGCTCCCCTACGACCACACAGGACACCTTTACCTTTTACCTAACGTACAATGTACACGTTTTCTTAAAAAAAAAATGAACACAATAACCTCTTCGGGCAAAAAACAGATACCACGTACGGTGATTTTTTTTCTCTACAAAGAAACTGAAACTGAAGATAGCAGGCAACAGTTTGTAAATATCCCTTCAGGGATAATTACAGTGTTTTTGAATTGACTTGACTTTTAGCTCAGACAAAGGCAGTAAGCAATCAGACGTAAACACGATCTTTTATGTTAAGCCAAACAAGCATCCCTGATATAAGAAAGTTTGTCAAAGTTATTGATGTTGTGGTTAGTGTTCCTAAGCTTAGCCTTCAAGAGAATCGGTGGTCAAGCGGTTACGCACCTGTGGCGCTTAGAAAGCAAATTTTCCGGGTTTGAATTTTGTAGTGGTTCGATTCCCGATTGTGCCTGAACTCCTCCCCCTCCCTCCATTCACTAGACCCTGAGTAGTGGTCTGGTCTCTCAGATGAGACAGTTAACCGAGGTCTCGTAGGTAACACGCAATTACTGCACGTTAAAAAACCTACGACAACAAGAGAGATGCCGCTGGCAAAATTATGTCAACTAATCCAAACAACGACACATGCTGGCAGATAAAGAAACAAAACGGTGGTGCTGCAACGCGATTCGCTCTCTGAGGGGAGAGCATCCTTAATTTCACGTAAAGACCAGGATTCGACTCCCGTTCGAGGGAATTTTTTCCCAGGAGTTAACATCAGTACTGACTCCACTCTCCCTAAAAGTCCTGAGGATGAGACCATAAACGAGGCCCTGTGTGTGAACGCACGCAGAACATCTTGCGCACACGTTAAATCCTGTTCCACTTTTCGTTAGAGTAGCCACTGTGTGCCGATGGTAACAAATGACAAGATTTGCAAAGCTGCATAAAAAAGCACATGTAAGAAAAGCACACGAGTGTTTCTTCCATTATCATCAGTATCAAAAATAATAAAATATAACAAAAAATTAAGTAAATAGAGAAATCTGCCATTACCCAAAGTGGTTGACAATATATACCCATTAGGGATCCGCTCGCGCAGTGTAATTATGTACTATATCTCTCTCATCCTGCCAATACATCATTGTGAAGCTGCGAGTACACACTGCATATAAAGTTTTCATGTGACTATGACAGTTCATGCAAGCATCTGTAATAAGACTTCAGGGTGTTTTTTTTTTCTCTCTAACTGACAAGAACAGGTTGTAATGCTACGTGCTTGAGTTGGAATGATGGCAATATCAAGAAAACATTTCAATATGTAAAACGCTTTATTTTAGAGTAGATCAAAAACTGACACGGCTTTTTGGTCTGAGCCAATCCCAAATGTTTTGATCTCCCGTGTGCTAGCGTCGTTATTGTTGTTAAAAATTAATAGCAAGTGCGTCACTAACGTCAGTGTTGCCCCCGTTTTTAACATCACCGCTTGACCTCTTTAAGGTATGTTAGGAATCCATCCTGAGAAATTAGGTCTGTTTGAGCAATCGACTGTTCGTCTGATCAATGTAGGTCAGAAGTTAGCACAGACAGACAGTAAACTAGTAATGGAGAATCAGAATTTAACATTCTGAGGACGGGAGCGTACATGGTTAGCTCCTTGTAGCAAACAAATGTAGACTTGATTATTCATTACACTCCTGGCATGCCGGGGGTTGTCAGAATAAAAAGCATAGCTACCTTTCGGTCATTCTATGCTAAGGGTTTCCTCTTTTCTATCCTTCTCTCTATTTCTTTTTTTGTCTTTTTGCTGCCTCGTCTTCTGTGACGTCCTCGTACTGCTGTTCCCATGCCGCTCATTTCAATCTCCCCGCCACAGCCATACCCTGATTCATTGTGTCTCATCCCCGGGATCAGCAGTCCACAGGGAGCACATCAATATTAGGCCGCCTTGGGGCCACCAGCCAGAGGGGCCCTGCACTTCTGCTGAGTCACCTTGGTGGTGTTCAGTGGTGCCTGTTCTGAGCTAACATACCCAGGACACCACCTACTAAGCCCCCTACTAACGACAGTATTAGCTCAGTCGTGGAGGCAGATTGAGTGAGTCACCCACCGAGGTGGCGACCACCACAACGTCCCTCCAACGACCGTCTCCCCGCGAACCTCCAAACCCAAAGGCTTTAACACAAACTCACCACCGGCACAGAAGCGTATGGGGAAACCGAATCTGAGGTCACCATGAGATCATTCGGGAGCCACCGAATCAGAGGCAATTTTTATTATTGCATGATGATCAATGGTGATGGGGATGATGTAATAATGCTGCTGTGGAAGTGCATGACAGGGTTGTTCTCTACGCTTACTATCATAATATATCCCAGCGTCCGCCGCGCCGGAGAGGTACAGATACCTGCAGTGTTGGTCAGGTAATTTGAGCAACACTCTCAAATTCGCATCCGTAAAGTGGATGAAGCTCGACTGTGTGGTCCCAGTCTCCACACTGAGCTCACAGCACACTCACTCTGGATAGGAGCCGGCCGGAGTCCGAAACATCCCTATGACTCTTATGGGACTCGAACCCACGACCTTCCAGTCCGAAATCCAAGGCGCTATAACCATTGCGCCAAGGCGGCTGGTCCTTCTCCCTATTTCTGCCTTGTGTTCCCTTTCTTGACGCCCTTGACTTCCTGTCTACAACTGTTTTTGTTTCTCTGTCACAGAGGCTTTTTTATCATGGACAGTTCTCTTGTGGTCGTGGGTTCTTTTACGTGTGCTAAATAACTTTGTGTAACACACGATACTTCAGTTTATCGTCTCATCTGAAAGACTATCACCCAGACCACCATTCACGGTCTAATGGATAGGATACAAGTTTTGGACCCTAACGGGGATCAAACCACGGCACACTTCCGACCCCGGACTTCTGGCTTTCTATAGGCAAGCGTGTTACCTCTAGACCCCCGATCCACCGTGGGCGGACATCTGACCGAGTGACCTGCTAATGATGAACAAGTTCTGGAGGACCTTCACCGTACCAGGACACTTGTCAGAACCACTGGAGTTGCTGTCTGAGGGTTGGACGCGAAAAAAGAAGACGGAGGATCGTTATTATGCTTACTGCACTGCTTGCTACATCAATATTGACGCGTGTAGTTAGTGTCAGCGCTTCTCACACTTTGAGCTTTGCCTTGAATGCAGCCAGCAGAATGATGTTTATTTGAACAGTCGACCACCTAACCGTACATACAGGACAGCAGTTAGCACAGACTGACAGGAGTCTGATGTAGCAGCGGAACGTGTCAGGGAATAAAAGTCTGTGGACGTTTAGTTCTCTTTTTTTTCTTATCAGAACAGCAGTTGGAGCTCAGATAAAAACTCTTGCTGTACAGGACTTAAAACTACCTACATCTTCAGAAATGTTGTCAGTTATGTTGTTCCTATTGTTAAGTATTCTTCAGCTTAACACACACACACGGACGCGCGCGCACACGCATACACACACACGAACGCACACACACATGCGTACACACATACACCACACACACACACACACAACACACACACACACACACATATATATATATATATATATATATATATATATATATATATATATATATATATATATATATATATATATATATATATAATAATAATGATAATAATAAATGGAATTTATATAGCGCTATATCTTGCAAAACAAATCAAAGCGCTTAATATATATATATATATATATATTATATATATATTATATATATATAATATATATATATATATATATATATATATATATATATAATATCGGCGCCATCCATTGTTTATTTTCTTTTCCTGTCTGCATGTGTATTTGTTTCCTTATCAGAGTGGCTGCTTGGATTAAAAAAAAAAATGATTTCGCCAATTGCAACTCTTCTGTTTGCCGTGGAATTTTTCATGTGTGCTCGGATATCGTGTCATCTGGAAAAAAAAACAAAACTAGCACCCAGACCACCATCCACAGTCTAGTAGATGGGTTAAAAGTTTCAGACGCAATCGGGATCAAATCACCACACACATCAAAGCCCCACTTTTTACTTTCTAGGCTGGTGCTTGGCGTCTACACCACCGATCTACATGGACAAAGCAAACAGTGTAGTAGGTCTGACTCTCACAGAAAGCCATGACTGTCTGTATGTGTGTCTATCTGTTGTGTATCTGTCTGTCTGTTGATTTTTGGTGTGTGGTGGGTTTGTGTGTGTGTGTGGTGTGTGTGTGTGTGTGTGTGTGTGTGTGTGTGTGTGTGTGTGTGTGTGTGTGTGTTGTGTGTGTGTGTGTGTGATTATGTGTGTGTGTAAGTGTGTGAGAGTGCGCGTCTGTCTGTCTGTCAGTCTGTCTGTCTGTCTGTCTGTTCGCATGTCTATCTCTAGGCTGTATATACGTATGTTTGGCTTTGTTTCTGTATATCATCTGCCTATCTGTCTGTTTGTCTCCCAGCTTTTTTGCCTGCTTGTCTGTCTCCCAGCCTGTCAGTTTGATGGCCTGTCTGTTTGTCTTTCTGACAGTCTGACTCACGGTTTGTCTGTCTGATTGTTGTCTGTGTCTGTCTGCCACTTGGAGCTGTCAAAAAGCCATTAGACACTGACATGGCAAACCCTCGTGGTGACACGCTACGTCAAAGGGAAGTAATCCTGGTCACTGAGGGACAAGGAAGGGCGACGATTGGCTAAAAATGTTGACAGGTTGAAATCTTGAGATAGGGTAGGTGTGGAATATTCCTTTTCAGTTAGGCTTCAAGAATGTTGTACATTCTTATTCATCGTAAATACTATATACATGTGTACAATCTTGATTTGCACGTCAGAAGTTTTCTTCAAAAGTATCCTAGCACATGAGCACACACACACACACACACACACACACACACACACCACGCACGCACGCACGCACGCACGCACCACACACCCCACACACACACACACACACACACACACACACACACACACACACACACACACACACACAACACACACACACACTCAAGCGAGGAGATTTTTCTCCTGGAGTTAACATCAGTACAGTGCTGACTCCACTCTCCCCAAAAGTCCTTCGAATGAGACTATAAACCGAGGCCCCGTGTGCGAACGCACGCAGAACATCTTGCACACACGTTAAATCCTGTTCCACTTTTCGTAAGAGTAGGCCATCGTGTGCCGGTGGGAACAGATGACATTTACACGGGGACTGGATATAAAAATGCACAAGAGTGCTTATTCCATTATCTCGATATAAAAGAATAAATCAAATCAAAGCGCGCGCGCAACACACACACACACACCACACACACACACACACACACACACACACACACACACACAACACACACACACACACACACACACACACACACACACACACACACACACACACACACATAAGTGCTTCTGTACTTCTTCTTTTCTTCTCTATCATCATCATAATTGTCTTCTCTCCTTCTTAATCGTCATCTTCATCATATTCTTCTCCTCTACTTCATCTTCTTCTTCGAACAAGTCCAATGTGGCCACAGTATATTATGGAAGCAGCATGTTAGTCTGTCAGGTCTATCCACAGTGTACTGTCACGATGATGGATGTAGCCGTGTAACCTGGTCTTTCTGAAGTGTCTCCTCCTAACGATCCAGAACTGAGGACTGTCACTTTGATGAAACGAGTTCCAAGAGGGACCAATATCTGTAAGGTCCTTAATTTTTCTTTCTTTTTTCTTTTTTTTTTTCTTCTTTTTATCTTTGTTTCTTTCTTTTCTTTTTTCTTTTTTTCGTTTTTTTTCTTTCTTTTTTTTCTTTTTTTCTTTTTCTTGTTGTTCTTTCTTTTTTTTTCTTTCGTTTTCTTCTTTCATTCTTTCTGTCTTCTTTCTTTCTTCATTCTTTCTTCTTTCTTTCTTTCTTCTTTTTTCTAGCTTTCTTCTTTCATCTTTTCTTTCTTTCGTTCGTTCGTTCTTTCTGTGTGTTTTTTTTAACCGTAAAGAGGGTTATCAAATAGGTGGGATAGTTATGTGATAATTATATATTGGGATGTACTGTCTTATGTTGTGTTGATATATATATCTTTGTCTTCTTCTTCAGATTTCCTTTTTTTCGGTATTCTTCTTCGGTATTATTTTTCAGTATTCCTGTTGTTGAATGAATTTTAACTTTTCTCTGAGTGATATTGCGTGCTTGTGGTGTGTTGTGTGTGTGTGTGTGTGTGTGTGTGTGTGTGTGTGTGTGTGTGTGTGTGTGTGTGTGTGTGTGTGTGTGTGTGGTGTGTGTGTGTGTATTTTTATTCTTTTCTATCGAGGAAAATGGGATAATCACTCATATGCTTTTTTTTACCCAGTTCCCGTGTGTATGCAGTTGTGTAAATATTGTCATCTGTTCCCAACAGCACACAATGGCCTAATCTTACGAAAAGGGAACATGATTTAACGTGTGCACAAGATGTTCTGCGTGCGTTTGCACACGGAGCCTCGGTTCATAGTCTCATCCGAGGGACTTTGGGGGAGAGTAAAGTCAGCACTGATGTTAACTCCAGGAGAAAAATCTCCTCGAACAGGAATCGAACCCGGGTCGTCAAATTGCGAGCACGATGTTCTGACCACTAGGCTATCCCGTCCTCCATGTGAAAAATGTCCCGTGTGTGTGTGTGTGTGTGTGTGTGTTTTGTGTGTGTGTGTGTGTGTGTGTGTGTGTGTGTGTGTGTGTGTGTGTGTGTGTGTGTGTGTGTGCTTGTTGTGTGTGTGTGTGTGTGTCTCAGTGCATGTAAGTTTGCATGCAGATCAGCAAGTTGGGCTGTACACTAGATAGAAATGTAAATCCAGCACTACTCGTAGCCAAATTGACCCCCTTCTCTATGTTGATGTCTTGATTGCAGAAACCTGCTTCAGATGCATGCATATGGAAATGAGATGCCCCAAGTGTTAGCAGATGCAGGCATTGGATTCTTGGCCACTCAAAACCTTCGTGGTAGAGGTGAAGAAACATGTTCCATCCCACTCCTTTATGCTGACAAAATTGCTTGGTGCAAGTGTGTATGTTTGATCCTTGGAAGTCACTTGTGTGTGTGTGTGTTGTGTTGTTGTGTTTGTGTGTGGTGTGTGGTTGTGTTGTAGAATGTTCGACTGGAAAACTTTAGAATGTTCAGGGGTGTCACGTATGCAGACTCGTGCGGCATACACACACGGCGCAGTCTTTCGAAATATATATAGATATAATAGATAATAATAGATAATATAGATATAATATGATTATATAGATAATAGATAGATAATAATAGATGTGTGTGTGTGTGTGTGTGTGTGTTGTGTGTGTGTGTGTGTGTGTGTCTGTGGTGTGTGCGTAGGCAAGCGCACATACTACGGGGGTGGATAATATTCCGCGCACGCGTGCACCACACACACACACACACACACACACACACACAACACACACACACACACACACACACACACACACACACACACACACACACACACACACACACACCACACACAACACACACACACACACACCACACACACCATTATGTGGTGCTGGAAATGGATGACAAAGAAAAAGACATTCCGTACATACTTTATTACTAACTTCCCAGTTTCGAAGGAACGCTCATACGTCTGTACAACGACTGAGAGAAAACGGCCTTGCCAAGTTCAGTGTTGTTCTTCCATAATTTGGACTCCACTATCTCTTGCAAGCAACATTTCGAACACTAGCATTAGTGTGCTTTCTTACTTTTCTTTTCATTTGTGCTTCGTTCCCTGGCTTCGCGTCCAAGGTTACCAATGGTAGACTCTGTGTATGCGACTTTTTTTGTTCACAAAGAAGGTAGCCGTTTGTGTTTTTGTAACTCATTGAACGCTGACATGACATATGGGATCTTTAATGTACATATTTCATCTTATGCAGGTGTATATACACGAAGCAAATTGAGGCACTGGCAAATCTGCACTTGAGGTTATCCTGAGAGATTGTAAAAATCCTCACCTTCACTTAATTCACCAGATGCCACTTAGATTCACACCCACGACTTCATAGAACCATGGGATTGGGAGAATATGATTGGAACATTTCATAAAAGTTAATTAAAATGTTGTAGCATGTCACGTTGTACAGTATATCAAACGTTCATTGTCCTTTCTGTCTAAGAATTCATATGGTTATATAATCATTGCATGACAATACCTGTACCAATGTATCGACTTTATGATTAGAAAATGCAGATGATCCCAGAACTTGGTCCTTCATAACCGATCCGTTTTGCTGGTCAGACAGGTGAGTGAGGGTAATCAGCTTGAAGCGGATCAGGTTCCACACAGGATCCATCATTCTCGCCACCCAGCTGAGCAATGAAAGAGACTGGAAGTGGCATGCTGGAATGAGGGCAGCTGAAATACGGTCAGTAGAATGCACCATTTCCCTCGCCTAATGCCAGGGACCTGTCAGTGTAAAACAACACCCACACAGTCCAAAAAATATGCGCTAAAATGTTCTTCCTTTCTATCATTTTTGTTTCTGCCTTGTATTCTCTCCTTGTTCACCCCCTTCGCTTGATCTAATATCTGACCTTTTTACTGAGAAAGTCTTAAAAGATACAAATAATGGCGAAGTCGGATGCACTGGGTCTGGCCTTTTGAAAACTTAATGGCAGTGTAATGCATAAGAAGAAAAAAAAAAAGAGTTCTGAGGAAGAGGAATTCTGAAGGAAATAAATAATCCTGAAGAAAAGAAATAATTCTGAAGAAAAAATATGAAGGACAAGAACAAGAACAGAGAACAAGAAAAATTATGACAGAGAAGAGGAAGATATCTGAAGAAGACGAAGAAGAAGAAGAATTGCGAAGAAGAATTGCGAGAGAAGAAGAAGAATTGCGAAGAAGAAGAAGAAAAGAAGAAGAAGAAGAAGAAGAAGAAGAAGAAGAAGAAGAAGAAGAAGAAGAAGAAGAAGAAGAAGAAGAAGAAGAAGAAGAAGAAGAAGAAGAAGAAGAAGAAGAAGAAGAACAACAACAACAACAACAACAACAACAACAACAACAACAACAAGAAGAACAGAACAAAACAAGAACAAGAGAAAGAAAAAGACAGAGAACAAGAAGAACATAAGAAGAACAAGAACTAGAAAGAACAAGAAGAAGAAGAGCAAGAAACAAGAAGAACAAAAGAGGATGAAAGAAGAACAAGAGACTAGAAGAACACATGAAAATATATACAAAAAGCAGAAAGGACAGAGACAGTAAGGAGACAGGCTGGTGCTGTTGAAGAGGACCCAGGCCAAAGGTGAGGGGTCAACTGACAGTGGTTTAAGAGGTGTCAACTCTTCTTTTCTGCCTCTATGTCAAGTCTGCCTGTTAGTCTATGTCCATGTGGCCACTGGCCGTCTGTCTGTCTGTCTGTCTGTTGTTTTGTCTGTGCCTGCCGACAGCGTAATAATTGCATAATTTTTTTTCGAAGCAATATAATCATAATATTTGAACAAATATGAATATTTGAATATGATAGTGATATATGATATACTTGAAATGTAGCTATCTTGTGTCTTTTGATTATGATTCGTATCGATATGCATGTCAGTATTGTAATTGCCCTTCAGAGATGATTTACGTGCTTTTGACTTGTCTTGAGTTGACTTGAATACAGTGTGTTTAATCTGAAATTATTGTTACAGAGTAAGTTGTCTCATCCGGAAAAAAATGTCTGCTAGTTATTGACACTAACGGGCTACGGTGTAAGAAAAATAATAACGTGGAATCCTTGACATTTCCTAAAACGATAAGTGTCTTACTAGTGCGTATAACCTACATCTGTAAGGTCACTTGCAGCGAGTGATAGTAAACATGAACATGGCACCAGAAAAATAGTTGTCATGTGGCAAACATCATTCTCAATCTTAATGATATTTAGGTTGTTTTGTTTTCATTTTGGTTGTGTTGTTATTATTGGTGTTGCTGTTTTTTAATCGTTTTATATAAAGACAAGAAAGCATTTTTGCCAGATCGTGTAGCTCCTAGGTCTCTATAAAAAGTGAAGGAGGCTGATTGCCAAATCTTCAGTGGTGCCCATTCTGCCTTCTTCTAGGGGTAGATAAAGGTGAAGTACGGAAGTAAAAACCCCATGAAACACGACATGCAGTAAATAAATGGAACTATGCAAATGACAACATTCATACATTAATTAAGGAAAGGCAAAAGTTTAACATTGAAGTTGAAGTTGCCACCACTGTCTGTGTGATACGTTCCTTACCAGAGAGAAGAATCCCTGAAACAGCCACAGAAATAAATACGTTATGATGCTAGCTATTGAGATGGCCGGACTCTGTAAAAAGTGCTGCAAACAACATAACACCCAGGAGTGCAGCAATGTCAGAGTGCTTGCATCACACAACAGAGATGGAAAGCGTTCAGCAGTGATGGCTTGGGCCATTTATCATATAATGAAATACATCAAAAGTGTAGAGCTGTAGAGTCTTCTTTACATCTACTCTTACCTACAAACAGCCCACCCATATAAGGCTCTCACCCATCGAACTTGGTAAAGCAAATCTCTTCTTCGTCGAAGATTCAGACAGCTCCTAATAATGTCTGTTATATGAACAAAGCTGTCACGCTGCCGTTAAACGCCTGACAAGTTAGGTGCAGTGCATCCGACGTCGGCATAAGAGAGAATTGTTATCGTTTAAGTCTTTCTGGGAAGAAAGGCAGAAGAATGGAATAAAAAGGCAGAACTAGAGAAGAAGGAGGTAGCAGTAGGAAACTGGACAAAACAGAATGAGAGTGGTTGAAAAAAGGAAAATTCTAGCTCAGAATTTTCAGAATTGAGGATGTTTTTCATGCTGACAGGCTCTGGCATTCTCAAGGGAGAAAAGCAAACCAGACCACACGTTTGCTATCCAGCACTCTGAGTCCCGGGAACCGGATAGCTTGATGATCAGATTACTTGCTTTCCCCAAGCTCAGATTAAGCAGCACTGAGCGTGGTTACCAAGTGAATGGGTGACTTTGCACGACCTGGCTTTAGTACAGTCCGCCAGTTCACCCAGCTGTAAATGGATACCTGCTTTCTTTAGGGTCAAGGAAAATAAAGCAACGGAGAGAGAGGAGATGGAGGCCGCCTCAATACGCTAACCCCTGGAGAAGCCGAGGTCTCTGACATCTCGCTCTCCAACGACCACACAGTTACAGGAATACTGTACCGTTACCATTTTATTCTGAGATATAAAAAAAACTATAGCCAAACAAAATCGGTGAGTTTATAACGCCTCACAGCCCCACGTTAAAACTTGTACAGGCTGGAGCAGCTCTTACAAGACAGCTTTCATCAAATGGAAGATGACAGAGAGGGTAGGTAGAGAGCCATGAAAAGCTGGATGTGTAGCCTGGAGGTCTGGTCTGGCCAGTCGATAAACAGGACAGTTCAGTTCAGCTAAAATCAGCCCTCAATGTCATTGCTCTAGCTGCAGCTTACCAAGCGCCATATGGCTACACGAAAACACATGTAACACCCTGGCCCAAGAATTGAGACAAATATAAGTCTAATGACTAACACCTAAAGGAAATAAATAAACAAAATAAGCATACAAAGAATACATGCAGTCAATAAACCACTCAATCATCATTCGATCAATGAACCAATCAAAATATCGATCAATTATCCAGCCAATCTTTTTTGATCGATGGTTGAGAGGTAACACACGCACGCACGCACGCACACACCACCACCCCACACACACACACACACACACACACACACACACACACTCACTCACTCACACACACACACACACACACACACAACACACACACACACACACACACACACACACACACACACACCACCACACACACACACACACACACACACACACACACACAACACACACACACACACACAACACACACACTTTGACAAGCGACCCGCCGAAGCGGTAAATCTCAAACCACATCAAAGCCACTTGTTCCAACATTGACACTTTCAAACAGCTCACGGGAATAGTTCACGAGAAACGTATCATAATTATCGGAAAAAAATACAAGAAAACACAAACCAACCCTGACAGGGAGAGTTAGGAATGGTGCGAGTCTGTGGGCAGTATATCGGGTCATTCGATACACCCGTGCTGCATTGATTTATTATGCAATCTTCGAAGCCGTTTATTGAGAGTATGGTAATAACTCAGAATGACATCAGAGATATTACACAAGACATTTGATGACTGTATATGATCTGAGCTCTGGTTATGTATGTGTTCCCGTATCAGTCGTGTGATCGGTTCTGTCTCTAACTCCCTGTCTGTCTGTCTGTCTCTGTCTCCTCTGTCTCTCTCTATCTCTCTGTCTCTCTCTGTCTCTGTCTGTCTCTATGTCTCTCTCTATCTCTATCTCTATGTCTCTGTGCTGTCTGTCTGTCTGTCTGTCCTGTCTGTCTGTCTGTCTGTCTGTCTGTCTGTCTGTCTGTCTGTCTGTCTGTCTGTCTGTCTGTCTCCTCTCTCTCTCTCTCTTCTCTCTCTCTCTCTCTCTCTCTCTCTCTCTCTCTCTTCTCTCTCCTCTCTCTCTCTCTCTCTCTCTCTCTCTCTCTCTCTCTGTCATTTGTTTGTTTGTTTTCCTGCTCTCTTGCCTTCTTTCATTCATTTTTTTTCTTCTTCTTTCTTTCGTTTTTCTTTTTCATAAGAGAAAACTCCCCCAGAAACCTTCAAAATGTTTGTACATCTCTTGCCATTCCTTTTCTATGTATTTCTATGTATTCCCTATTTCTGTATCTTCATGTTTTTTCATGTATTTTTTTCTATAACATTTTAGTGTAGTTTTTGCATGGTTCCGTTCCACACCGTCCATGATTTTCAACTTCAAAAGAATTTATTTTCGGTTGATGCAAATAGATTACGTAATGTGTGCTCTTGGGGGAATACACATTTATGTCGGGTATGTAGTGTAGTGATGCGTTTTGAAGGACATGTAATTTGCATGCGGAATATTTGGTTGTTTGTAGGTGTACATTTTTTGGGGTGGGGGGGGGGGGGGGGGAGGACATTTTGGGTATTTTTCCTTTTTCGGTATAATCATTTTGATATGTTCCTTGAAAAATGTTTTACCCTGTTTGAAGAAAAATTCTTTTTTTCTTTTTTTTTGTGTAAGCTCACTTTTACTTTTATTGTTGTTTTACTTTTTATTGGTATGAACCTCTCTTTCTTTTCGCTTGTCTTTTGCTGGCTTAAATAGTATTTCTTTAATGTATATACAACGTATTAAGCAGACAACAATACACATTGTCCTTTTTCCTTATTCTTTCTTTCCTTCTTACTTTTTTTTTAGTTCTTCTTTTCTTTTTTTTTCTTTCAATTGTTATGTCTATCTTTCTCTCTTTCGTTCTTTCTTTTCTCTCTATCTTTCCTTCTTTTCTTTCTTTCTTTCTTTCTTTCTTTCTTTCTTTCTTTCTTTCTTTCTTTCTTTCTTTCTTTCTTTCTTTCTTTCTTCCTTTATTTTTTCTTCCTTTATTTTTCTCTGTCTTTCTTTCTTTCGTTCTTTCCCTCCTGCCTTCCTTCTTCCTTTTCTACTTTAACTTTCTTTTTTTTCCTTTTTTTTCTTTCATCTTTTCTGTCTCCCCAACCCCTTCTATTTCTCAGTACTTTTTTCCCAACAGTTGTTCATTTTATTTTCGAATGGGCATTCTTCTTCTTGAGAAAAAAATAGTGAAGGAAAGCAAGTGCAGGTAACCACCTATATTTTCTCACTCAGAAAATGACTTACAAAAATTTCATAAGAAATAGATTTTAACACAAAAAAGTTCTAGCAAATAATGTCTTTCAATGGCAGAATTTTACGCATTTTTTACTAAGAACCATACCTTTGGCCTAACCTGACTCGAGTTTAGGCTACGGATGAGTACTCTTCTTCTTCTTTATGATAAACTTGCAAATACTCAACTTCTGCTCTAGCCTATACCTTAGTGTTAACTTGACGCCTTCTACAGAAACATCTCCCTTGACATATCTCCCCTTACTTCCGTACCTGGAAAGTTTGCTGAAGTTTTCCTGCATTTCATACCACTTATTCTGTCTTGTGATTTGCTTTTGCTCGCTATGTGGCTTTGTTTCGTCTCTCTGTTGCCTCTCTGGCTGTATCTATCTGTGTGTGTATGTGTGTGTGTGTGGGGGGGGGGGGGGGGGGGGCGTGCACGCATGCGTATGTGTGAGTGTCTCCCTCTCTGTCTGTCTGTCTGTCTCTCTTCTATCTATGTATCTATGTATCTATCTATGTATCTATCTATGTATCTATCTTTCTATCTATTTATGTATTTATCTATGTATCTATTTATCTATGTATCTATGTACCTATGTATGCATCTATCTATGTATCTATCTATGTATGTATTATGTATCTATGTATCTATGTATCTATCTATCTATCTATCTATCTATCTATCTATCTATCTATCTATCTATCTATCTATCAATCTATCTATCTATCTATCTATTATGTATCTATGTATCTATATGCATATGATTATATATATAATTATGTGCATACATACACAACATATATATTGTATTGTATTTATATATATTATATTATATATATTATATATATTATATTATTTTATATATATGATTATATATATTTGTATATATATTATTATTATATATATATTATATATTATATTAAATTTTTATATGTATGTATCTGTGTTTGTATGATGTATGTATGTATGTATGTATGTATGTATGTATGTATGTATGTATTGTATGTATGTATGTATGTATGTATGTATGTTTTTATGGAAAGGCATCCTGATATGTCCTAAAATTTAATGTAAACGACCATAAAAAAGAAGCTCACACCAAAAACAGATTATTGAACACATCAAAAATCGATTGCAAATCAACAGCACTGCGGAGTATGCCTAGAAAAGATGCATAGTAGGAGAACCAGATTGTTTAAAGAACTCTTAGAGACCCGAATACCATAACATACGATTTTTCTTTCTTATTTTTTTCTTTCATTTTTTACCAGATTGTATACTAACTTTGTTGGAAAAAAGTTTGGCAAAAGCTAGGCAGACAGAAAACAGCTTAACTATTTTTTTTGTTTTTACCAAAGTACGCCAAATATTTATTTGCAGTTCTAAGAGCATTGTCAAAGATCCACACAGCGTTTTTTATGAATAGCAAGAATGCCTTTGTGATTCAAATCCTGGGGCTATATATCTTCTCCGTAGATCTTCTGATCTGGTGTCCAGAAGGGTTTGATATATCAATCTTCCAAAATATAGCACGATACTAATCCTTATTCTCTGTGTCTATTTTTCTGTTTGTCTGTATAGATATCATTCTGCGGGTTTGATTACAACAAGCGATTCTTTGAAATAAAGGATTTTGCTTTGCTTTTTTCACCCCACGAGCATAGTGAAACCAGCAAACTCTTTTTGGTTAGAGACAGCAGTAAGTCAGACATGATGGCTCATTTTCATCCAATTCTACTGTCAAGAACTCCCTAACACTTATAAAAAGCAGCCAAAAATAATATTAGAATTTCTTTTTAAAAGACCAGAAATCAGCTCATAGAAAAACAGCAATTAATTTGGCTTGGTTGTTTTGTTGTTGCTTCTGCACCTTCATGAGTATCTTTAAAATGATTGAGAAAAAAGAATAAAATGTTGTTGTATACCAGTTTGTGACATAAGCATACAGTCAAATAATTGTGTTTTTCTTAAAGTTTTCGCTCCTGAAATGCAGTAGTCACTGTCCAGATGAAAAAATTTTGTCTGTAATGTGAGCTACAAAATTACTATAATTATCTCTTTCAAATTTCGCATATGCAAATGTAAACAATCAGCATGAAAGTAGGATACAGGCTAGGGAGATGAGATGCTTTCGCAAACTTCTTGGTATCTCATTCAGAGATCACATCACTAACTACAAAGTGAGAACCAGAATTGAAAATGCCATCGGACCATATGAAAAGCACCTGACTTCAATGGAAAAATAAAAGTATGTGGTACGGGCATGCCAAACGAACATCTGGACTGGCCAAGACTGTCCTACGGGGAACAGTACAAGGAAGGAGACGAAGAGAGACAGAGAAAACGATGGGTAGACAACATCAGAGAGTGAACTGGTCTTGGATGGAGCGATCTGGTACGGAGGGCGAAAGACCGTGAGGAGTGGAGGAAGCTGGTTGCAAAACCTTCAGTAGTCCGCGAAACTATGGGACTGGTAATGATGAAGGTAAAGAGTCACGAAAAACAAGTCTAGCTTTTACAATGAAAGTGCTTTGAAAATCCTGGTTGTGGGTTGGCTGGCTGGCTGTTTGGCTGGTTTGCTACTACTTTGGTTTTTAGCTGACTGGCTGGCTGGCTGCTTGGTTAATTGGTCGATTACTTGTTTGGTTAGCTAGTCGGTGGCACTGCTCTTGTAGCGACGTGCTCTCCCTCTAGAGAAAAATAAAACATCCCGAACGTTTTGCAGAGAACTGTGTTGTGACTTAGAGTGTTCTACAACACAATGCTGTCGCAAACGAGATGCAGGAAAGGAAGGAAGGGAAGGGGAAAGGGAGAGAGGGTGATGACAGGCAACAGGGCCCACCAGCAGACACAGACTGTCACAGTACAGACCACTGTGGCTACAGACAAATCGGATTGCTGTCACTTATGGGCAAGTGCCAACACTTCACTCCCAACCTCTAGCCAAACTGGGTCACTGGAATCACACCCCCCCCCCCCGATTTTGTACTGTCTGTCTGTTTCGGTCTGAGAGTCTATTTGTGTTATGTGTTTGATGTTGTCTGTTGTCTGTGATGTCTGTTCTGGTCTGTCTGTCTGTCTGTCTTGTCTGTCTGTCTGTGTCTGTCTCTTGTCTGTGCTGTCTGTCTCTTGTCTGAGTCTGTCTGTCTGCTGTTTGCCTGTCTGTCTCTGCGTCTGTCTGTCTGCTGTCTTCGTTTCTCTCTGTGTCTGTCTGATGTCTGTCTGGTGTCTGGTTGTCTGTCTGTCTGTCTGTCTGTCTGCTCTGTCTCTCTCTCGTCTCTCTCTCTCTCGCTCTTCTCTCTTCTCTCTCTCTCTTCTCTTGCTCTCTCTCTCTCTCGCCTCTCTCTCTCTCTCCCCTCCCCCCCTCTCTCTCTCTCTCCCCGCCCCCCCCTCTCTCCTCTCTCTCTCCCCCCTCTCTCTCTCTCTCCTCCCCCCTCTCTCCTCTCTCTCTCTCCCCCCCCCTCTCTCTCTCTCTCTCCCTCTCCCTCCCCTCTCTCTCTCTCTCTCCCGCCCCCCTCTCTCTCTCTCTCTCTCTCCCGCCCCCCCTCTCTCTCTCCTCCTCCTCTCTCTCTCTCCCCCCTCTCTCTCTCTCTCCCCCCCTCTCTCTCTCTCCTCTCCTCTCTCCTCCCTCTCTCCTCTCTCTCTCTCTCTTCTCCTCTCTCTCTCCCCCTCTCTCCTCTCTCTCTCTCTCTTTCCCGCCCTCTGTGTGTGTGTGTGTGTGTGTGTGTGGTGTGTGTGTGTGTGTGTGTGTGTGTGTGTGTGTGTGTGTGTGTGTGTGTGTGTGTGGTGTGGCGCGCGCTCGCGCACACGCGAAGGTGTTTGTTAGTTTGATTTTGTTGTTGTTGTTGTTTGTTTTTTTGTTTGGTTGGTTTTTGTAGTTGTTTTATTTTTCTTCTTTTTTTTCTTTCTCCCCTTTTTTCAAAATGTTATGTCTTATATAACTTAACTTCATCATAGATGGTGGTGGATTGATGTTTTAAGTCATTTAATCTATTATATTCTCATGTTTACTATTTAATTATTGCGCTTTTTTATTATTCAAATCAAAATCATCATTAATTCTTACTTCTTATCTTCGTTTCTGAATGAGTGCCTTTTCATATCGTTACCTTATTATTGTATCTCCGTCTTACTTCTTACCTGTTGTTTGATACTTATGGTTTCTTGCTCTTGGTATTTGGATCATTACAATTGTTCTTGTTTAATTTAGGTGCTCTTTTTATCTTGATGTAATCCCTGAAAAGGGCGGGGACTGGATGTAAAAAAGCACACAAGAGCTTATCTATTATCCTGAATAAAAGATTTTGCCAAAGAATTCTCTCTCTCTCTCTCCTCTCTCTCTCTCTCTCTCTCTCTCTCTCTCTCTCTCTCTCTCTCTCTCTCTCTCTCTCTCTCTCTCTCTCTTTTTTTATTTTATTTTATTTTATTTTATTTTTTTTTTTTATTTTTTATTCTTATTTTTTAATTATTATCATTATTTATTTTATATATATATATTTATTTTTTTCCATCTTCCACTTCTACATATGCTATCCTAGTCTTATTATTGGATAGGAAAGTTTCGGTTCTTAAAAATTTGAATTGAAATTGTAGTTTTACTGCTTAAATATAGAGATACGAATTTTAAATAGTTTTTTTTTTCCCCATGTCTATTTCCTACTATGCTTTCTTTACTTGTTTCTCCCCCCTCATACACTCTCTCACACACACACACACACACACACACACACACACACACACACACACACACACACACACACACACAGTGACACACACACAGTCACACACACACACACACACACACACACACACACACACACACACACACACACACACACACACACACACCACACACACACACACACACACAAGCATGTACACACCACGCACGTACACACGTGCACACACCACACACACACACACTTACACACACAGAATATATTAATTTTCATATGAATGTTTTGTGAGCTTATAGGTTTCATTGATGATAATTTGTTGACAGAAGTGTTTTGTGGGTGTTATGAAACATTTCGTTGATTGGTTTGTGTTGATGACGATGCAATTTGATGACGCTCTCTCTCTCTCTCTTCCTCTTCTCTCTCTCTCTCTCTCTCTCTCTCTCTCTCTCTCTCTCTCTCTCTCTCTCTCTCTCTCTCTCTCTCTCTCTTCTCTCTCTCTCTCTCTTCCTTTGCTTCCTTTCCCTCTCCTTTCCCCTCCAACTTCCACCTTCAGATATTCTATCCTAGACTTATTATGGAGAGGAGTATTTTGGTTGTTATGTTGGATTCAAACTGTATTCTTACCATTTGAATATTGAAATGTGTTTTCATATAGTCTTTTGTGTTTAAAGGATTTTATGTTGTTGTTGTTGTTTTAATCTGTTTTTTTCCCCTTTTATGCCTACTTTGCTTGTTTTTCCCGCTTACACACACACACACACACACACACACACACACACACGCACGCACGCACGCACGCACGCACACACACACACACACACACACACACACACACACACACACACACACACACACACACACGCACACACGCACACACACACACACCATCACACACTCACGCATTATATACTTGTAATGCCTTCTGTTTCATGGTCCTGAATATTTGCTATTTTTAAAATGTTTTATTTGCTATGTTATTTTTTGTTTAAATAATTATCAGTGTATCCAGTTGGGGTGACGCGTTTTGTTGAATGTATTCTGTTTTCTTTTTTTTTTTTAATATTGTTTGAACTGCTGCTGGTGGTGATGCTGGTATGTAGGGGTAGGGAGGGGGTTTCTTAGCTTTATTCCCTGATCAGGGCAAGGGCCGGATGAAAAAAAGTATGTAATGCTTACTTACTCTGTTACCCTTGAAAAATAAAGATTATTCATTCATTCTCTCTCTCTCTACCCTGCCTCTCTCACTCTCTCTATCCCGCCCTCTCTCACTCTCTCTATCCCGCTCTCTCTCTCTACCCCGCCCTCTCTCTCTCTCTACCCCGCCCTCTCTCTCTCTCTACCCCGCTCCTCTTCTCTCTCTCTCTCTCTCTCTCTCTCTCTCTCTCTCTCTCTCTCTCCTCTCTCTCTCTCTCTCTCTCTCTCTCTCTCTCTCTTCTCTCTCTCTCTCCTCTCTGTATGTCTCCTTCCCTCTCGTTTTTCTCTTTGTCTATCTCTCTGTCTATTTACCTCTCTGTATGTATATCTGCTAGCGTATTTAACTTGCAGACCAATTTTTGTCTATGAATCTATAATTATGTGCATGGAAGCTTGGCGGAACACCAATCTATCTGTGCTTTCTGCGCAAAACCAACGGCTTAACAAAGACAGTACTTGCTATACAGTTTATACGATGTAAAATACTTTAAAAAGCAAGTTATAGTTCATGCGTATTGAATTAATTATCTATTGAGACAAAAACACAAAAACTGTTAAAACAGCTAAGAAAAAGCTACAGTTGTTCCAGGTTTCTCTATTTACCTTCATAACCTCTTTGTATTAAAAAAAATGTCATATGAACTTTTTGATGGTTCAAAACTATGGATAACTGCACCAAACTGGGATGATAGTTTGCCCACAACTTTGCAAACCACTCGTGACGTTTTACTCTCACAACTGAGTTGTAGACTTTGTAAAAACCAGGAGAGGTGTAATGGCTCTTTTTTGTTGTGTTTTGTTGGTCTTTTTAAACATAAACTGACCACTTTATCATGGATTTATATATTCTTCAGCTAGAGTTTTTTAGGTTCAAAATGGTGCGATTTTGCTTATGCACCTATTTTTGCCGCCATAAAGGTAGCTGCATTCCAACTCTGGAGGTATATACGTCATATGTTCATGTTTGGTATCCTACTGAGTGCTGACATACATAAAGGAATCTTTAACATGCATATTTGGTTTTCTGCGCGTGTAAATGCGTGAAGGGAAATAAGGCACTTGGCAGGTCTGCACTTGAGTTGACCGGAGATATTCGTACAAATTTCCTGTACTGAATTCACCAGATCCACCAAGATTCGAACCCACGACTTTATGGACACAATGAATTAAAGATGAATTGGTCTTGAACAACTTGGCTGTAGCACAGTCAGATGAATGTTTGACAGCGCACAGTGTCTTGGAAATAAAAAAAAAACTGGAGAACAAAACAACTACTTGAGTAAAAACAAGGACAAAGATCACGCTGCAAGGTCAATATATTAATTAAAAAGCCAAACAATTTCCATCACCACATAGCCAGCAATTAACCTCTGTTTCCCCTTTAGCCCCCTCTCATGTCCCCAATACTTAATCTTTCGCTTCTTTGAAGGAAGCGAGAGTAAGAGAAAGGACTAAAAGGCCCAGACCCAGACAGCCACACAGGCACGTGAAATTAGCCCTTCTTTTTAGTCGCTACACGTCTGCTGTATCTGTCTTGGTCATGTCAATAGCCAGTCATGCCACCTTCAATGCTTGCCCAGCCTCAGCCGCCCACCCAAGTGTAGGACCACGCACACGTCTAGACAGAGAGGATCAACCGTTCTCCTTGTTGATCTGCTGGCAGCTTTCCTGCTTTCTGTCTTAGAGAAATTGGATGACAGACAATAGGCAAAAACAGGGGAATAAATAAAGGAGGAAAAAGGAGAAGGAAGAGATGGAAAATGAGAGGAAAAGCACCAGCAGAGAAGTGAAGCAGTAGCAGCAGAAGAAGGAGAAGAAGGGAATTGCAAAGAAGAAGAAGCAAAGAAGAAGTATTGGAAAGAAGAAGAATTCAGAAGAAGATGAAAAAGAATTCTCAAGAATTCAGAAGAAATCAGATGAAGAAGAAGAAGAAGAAAAGAAGGGAGAAAATCAACACAATAAAGAGTATATAGTGTTTGTTTATGTTGTTTCCAATCAAGGTTTTGTATGTGTATGTATGTGTTGCAATATAGTGTAACAGAGCGCATATATTTGATCTGCCGCGACTCTGTACAACTTCTCGGCGACGACAGTGCGGTCAGACAGTGGGAATGTGGCCTCTAAAAAGAGGCGGCATAAATACTACATTTTACCGCTATGGGCAAGAAGGACGGCTTTCGACCACCCCCCAACGATACAGAACGTCGCACAATTCACAGGTGTGGCTCTAAACGTTAGACCCACGACGCTGCGATTGGCAGTTCCGATCGCAATGGGAAGTAATCTATTACCGCCCTGCCACATCAGCATTACAATATATGCAGTCTATATGTTATGTTTTGCATTGCTACACAAATCCGAAGAACTCCATGTCGTTCCCGCCACATAAAACTGCTACTAACTATAGGTTAGCGTACTAATCTGGCCCCAATGTTGACTATGTAGATCAAAACAGTTGTTGTGTGCACACACATTTAACAATACAGACCAATAACATTACTGTAGCTAAAAGTCAACATAGATTAGCTACGGACACCATAGTTGAGTGGTTAACACCATTTGATTTTAACCCAGGGGTCCATGAAATCAACGGTTCAATTCTCGGTGGTGTCTGGTAACATACGTGTGGGGGTTTTATGATCTCTTAGTCAACCTCAAGTACAGACCTGCCAGTGCCTTAATTCCCTTTGCATACTCCACATTAAAAAAAACAACACAATAAACATTACAGATCCTCTAATCTATGACAGTATTTGGTAGGTTTCAAAACATACCCTGTATACAACCCAGAAGTTGGATCATTGCTACTGTCATAGTAGGCAGAAATTGTAACATACGTAGAATTTCACCATTGGTAAACCTGAAAGTCTAGTTGAGAAACAAAAAAGAAAACCCCTGGACACAACTACAAAAGACCTTGATAATACTATGCAAGCACTTATTCCAGTCAGTATGTTCATCTGTGTACAACATCAATGTATCGTCCCCACTAACCAAAGCTGACACAGAACTATGCAATTTCAAAGCAAAAAGAATGTTTTTTATTTAAATCAGACACAAACTGTCATAACGAACTAAATGCATTTCATCCAACGTCAACAGCTTTCTAAGATGCTGACCCACTTAGCAGAGCAAATACCTTTTTTTTTTATCTCAAAGTGCATCTCGGGCTGAGCTTTTCAAGGGTGTGTATAAAAACAGAAAACATGGACTCTGCATCACTGGTGAAGATAAAAAGCTGGTCATAAAAAGGTGAGATCTATAAGACCTCAGAGCCCCTCCTTAAAACGTGTACAGGCCGAAGCAGCGCACACTGAGACAGCTGCATCAAATGTAGGATCACAAGACGAGGAGGACCTGACAGAAAAAGCCATCAAAACTTTTATTTGAGGCCAGTAGGTCTGGCCTGATCTTTTACTGGGGAAAGGTCAAACAAGGTATAAAATGGCAGAAAAAGAGCATCCTATTATGTTGTTTATATGGCATTTGCCAGCAAACTAATATAAGATCCATTTGAAGATAAAAAAAGAGTATTTTGCAAGAAATATATTCTGATAAATATATAAATGCACAAAGGCCAATAAATTAAGGAAAAGGAAACCAGCTTCGAAGTGAAGTGATACTTTATAAATGGAACCACTTCCAAAACTATGATGAAAAGATGCTTTTGATTCCTCTTGTTTTTATGCAGTTTTTTTATTCTTCTAATTCTTCTTTCTTTCTTTCTTTTTTTCGCCTTCCTCTACTATACCTCTCCTCCTCCCTTTACTTTAGTTCCTGTTGCAAGCTGTTTTAGCAGTGTTGTGAAGAGCTATTTACAAGTTCCTCCATCTATATCAATGCAGGTTGATCTGTTGCCGTATCTAGAAATGAGATCTCTGGGGAAAAGAGAATTAATGTTGCTGGTATGTGCAATGACATCTTAAGTGGGAAAGGGAGAAAAGGGATATACTGGTGTGTACAATGACATCTTATTGGGGAAGAATAAAGAGATAGTTTCGGCATGACAATTACATGTTAGTGGGAAAGGATAAAAAAATATATTGGTTTGTACAATGACATCTTATTGGGAAAGGTAAAAGAGACATACTGGTATTTAAATGACATCTTAGTGGGAAAGGGAGGAAAGAGATAGGCTGATGTGTGACAGTGACGTAGTATTGGGAAGGAGACAAGAGATATACTGGTATTAAATGACATCTTAGTGGGAAAGGGAGGAAGAGATATACTGGTATGTAAAATGACATCTTAGTGGAAAGGGAGGAAAGAGATATACTGGTATGTACAATGGACATCTTAGTGGGAAAAGGGAGGAAAGAGATATACTGGTATGTAAAATGACATCTTAGTGGGAAAGGATAGGTCAGTGGTCAGAGCGCTTGTTTCCCCCAGCCGAATGTTAATCAGCGTCGAGTATGATTACCAATTGGATGGGTGACATTCCGCGTCCTGGCTACAGTACAGTTCTCCCAGTTCACCCAGCTGTAAATGGGTACCTGCCCTCTTTAGGGTTAAGGGAAGGTAAAGCAGTGAAGGAGAGGAGATGGGCGCTGCCTCAATATGCTGGCCCCTAGAGAAGCTGAGGTCTCTGAAGCCTCGCTCCCCTACGACCGCACAGATTATGGAACACCTTTACATTTACCTTTAGTGAGAAAGGAGAAGTGTTGGTTTTGTTTTGTTTCAGAGTGTTGCTAGGTATGTACAATGACTCTAGTGGGAAATGGGGATAGATTGTTGCTAGGTATGTACAATGACATCTCAGTAGGAATTGGGGGATGAGTTGCTAGTATGTCCAAAGTCATGCTTGGATTCGGGGCTGTAAGTGATTACAGGGCTTGTCTCCTAGAACAGATTGCTGACAGTGACAAGTGGGAAACAAATGTATATGTAGACCACACACCATAAAGACGTGTTTGATAAAACTGTCTGTCCTGGCTCTATTGGGTACGGTTCCTTTTTACATATGTTTGTCTGTGTGTTTATCTGTCTGTTTGTCTGTTTGTCTACCTGTATGTCAGTCTAGCTGGCTGGCAGGCAGGCAGGTGGGTGCTCTCTCTTCTCTCTCTCTCTCTCTCTCTCTCTTTCTATCTTATTCATCTCTCTCTCTCTCTCTCTCTCTCTCTCTCTCTCTCTCTCTCTCTCTCTCTCTCTCTCTCTCTCTCTCTCTCTCTCTCTCTCTCTCTCTCTCTCTCTTCCATTTTCTCTAATTTCCTGTCCCTTTCGTCTTTGTCAACGTAGACGCAACTCCTTGTCGTCAGATGAGCTAAAAATAAGTTCACTGTCCCTAAAGTACCTGACAGTCAGGCTCTGTGCATCCTATTTCTACGTTGGAGAGAATCGTTATCATTGAAAGATTTTTAAGTAAAAAAAACATGGGTAATGGACCAAGGAGGTACACAACAGACAAGGGGAAGGTGACAAGAAATAAAGGAACAAGACAAAAATAAAGGGAGGATAGAAAAGAGGAAATTCCGAGCATATAAATTCCAGATGATGGGGATACTAATTATTTGGACTCTTTAGGCCCAACAGCCACAAAGGGCATTTTTGTTCTATCTTCTCTATAAATACAGGCATGCCTTCTAATGACAAACTTGTAATTATAATAGAATAGACTAGAATATGATGATAGAATAGATAGAATAAGAATAGAATAGAATAGAATAGAGAATAATAGAATAGAAGGAATAGAATGAAACTGATGGATGATGTAGGATTCATATAGTTTTCATTGCTACAGCTGCCTAAAGTGTAACTAAATTGTTTTTCTTCTGGCATATGTTTTCATTAAATAGTTTATTTGCTCTTTCTTTCTGACTTTCTTTCCTTTACCTTTCTTTTTCTTTCCTTATTCTTATTCTTTCCTTCTTTTTCCTTTCTTTTTCTTTCTTTCATTTTTTTTCATTTCTTTTTTTTCTTTCTGTAAGTCTTCTTTTTCTTTCTGTCTTTCATACTTTCTTTTGTCTTTTTTTTTTTCTTTTTTCTTCTTTCATTCTTTCTTTCTTTCTTTTCTTCTTCTTTCTTTCTTTCTTTCTTTTTCTTTCTTTCTTTCTTTCTTTCTTTCTTTTTCTTCCCTCTCATTCTTTCATTCTTCGGGTAATTGGTGTGCAAGAACGCACACTGACATTACCGTACACTAAAAGACTTCGAGAGGAGAGTTCCTGTTTCTTCCTTTGCGTTTCTATCCCCTTGTATTCTGTTTCCTTTTCTTTCTTTCTTTCTTTTTCTTTTTCCTCTGCATTACATTCCATTCATTTCCTTATTCGCTGCTTCAGTAGCCTAAATTTCAAAACTTCCAACTTCCAAAACTTTTTTCCAAGCTGGTGTACAAAGTTGCATGACAACAGACTGAACATCTTTATCGCAAAGGGCAATCAATATATCGCTATAATCACCAAACTCGGTGAACATATTCTGTATCGAATCATTCTTTTCGGGGAAAAGTTGATCTGTGGTATTCGATAAAATAAAAGTTTTCTGGCTTGTAAGAGATGAAGAATAGGATCAGGAAGAGTTGAAAAAGCCTGCTGATTTATAGGTCGATTCTCTGTTGATGCCAATGCGGAAATCTATGAATCTGTGTGTGTATTCTATCTGTTTTACTTACGTATGCATCAGTGTACACACACACACACACACACACACACACACACACACACACACACACACACACACACACACACACACACACACACACACACACATATATATATATATATATATATATATATATATATTATATGTATATATATATATATATATATATATATATATATATATATATATATATATATATATATATATATATATATATATATATATACATACATATATACATATATACATATATACATACATACATATCTATATCTATAGATATATAGATAAACATATATCGAAATTTCCTGCGGATGAGACTATAAAACGATGTCCAGTGTGCAAACCCACGCAAAACGTCATGTGAAAACGTTAAAACCTGTTCTACGTTTCGGAAGAGTAAGGCCATTGTGTGGACGATGGGAAGGGATGACATCATTCACAAAACTACATACCCACAGGGAATGAATGTAAAAAGAACTGGTGTGCTTACTCCATTATCCTTGAAATAAAAGAATGAAATAATAGACTAACTAATAAACTATGTAACTAACTAACTAAAGAAAGAAAGAAATATAAATAAAAAATAATTAAATAAATGACTAACTAAATAATAACGAAATAACTAAACAAATAACTAAATGAATGAATAAATGAATTTTAAAAAAATAGATAAATAAATACATAAATAAACAAATAAATAAGTAAATAAAGATAGCATGGTCTTCACAGTTAAAGTTAAAGTCTGCTCCGAGCCTAAGGCTCATCAGGCCGGTGCTTATTCCGGTTTCTGTGGCGTTAAGCGTCTGAGAGTCATAGACTCCCCCCTGGATAGGACGCCAGTCTATCGCAGGGTTAACCCCCAACACAGGGTTGGTACCCCTTTTACACCTGGGTGGGGTGAGAAAATAGCCGTAAAGTGCCTTTTCCAAGGGCACAACGCCATAGCCGAAAGCTGGGATCGAACCCACAACCTTTAGATTACGAGTCCAACGCCCTAACCACTAGACTACAGCGACGGCTGGTCTTCACAGTACTTTACAAGAACTTCCTAAATCCTGCTTCTCTGCTGTCTTTGATCCCAGCTTTCCTTCACTAGGTCCTAGGCAGTGTTTGCAGATGGAAAGAAATCTGGCGTGTATTCCAAGTCAGCTTAGGCCAGTTTTCTCTCTGCTGTCCTACAAAGCGGAGGCAAAGGTCTTCTGAAATCTGCTGAGGGAAAGTTTGGCCATCCGAACCCAATTTGAACTGTTTTTCTTTATGCAAACTTTCAACCGTTGTTGCGCTGTCTGGGTGCCTTGGCTTCAGTACAATCCCCTAGATCACCCAACTATAAATGGGTACCTGCCCTCTTTAGGGACAGGGAAGGTAAAACACTTCCTCGTTATCATCATTTTATTTGATCAATCAACTGACTGATGGTTTTATCAGTTATCAATAACGAGGAAGTGAGAATCAGAATCGGTCAAGCCATCGGACCCTTTGAAGATCTCGTGACCACAGTCGAAAAACGCAAACTGAAGTGGTATGGGCCCGTCGCAAGATCAACAGGGCTTGCCAAGACGATTATGCAGGGAACTGTGCAAGGCGGGAGAAAGGAAAGGCAAGCAGAGAAAGAGATGGGAGGACAACATCCGAGAGTGGACGGGCCTCAAGCTGAGTGACACCCTGAGAAAGGTCGAGGACAGAAGGAAATGGAGAGAGCTGGTTGCGAGGTCTTCCGTGGCGCCCCTATGGTCTAAATAGACTACGCGATAGAAGAAGAAGAAGAAGAAGAAGAAGAAGAAGAAGAAGAAGAAGAAGAAGAAGAAGAAGAAGAAGAAGAAGAAGAAGAAGAAGAAGAAGAAGGTAAAACAGCGATGGAGAGGAGATGGGCACTGCCTTCAATATTCTGGCCTCTGCGGATGATATTTCCTAAACGTGCTTATAGATAAATACATGAATGATAACTAAATACATGCATAACTGGATATCACATACATGGATAAAAAAGAATTTGATAGAACACAGTTACTGTATCAATCCATAACTCTTCAATTAACTAGCCGACCCTCCAACAAGCAAATCACGCAGCAAACCATCCAACCTACCTACTGGTCGAGCTGCAACCAATCAATCAATCAAATCATAGGTTGGCTAGTGCGGGATAGCTCAGTGGTCAGAGCGCTCGTTTTCCCAATGGCCCAGTCAAGTAAAGCAGCGTCGAGTGTGGTTATCAGTTGGATGGGTGACCGTTTGTGCGCCTTGGCTTCAGTGCACTTACCCCAATTCCCCCAAATGTTAATGGATACTCTCCCTCTTTAGGGTCAGGGAAGGTAAAGCCGCGAGGGAGAGGAGATGGGCGCCGCCCTCAATATGCTGGCCCCTACAGAAGCTGGGGTCTCTGCTGCCTTGCTCCCCTACGACCGCCTACGTTATGGGACACCTTTACCTTTGACTTTTAGTCTGTCAATTGACTGATTGATAAATCAATTTATGAAGAATTAAGGAAAAGACATGTTTATGAAAACACTAGCTCGGGTTTCTTTTTTTTCCTTCTTCTTCTCAATTGAATCCTAAACAGCAATTGTTGTTGTAAGCGGAAATGCAAAGCGCTGCCATTAAGCCCCTGACAAGTCAGGTCCAAAGCATTCCAACTCTAGAACTGAAGGGGGGACGGATAGCCTAGTGGTCAGAACATTGCGCTCGCAGTTTCACGACCCGGGTTCGAGTCCGGTCGAGGAGATTTTTCTCCTGGAGTTAACATCAGTGCTGACTCCACTCTCCCCAAAAGTCCTTCGGATGAGACTTTAAACCGAGGCCCCGGGTGCGAGCGCACACAGAACATCTCGCGCACACGTTAAATCCTGTTCCGCTTTTCGTAAGAGTAGGCCATCGTGTGCCGGTGGAAACAGATGACAATATTACACAACTGCATACACACGTGGACCGGATGAAAAAAAGCACATGATTGCTTATTCTGTTATCCTCGATATAAAAGAATAAATAAATTAATTAAATAAATAAAGATAACTTATAGCTTTTAAATCTTTCTCGAGAAAGAGGCAGAAGGCATGAAGGAAGTTAGAGGAAGAAAAATAGTATGGCAGAAACAAAGAGGGGGATATACACAAGGATTATTCAAGCACAGAATTTCCAGAAGGTAGGGAGGGAGGCTGCTCATACTGATAGGCCTTTAGCTTCCAAACGAAGAAGCTGGTTGACTACTTTAGAAGAACAAAAAGCCAAACTGTGCAAATGATATGCAGATGTGTAAAGAGAAGAAAGATGAGAGAGAGAGAGAGAGAGAGAGAGGAGAGAGAGAGAGAGAGAGAGAGAGAGAGAGAGAGAGAGAGAGAGAGGAGAGAGAGAGAGAGGAGAGGAGGGGGGGGGGGGGGGAGGGGGGAGAAAGAGAAAATTAGAGAGAGAGAGAATAAGAGAGACAGAGACGAGAGAGAGTGACAGACAGACAGAGATACAGACAGACAGAGAGACACACACAGACAGATATACAGAGAGACAGAGAGAAAGAGAGACAGAGACAGAGACACAACGACAGAGAAACAGACAGACAGACAGACAGAGACAGACAGAGACAGAGAGAGACAGAAACAAAGACACAGAGACAGAGAGAGGCAGAGCAGCATCAGAGGCAGTGTGTGATGTGGGGGCAGAGGACTGTGGCTGCAGCAGACAAAGAGGATTGCTGTCAGTGGCTGAGCGGTGCCAGTCACTCCTTTCTTTTTCTTTCTGTTCCGGCCAACTTCTGACTATGACAATCATCATGTCTTTGGTCTTCAATTCAAGCTGTCTCTGTGTTGTGTGTGTGTGTGGGCGTGGGGGGGCAGGGTGTGTGGGGGGGGGGGGGTGAGGGTGTGTGTGTGTGTGAGTGTGTGTGTGGGGGGGGGGGGGGCGGTGTGTGTGTGTGAGACAGAGGGTATGCTCTCTGTCTGTCTGTCTGTCTGTCTGTCTGTCTGTCTGTCTCTGTCTGTCTGTCTGTCTGTCTGTCTCTCTCTCTCTCTCTCTCTCTCTCTCTCTCTCTCTCTCTCTCTCTCTCTCTCTCTCTCTCTCTCTCTCTCTCTCTCTCTCTCTTCTGTGTCTCTGTGTCTCTGTCTCTCTGTCTCTGTCTCTCTCTCTCTCCCTCTCTCTCTCTCTCTCTCTCTCTCTCTCTCTCTCTCTCTCTCTCTCTCTCCTCTCTCTCTCTCTCTCTCTCTCTCTCTCTCTCCCTCCCTCCCTTCCTCCCTCTTTCCCTCCCTCCTCCTTCCCTTACCCCCACACCCTCGTTAAGTGCCTGTGTTGGCGGTGTGTGTTGAACAGAGGCACATAGTGCTTATCATCTTAAGATTACCAACCATCCATTTTCATTAGAGATTTTTATGCTTCTCCATGTAGACTGAAGTTAGCCGCTACAAACTTGAAAAAATCTATTCCTACCAATGTTTCAGGGTACAATTTCTCTGAAATAGTCAAACAAAGAATTCGTAAGGCAGAACGTGAGCAATTTTTTTTGGCAATATAGGCACGACAACAAGTGGATAGATTATTTATGAAAAAAAAATCACCCATCGGGGTGCTGCGGGCCTGTCGGTATAAATAGCATTCCCACGTCTTGGAAAATGTCATCCCTGCAACTTCTTCCTACTGACTCTATAGAAGAGTTAACTCACACGCAAGACATCTTTCGTGTGAGACAGACCCAATAAGGGGGACGGGATAGCCTAATGGTCAGAACATTGCGCTGGCAATTTGACGACCCGGGTTCGATTCCTGGTCGAGGAGATTTGTCTCCTGGAATTAACATCAGTACCGACTCCACTCTACCCAAAAGTCTTTTGGATGAGACTATAAACCGAGGCCCAGTGTGCGAACGCACGCAGAACGTCTTGCGCACACGTTAAATCCTGTTCCACTTTTCATAAGAGTAGTCCATTGTGAGCCGGTGGGAACAGATGACACTTACAAAACTGCATACACACGGGGACTGGATGTAAAAAAATGCACATGAGTACTTATTCCATTATCCTCGATATAAAAGAGTAAATAAATAAAATAAATAAATAACCGAACCTTTCAGACAGTCCCATCCCACCGACTATCCTTCTGCTATCTCCCTAGAACCTTCTTACTTCTTTCTACTGATTCTATAGAAGACCAACTCACAAGCAAGTCATCTTTCAGACAGTACAGCCCCATCCCACAGAAAATTCTCCTGCTACCTCCCCACAACCTTCTCCTTAGAGACACTATGACTCCTACTCGCAGTCCCTAAATCAGAAATCTCTGCTGGAGCGTTAATTTAATCACAGCAACAACTTGAAATTCTTTAGTTAGCTACTGCCTCTTTTCTATCCCTCCTTGTGTTTCTGGCTTGTTCATTTCCTCTCTGTCACCTCCATCTTGTCTTTCATCTGCCTACCTGGTCCACACACATGCGAGTGTGAGCGCTTGTGATACTTTTTTATTTATTTGAAGCGTATAATGTTTGAACAACTATGAAATTTAGCTATCTTGTTTCTTTTGATTATAACTCGTATCAGTATACCTGTCAGTGTTATACTTGCCCGTCAGGGATGACTTAAGTGTTTTTGACTTGACTTGACTTGACTTGACTTGACTTCTTCTGCCGTTTTTTTCCCTAGAAAGACTTTCAAATATAAAAAAAATAATCTTCCACACCGAAGTCGGATGCGCTCAGTCTGACCTGTCAGGCGCTTAACGAAAGCGTAAGGATTTTTTGTTCATATAACAGACAACAATCGTGGCTGTCTTAAGAATCAGACATAAATAAAGAATCTCTCTCTCCAACCCAAAAAGTAGCCTCAGGGAAAAGACAACTGTGAATCAACATATTAAGCAAATAAACAACCACTAATCATAACTATTAATCACTCCAAATCTCCCTTAACATACACTCTCTTATATCACGTACAATCCTTTATCATAACTACTTGCTGTCTTAGAGAAATAAGGACGTCTACCAAAACCAGATCACACAAAAAACACGGTCTTGCGTTTCCATAAAAAATATTAGCGGTTTTCTTGGCATGGGCTACACGTTGTGCCTTCTTTGTCCTGACAGGGTCAATAAGTGGTCATGCTGGCTTCAATGCCCTTCTGGACTCGTTCGCCCACACGCTAAAAAGTAAGACCAGGCAAAGGTCTAAGATGCCTTGGACAAATATCACTGGGTTGATCTGCTAATATCAGCTTTCCTGCGTTTAGCCGTCCCAAAAAATGTTGGTCAGCAAAACAGGTAATGAATGGTATGGAAGCAGATGGAAGAAGGACATTTAAAAATGGGTAGAGAAGAAATATGTCAAGAAAGGAAGAAAGGAAAAAGAATTGCAAAGAAAGAGAAGAAGAAGAAGAAGAAGAAGAAGAAGAAGAAGAAGAAGAAGAAGAAGAAGAAGAAGAAGAAGAAGAAGAAGAAGAAGAAGAAGAAGAAGAAGAACAAGAAGAAGAACAAGAAGAAGAAGAAGAAGAACAACAACAACAACAACAACAATAACAACGATAACAACAGTGACCCCACCACCACCACCACCACCACCAACAACAACAACAATAACAGCAACAACAACGACAATGTAGACTCTCTGGTGCTGTCTATCTTGTCATAGAATAATATTCTTTAAAAAAATGTTTTAATGAAGCTTTCTGTTCTATGCTATATATAAAACGTTATACGCTTTTGTGTCGGAATCATAGAAGCTGAATTGCAATTGCCCTGCAAAAGCCATTAATGGCTGCTAGTACAACTCATTATGATTTTTTTTCAAAGACTATGCATACAAGTCAATCACAGTGTCTGCTCTTCAGGAGTACTGCATCACCCCAGACAGATGCGTGGTAAACATACAACATCAAGACTTAGTATTCTAAGTATTTCCTCTATAACTGCAGAGAGAAGTGTTCGCCAGCGATGAAAACTGAAATAGCTGCATCTCTCCTGAGGTGATGCCGGAAGCCTGTCAGAATAAATGACATCCCCCACCTTCCGAAAATTCTGTGTCAAGAATTTCCTCTTTTCTATCCCTCTGTTTCTGTGTTGTGTACTATCACCTCCTCCTTATCCATGTTCGACCCTTTGGTACATTGTCCCTCCTTTTAATCCAGTAAAAATATTAAAAAAAAACAACTTTAAAGATAACCATTCTCTCCCACGCCATTAGCACAGAATTTCAGAAGGTAAGAAGGAGG
>CM060331.1:10016586-10020151 GCA_030674155.1 Stramonita haemastoma | reverse complement strand
CAATTGACTGATTTTTAAATCCATTTATAAAGAATTAATGAAAAGACATAATTATGAAAAACACTAGCTCGGGTTTATCGTTTTTTCCTCCTTCTTTTCCATTGAATCCCAAACAGCAACTATTGTTGTAAACGGAAATGCATTGCGCTGCCTTAAAGTTCCGACAAGCCAGGCCTAATGCATCCAACTCCAGCATAGAAGATAACTAATAGCTTTTAAATCTTTCCGGGAAAAAGGCAGCAGAATGGACATCAAAGGTAAAGCAGAGACAAGAAGGAAGTGACAAAAAGAAAATAGAATATGGCAGAAACTAAGAGAAGGATACAAACAAGGGAAATTCAAGCACAGAATTCCCTGAAGTTGGGGATGTTGTTTATACTGACAAGTCCTTGACTTCCGAACGAGGAAGCTGGTTGAATACTTTAGAAGAAAAAAAAACTTTGTAAATAAAATGCAGAGACGGATAGAGAAGAGGATGAGAGGGAAAGAAAGAGAAAGACGGAGAGAGAAAGAGAGAGCGAAAGAGAGAGAAAGAGTGAGAGAGAGAGGAAAAACAGAGACAGAGACAGAGAGACAGAAAAACAGATGACAATAATTATTTTCTTATGTCAAGATTTTTAAGCCCATTCACAAGGGGACGGCGAGAGGGGAACTTGGCACAAAAACACACATTTTAAGAAACAAACAATGTATCATTTTTACAACCCAGGTCAGTATGTCATGGATTTCAAATCAGAGAGAGACAGAGACAGAGATAGAGGAAGAGAGAGGGAGAGAGACAGAGACAGAGACAGAGACAGAGAGACAGAGAAACAGAGAGACAGATGGACAGAGAGACAGAGATAGAGACAGAGTGAAACACACAGAGAAAGACAAATAGAGGGAGAGAGAAAGAGACTCAAACTCAAACTCAAATAATTTAATGAGCCAGGCCATTTGCCCATGTCAAGGGGAACAGTGGGACGGGGATGATGTCGTAATGACATACTTATTGGGAGACAGAAAGAGAGAGACAGAGAGAGACACAGACAGAAAGACAGACAGACAGAGACAGACAGAGACAGAGAGAGACAGAAACAAAGACACAGAGTCAGAGGAGGCAGAGTAGCATCAGAGGCAGTGTGTGATGTGGGGGCAGAGGACTGTGGCTGCAGCAGACAAAGAGGATTGCTGTCAGTGGCTGAGCGGTGCCAGTCACTCCTTTCTTTTTCTCTTCCCGCCAACTTCTGACTATGACAACCATCATGTCTTTGGTCTTCAATTCAAGCTGTCTGTGTGTGTTGTGTAGGTGTGTGTGGGTGGGGGGGGAAGGGGTGTGGGGGTGGCGGGGGTGGGGGTGGGGTGAGGGTGTGTGTGTGTGTGTGTGTGTGTGTGTGTGTGTGTGTGTGTGTGTGTGTGTGTGTGTGTGTAGGGGCGGTGTGTGTGTGTGAGTGGTGTGTGTGTGCGTGTGTGTGTGTGAGACAGAGGGTATGCTCTCTGTCTGTCTCTCTGTCTGTCTGCTCTGTCTGTCTGTCTGTCTTCTCTCTCTCTCTCTCTCTCTCTCTCTCTCTCTCTCTCTCTCTCTCTCTCTCTCTCTCTCTCTCTCTCTCTCTCTCTCTCTCTCTCTCTCTCTCTCTCTCTCTCTCTGTCTCTGTCTGTCTGTCTGTCTGTCTGTCTGTCTGTCTGTCTGTCTGTCTGTCTGTCTGTCTGTCTGTCTGTCTGTCTGTCTGTCTGTCTGTCTGTCTGTCTGTCTTCTCTCTCTCTCTCTCTCTCTCTCTCTCTCCTCTCTCTCTCTCTCTCTCTCTCTCTCTCTTCTCTCTCTCTCTCTCTCTCTCTCTCTCCTCTCTCTCTCTCTCTCTCTCTCCCTCCCTTCCTCCCTTCCTCCCTTCCTCCCTCTTTCCCTCCCTCCTCCTTCCCTTACCCCCACGCCCTCGTTAAGTGCCTGTTTGGCGGTGTGTGTTGAACAGAGGCACATAGTGCTTATCATCTTAGATTACCAACCATCCATTTTCATTAGGGATTTTTATGCTTCTCCATGTAGACTGAAGTTAGCCGCTACAAACTTGAAAAAATCTATTCCTACCAATGTTTCAGGGTACAATTTCTCTGAAATAGTCAAACAGAGAATTCGTAAGGCAGAACGTGAGCAATTGTTTTTGGCAATATAGGCACGACAACAAGTGGATAGATTATTTATGAAAAAAAAAATCACCCATCGGGGTGCTGCGGGCCTGTCGGTATAAATAGCATTCCCATGTCTTGGAAAGTTTCATCCCTGCAACTTCTTCCTACTGACTCTATAGAAAAGTTAACTCACACGCAAGACATCTTTCGTGTGAGACAGACCCAATAAGGGGGACGGGATAGCCTAATGGTCAGAACATTGCGCTGGCAATTTGACGACCCGGGTTCGATTCCTGGTCGAGGAGATTTGTCTCCTGGAATTAACATCAGTACCGACTCCACTCTACCCAAAAGTCTTTCGGATGAGACTATAAACCGAGGCCCAGTGTGCGAACACACGCAGAACGTCTTGCGCACACGTTAAATCCTGTTCCACTTTTCATAAGAGTAGTCCATTGTGTGCCGGTGGGAACAGATGACACTTACAAAACTGCATACACACGGGACTGGATGTAAAAAAAAAAAAGCACATGAGTACTTATTCCATTATCCTCGATATAAAAGAGTAAATAAATAAAATAAATAAATAACCGAACCTTTCAGACAGTCCCATCCCACCGACTATCCTTCTGCTATCTCCCTAGAACCTTCTTACTTCTTTCTACTGATTCTATAGAAGACCAACTCACAAGCAAGTCATCTTTCAGACAGTACAGCCCCATCCCACAGAAAATTCTCCTGCTACCTCCCCACAACCTTCTCCTTAGAGACACTATGACTCCTACTCGCAGTCCCTAAATCAGAAATCTCCGCTGGAGCGTTAATTTAATCACAGCAACAACTTGAAATTCTTTAGTTAGCTACTGCCTCTTTTCTATCCCTCCTTGTGTTCTGGCTTGTTCATTTCCTCTCTGTTACCTCCATCTTGTCTTTCATCTGCCTACCTGGTCCACACACATGCGAGTGTGAGCGCTTGTGATACTTTTTTTATTTATTTGAAGCGTATAATGTTTGAACAACTATGAAATTTTGCTATCTTGTTTCTTTTGAGTATAACTCGTATCAATATACCTGTCAGTGTTATATTTGCCCCTCAGGGATGACATAAGTGTTTTTGACTTAACTTAACTTGACTTCTTCTGCCGTTATTTCCCCAGAAAGACTTCCAGAGATAAAAAAGAAATAATGTCCTACACCAAAGTTGGATGCGCTCAACCTGACTCGTCAGCCGCTTAACGAAAGCGTAAGGAATTTTTGCTCATATAACATACAACAATCGTGGCTGTCTTAAGAATCAGACATAAATAAAGAATCTCTCTCTCCAACCCAAAAAGTAGCCTCATGGAAAAGACAACTGTGAATCAACATATTAAGCAAATAAACAACCACTAATCATAACTATTAACCATTCCAAATGCCCCTTAGCATACACTATCTTATATCACGTAACATCCTTTATCAT
>CM060331.1:10001556-10006486 GCA_030674155.1 Stramonita haemastoma | reverse complement strand
ACAGAGACAGAGACAGAGAGACAGAAGACAAACAGACAGACAGACAGACAGACAGACAGACAGACAGATAAAGACAGACAAACAGACATAGGCAGACAGCCAGAGAAAAGAACGGTTTAAACAGATACCCACGCACGTACACACACACTTTTTTTTAATTTATTTCTTTCTTTCTGTCTTTCTGTTTCTTTCTTTCTTTCTTTTTCCTTCCTTCCTTCCTTCCTTCCTTCCTCCCTTCCTTCCTTTCTTCCTTTCTTTCTTTCTTTCTTTCTTTCTTTCTTTCTTCTACTTGCTCTATGTCTGTCGCCCATTTGTTTCCTTCCTGACTGTATCTTTACTCTCTTTAAAGAAGCACTGCCTTTTTCACAACAAAAAGAAAAATCTTGAAATATATTTCCCAAAATATTTTTAATTTCTAATAAAATGAAAGTTGTATAGGTCCATTAGATATGCTTTATTGAGGAAAATCGAATAACTCGAATAAAGGAGAAAGTAGTTCGTGATATTCCACTGGATCAAAAACAAATCCAGCTGGAACATTTGTGTCGTCAAAAAATCACAAAATGAGGACAACTGCACGCAAGGGATAAGCACAATCAACAACAAAAATAGCAATTGGATCAATGATAACGACCACGACGATGATAATAATCAACAAACAAGCCAAGAAACCAGCCAACAAATAAACAAACAAACAATGGGCAAGCAAAAATGCTAGTGGCCTTTAATGTCTTAAAAGAAAGGATGAATGGGGAAAAACGACAAAGATGACAAAAAGATGATAATGGCGACGAAGAAATTGAAGAAGAGGTGGAGGAGGAGGAGGAGGAGGAGGAGGAGGAGGAGGAGGAGGAGGAAGAGGAGGAGCGCGTGAGAGAGTGAGTAAGTGTGTCAGCCAGTCAGTTCGTGAGATTATTTATGTGTATGTGTGCAATCATTAGCATGTTTGCTTGCTTGTTTGCTTGGTTTTTTTTGGTTTTTTTTTTGGGGGGGTGCTTTGTCTGTCTGTTGCTTTCATTGTTTACTATTTCTTTCTTTCTTTGTTTTTTTTGTGAGAAAACAGAAAGCTAACAAAAGCAATCACATTTGGTTAGGGAAATCCGCGGTATGTGATCCACGCACAACTTTCAAACCTCGATTATACAAAAGCCTCAATAGGTAAAACTTTCTAAAAAGAAACATTTACAGCAGGGTTTTTGTGTTTCAAGGTTTTGTTTGTCTTAGTCTGTTTCACATAGATTTGTCTCACTGTAAATGTATTACGTTGTGCTTTATTCTGTTCAGTTTTATGATCGCTCTGTTTGCTTTTACTTGTTGGACCTGTTTGTGGGTGTTTTGGTTTATTAACTTTGGAAAAGGATGGCAACATTTACAAACTGCATACACAAGTGGAGTGGAGGTGCAACAAAGTACAAGAGTGCTTAAACCTTTTTCTTTTCTTCTTGATATCAAATTTTCAGTCTTTCCTGCCATCAACTAGGATGTGATAGAATCACAAATGTAGCCTCGGGAGTACTGAATAGGAAATCTTTGTTTTCCTACGAGAGTGCTTAATCCATTATCATCGCAATAAAAAAAAATAGCAATAAAAAACGAAAAGGCACTGGTCTGCAAAATCCTCTTATATAAATACACTACAGGGATCATGAGTGCTGGCTTACTCTTTCAGTGCTAGAAGTAGTACATGGTTATGTGTGTCTGTTCCCAGACGTTCATTCTATCCACGGGGCAGTTTAGTGGTCAGGGGGGAAGAGGTTCCTTGGGTTACCATTTGTCCTGCATTTCGTTTGGTACTCTACGTGATACCAGTTCGGGGAAAGTTCGCTTAGTTGAGACCAAAGAATAATAAATACATTTTTATGAGAGAGAGAGAGAGAGGAGAGAGAGGAGAGAGAGAGAGAGAGAGAGGAGAGAGAGAGAGAGAGAGAGAGAGAGAGGAGAGAGAGAGAGAGAGAGAGAGAGAGAGAGAGAGAGAGAGAGAGAGAGAGAGAGAGAGAGGCTTAATTCTTTTCTTTCGAAGATGATGGAATAATCAGAAAGAGAGAAACACTGATTGTAAGAGAAAAAAATAAATACGATATAAATAGAAACGAAATAGAAATAGAAATACATACACCATCCTTAGCTAACACTCAGCCAGACAGATCAAAACATAAGAAAACTGTCCATAAACTAGAACTACTTTCAGATATCAACAACTTAACACAGAACTGTTCAGAAAGTAGGAACACTCTCAGATAAACAAATTTGATCAAAGAACTGCCCAGAAACAAGGAATTTCTCAGTTAAACACAACTCATCAAATAACTGTCTATAAACTAAGTTTACTCTCAGAGTATGACAACTTTTCAAATAACTGACAAGAAACTAAAGAATACTCTCAGATTTTGACACCTTGTTATAGAACTGTCCAGAAACTAGGAATTCAATAATAATCTCAGACCGACATAACTTGTCATAGGAGTTTCTGTCAAATATTTGAAACAAAAGCTGGTAAAAGCTGGGCCCCAAAACAGTTCAATCTGCCTCACAAAAATGACAAACATATTTATTTATTTTGTTTATTTATTTATTTATTTTTTCATTTATTTATTTATTTATTTATTTATTTATTCTTTCATTTATTTATTTATTTATTCATTTATTTATTTATTTATTTATTTATTTATTTATTCATTCATTTATTTAATTCTTTTATATCAAGGATAATGAGATAAGACACTCATGTGCTTTTTTCATCTAGTCCCCGTGTGTATGCAGTTGTGTAAATATTGTTATCTGTTCCCTCGGCACACAATGGCCTACTCTTATGAAAAGCGGAACAGGATTTAACGTGTGCGCAAGATGTTCTGCGTGCGTTCGCACACGAGGCCTCGGTGTACAGTCTCATCCAAAAGACTTTTGGGGAGAGTGGAGTCAGCACTGATGTTAACTCCAGGGGAAAAATCCCTCCAACGGGAATCGAACTCGGGTCGTCAAATTGCCAGCGCAATGTTCTGACCACTAGGCTATCCCGTCCCGGATGGTGTAAATATCAAGGCTGCTGTGACATTGACACATTGATGGAGACATTACCCTGGATGGTGACCAGCCTGTGTCTGATAGTGTCAGCCAATGACACGAGAGACAGCAGTGATGCTGCTATAAGAGGTTTAGGTGTAAAACCTGTAGTGAGTTTAATCGGTGCGTTCAGAATTGGCTAGAACTGATAAACGTATGCCTGTAAAAATTGTATTTAGTTTATGCGAGTCCTGCATATTGGATCAAATAAAACCTAGTTCTACATTGCAGAGTTTTAACCTGTGTGGGTTACCATTGCTGGATAAATATTGAGGCATTGTTATAATCCGGAATGACCATGCCTAGTCCTTTTTGTTGAATAAGAAACATTATGGACTTTGGTAAATTCAAAGAGGTATTTGTGAATCTGAACTTACATAAACCTAGTAAGTTTAATGCATAACTATAGCAACCTAATGATAAAGTAGTGAAAAAAGTATGGGACAAAATAAGCAGTCTGGGAGTTATTAAACATTTTTAATAAGATATGCAATTTAAAATATCCGATACATATCTTTCAAGTTATTTTACAGCTATTCCAGCCACGTATTTCTATCTTTGTCTGCTTACATATGAATTATTAGCCAATCGCAAATCTTTGTCATTCCAGTTTGTCTTAATATATCGAATAATATAAAATTTACAAAAAAAAGAAAAGTATGTCTACAAGAACTACTGTGAAATGTATAGTTTGCTGGTGATATTAACTACACTCTGACAGAAGCCAACAGACTGAGCGTGTATTGACGAAACCATCAGTCAGAGGAAACTGCATCATTGAAGACAGGAGGCCTCCAGTTTGGAATAGCATCATTCAGGCTGACAGACAGCCCATCCCTATGTTGATTTCGATGTCAGTAAATGAAAGCACGAAGATGAGATGCCGACAGAGCTACACTGGTGTCATTAGCGTGATTACTTCCTGGATGGCATCATGAAGTGAATCAGCTTCTTGATTCAATGCAGTGTTAATACAAACATTAAACATCAAAAGAACATCGTTGTAATAACATACACACACACTCACACATACACGCAATGTCGCACGCACGCACGCCACACGTACACACACACACACACAAACATACACACACAGAGGCTCACACACACATACACGCACGCACACATACACACACACAAACGCACACACACACACACACACAAACGCAACAACACACACACACAAACACACACACACAAACACACACACAAACACACACACAAACACACATACACACACATATCCATATACATGCACACATACACACACTCAAATAGACACACAGGCATACGCACAAACAAACATGAACGGATGCACGCATGTATGCATGCTGGCATGCAAGCACATACATAAACATACATAAACAAACACGTCAAACCAAACACGTATGCTTGCGCAAATGCTCTTATGAGATCACATATTTTTTTGATTGCTCTGTTTCTGCTACCTTTTTGTGTACGTCTATTCTCTCTCTCTCTCTCTTCTCTCTCTCTCTCTCTCTCTCTCTCTCTCTCTCTCTCTCTCTCTCTTCTCTCTCTCTCTCTTCTCTCTCTCTCTCTTCTCTCTCTCTCTCTCTCTCTCTCTCTCTCTCTCTCTCTCTCTCTCTCTCTCTCTCCTCTCTCTCTCTCTCTCTCTCTCTCTCTCTCTCTCTCTCTCTCTCTCTCTCTCTCTCTCTCTCTCTCTCTCTCTCTCTCTCTCTCTCTCTCTCTCTCTCTCCTCTCTCTCTCTCTCTCTCTCTCTCTCTTCTCTCCTCTCTCTCTCTTTTTTCACTGAAAATGTCCCTACTCCGTTGTGTACTTCGTACCCTGGCTTGCTTTACGACCTGAGGTATACGAGTCAGTGATACAGTACCCAGTTAATGGCAAACAG
>CM060331.1:9986556-9996556 GCA_030674155.1 Stramonita haemastoma | reverse complement strand
TCTTTTGCTTCACTGATGTTTTACACCTGTAGAAATAACTTTAGGCCTCACATCATCGAAGATTAAAAGTATGGCTTACATTTGCTGAATTAACGCTGACTGCCATAATGCTCCAGGATGGTTACTGTCTCTGAAGTTGTTGTTTAGATTTGTCCTTTTCAAACTCTCAGAGAATGATCAGGAAAAACCCAGGTTGTTTTTTTCTGTGTTAATTGTGTATGTCAATCAAAGAGATCGTCAATGTGAATAAAAATGAACACAGATATCTTTTACCCTATCTCTCTCTCTCTCTCTCTCTCTCTCTCTCTCTCTCTCTCTCTCTCTCTCTCTCTCTCTCTCTCTCTCTCTCTCTCTCTCTCTCTCTCTCTCTCTCTCTCTCTCTCTCTTATTATATTATATATATATATATAATATATATATATATATATATATATATATATATATATACGTATATACATATATATAATATTATACGTTTTATTTATTTATTATTTATTTATCCTTTTATACTGAGGATAATGGAATAAGCACTCTTGTGCTTTTTTACATCCAGTCCCCTTGTGTATGCAGTTTTGTAAATGTCATCTGTTCCCACTGGCACACGATGGCCTACTCTTACGAAAAGTGGAACAGGATTTAACGTGTGCGCAAGATGTTCTGCGTGCGTTCGCACACGGGGCCTCGGTTTAAAGTCTCATCCGAAGGACTTTTGGGGAGAGTGGAATCAGCACGGATGTTATCTCCAGGAGAAAAATCTCCTCGACCGGACTCGAACCCGGGTCGTCAAATTGCCAGCGCAATGTTCTGACCACTAGGCTATCCGTCCCCGTTTAAGGAGACTAGCTAGCTACAGAACAATGCGGTGTGTCTGCAAGGTTAATGATACACCCTCAGCAGTGATCGGACTACACGTGTATCGATGAACCGTCTGTCTAACAAGAATACTGAAGAGATGAAGGCTACAGCTTGAACAGCATCATCAGACTGGCAGAGAGCCAATCTATATGTTGCTGCTGAGGCTGGGAAGATGAAAGCAGGGATATCAGATGTTGCTGAAGCTGAAGTAGTGTCGTCAGGATTGAGTGCTTACTTGATCAGAGTGTTTAGTATAACACTTTCGTGATTAGCTTCAACCTTGAATAATTTTATTATATACCTCTGACTTTCAAGAGAACACAGCTGCGGTCACACACACACATGCAAACACACGCACACACACATACGCGTGCACGCGCGCGCAGACACAGACACAGACAGACAGACAGACAGACAGACAGACAGACAGACAGACACACACACACACACACACACACACACACACACACACACACACACACGCACGCACGTACGCACGCACACGCGTACACGCGCATGCACACACAGAGAGATACTTGTCTAATATCACTTATGTGAACAGACATTAAACTGAAGAACAACAGAGAGATAGAGACAGAGACAGAGAGACAGAGGCAAAGACAGAGACAGAGACAGAGACAGACAGAAAAACAAACACACAGACACACAGATAGATAGACAGACATAGAAACAGAGAGATACAAAGAGACAGAGAAACACAGAAACAGAGAGGAGGTTTTGAGAAACACACTGACAGGATAAAAACAAATGTTTGATAAATGGAATACACCCTCAATCACACAGACTTTATTAAACGTGATACAAACCACCAGAAACTAAAACAGACTTTGTTACTGACCAGATGATTAATAGACATTTTTTAAAAAAACACTATTTATAGAAACTACCTCCAAAATAGATGGATATCACCCACACTAAGGACAACATACATAGTAATGTAATCAATCCTTGTACTGCTGTGACATTGACACATTGATGGAGACATTGACCTGGATGGTGACCAGCCTGTGTCTGATAGTGTCAGCCTGTGACACGGGAGACAGCAGTGATGCTGTTATTGGTGATTGAGTTTGAAATCATGAAGTAATCTCCGTCATTTCCATCGGGATTGAGTTATAAGTTTTGCCCAAAAGTGACAAGCCAAGGCCACTAAGGGTTCAGTGTAGGTCATTGTAGTCACACGCTGTATCACATAATTTATGTAAGTCTCACATTACTTCGGAGAAGATTTTTCTTTTTAATATGGCTTGCCTTTCATGATGAAATAGTGAGCCCTAAACATTTTTTTTCCAAATCAGTATTGTCTGTTTAGCTTTATATATATTTTTAGATTTCATTTCTCCTAGATTCTGGGTTCTATTCTAAATTCATAACCATGTTAGTCTGACAATTTCAAAGGGTAGCGTGCACATATTTTAGTGTTTGCTTGTTACAAATTGGGGATGATACATTTTGTGGATAATAATATGACTGATACACGGGAGGAGTATTATACACAAAGCAAGAAAAACTTCAAACATAGAACCCCAAAACATTTTTTTCTTGAGTTATTTTGAAGTTAATTCTAGTACCATCTATCTCATCTTTGTTGTTTTCAGCATGACTCATAAAGTAAATGTAAAAAAAAATTCTCCCTCGACTTTCTGAGAGTGTTTGCTAATCTTAGAAATCAGCTGAGATTCTGTTCAGTAGAATAGCTACAGTACATTGTGGTGTGTCTACAAGGTTAATGATACACTGTCAGCAGTGATCTGACTAAACGTATATTGATGGACCATGTGTCTGGGAAGAATATTGAAGAGAGGAAGGATACGGTTTCAGCTTAGAATAGCATCATCAGACTGACAGATAGCCAATCTATATGTTGATTTTGGTATCAGCGTGTGGAAGGTAGCAGATCAGATGTTGCCAAAGATACAGTGATGTCAATATACGTAGTTACAGGATGAATCGTTTGGTAGAACAGTTTGTTTATTAGGTGTGTTGACAAAAAGCTGGCTTTTAAAAGAACACACACACATATACAAACACACGTACTCACAAACACATACACACATACACACATACAATCACACTCACACACAAACACACACACACAAACACACACAACCCACACAAACCACACACAAACACACACAAACACACACGCACACGCACACGCACACACACATACACACACACTAACAAACAATCAATCACACTTACACACACACACACATAATCACACGCACACACACGTATACTCAAACACACAAACACATATATGTACGTGCGTTTACACATGCGTGTGCAGATGCATCAATGCCTGCATGCAGCTAATAACAATCATATGTAAACAAGCACGCCTGCAGACAGAAACAGGCGGATGAGTAATACTGCTTTGAGATGAATGAAACGCATGGTCATATGCACATAATTAAAAGCTCACACAATACAGTAGTAGCAAGCCTGTATAACCGGACACTTTCCCCAAACATTGAAACAGGCTGCTTCTAAACTGGCTCCATTTTCTGTTCTTCGGTGCAGACGATTTCAGACCACAGTGTTCTTCCTAAAGCAGGACTGGTAATGGTGGTAATTCCCCAAACTCCACAGACATTAGTCAAGTGATGGAGTGACGGAGGTACTAAGGAGACTGCTAATTTAACCACCCGGGGTCTGTTTCTTGAAGTCATCAGTCTGCAACAGCAGAACCGTTAGTGCCACACGCTGTAGTTTACTTTTAAAGGAGTTTTGGGCCTAGAACCAAATACTTCTACTTTTGTCTTGAACTGAGACTATCGAGTTTGCAGTTTTACGGTCCAGGATTGGGCCATCTCCAAAATGCTTATAGGATAGGATTTTCCCTTAACATATATTCCCACTTTACTCCCCCGAACGCCCTTCAAATGAGACAATAAGCTGAGGTATCGTGTACAAATACACTCAGAACATCTAGCTTACGAACACGTACACACCCGTTTTACCTTTAGGAAGAGTAGGTCAATTCAGGTCGGTGGGATCAAACGCAAAAATTGAAAATATGATGTCATGCACATTGGTGACGTGTTTAGACATTGTCCTCGAAATTGGATAATTGCTACATTAACTGAATTAACGGATGCAAACGCAAAATGTTATCAGTAGTAATTTTTGAAGCAATAACTGAGGAGCAAAGGAAACTAATCAGAAATTGACTTGTTATGGAAACATTGGGAATCAGCTGTCCGGTTTTCTTACTTATCTAATATGTAACAAATATTATTGTCAAAGACACGTGTTATTGTTGAGAGTATCCAAAATAAATATTTTACAGCTTTTTCTGTATAAAACATTTTTAAAAGTATTTTCGAATGAATATATTCTTCCATAATTTGGTTCGCTCAATCAGACGCCCTCTCATTTTTCAAACATGAGCACAGCAACTATTGTTCTCTGTCATATCATCAAAACTGCGTGGTGCTGCGTTAAGCATTTGACAAGTCAAGCCCATCGCATCCGATTTCGGTGTGGGAGATATTGTTATATTTCAAGTCTTCTTGGAGAAAAAAGAGGAGAATGGACATGACGGACAGAAAATAGATTTTTTAAAAAGACGACAGGAAGAAAACGAAAAAGGCAGAAACAATGAGAGGGATAAAAAGAGGGATTCCTAGCACAGAACTTCAAGGTGGGGATGCTATTGCACTGACAGGCCCCTGGCATCCCGATGAGAGAATGGGGTATCAACCAAACCATTCTGGCTTTCTGGATATAGCCAATTAGGAATTTGTTTTCTTAAACAAGCTGTATACGACACAAAGACGTTTAGTGTACAAACAACAGTGATACATATATTTATTTGGCCAGAATCCAGAAAACTTACTCTATGAAGAAACGGCCCAATCAGAAATAGTTTTTAAAGCAGAAATATCACACTGACAAAACAATGAAAAGAAAACGCGTCATACGATGGTTTCTCCAGACCATATAAGTGTATTAGCCAATCAGTATACTGAGTCATATGTGGGAAGATGATTGTATGAAGGCGAACGCAGTAATTGCTACACTTATAGAAGTACGTTTGGTTGTAGGAAGGCGAACGCAGTGAATGCTACACTTATAGGAGGATGTTTGGTTTTCTATGTACATTTTTCTGCTAAATCACCTACTCTGTCTACTTTTTTTTCTAAGAAGCTCACTGAAAAGAAACCAATTTCACACACACATACACACACACGCACACACGCACACACGCGCGCACGCGCACACACACACACACACTGAAAGGAAAGAGAGAGAGAGAGAGAGAGAGAGAGGAGAGAGAGAGAGAGAGAGAGAGAGAGAGAGAGAGAGAGAGAGAGAGAGAGAGAGAGAGAGAGAGAGAGAGAAGACACACACACACACACAGACAGACAGACAACACACACATCACACACACACACACACACACACACACACACACACACACACACACACACACACACACCACACACACACACACACACACAGAACAAAAATGCAAATAACACAGACAGATAACCACACAGACACACGCACATGAACAAACACAAAAAGTAAAAAAAAACAAAAAACAAAAAACCCAAACCCAAAACTTTTCTCTTCAACTGCAAAAACCAATGCAACACGCACTTGTAAAACGAACCCGTTTTCTGGCAGAAAGGCAGGCAGGAAGGCAGGCAGTGCACTAGAGTGAACTGTAGCCTTAGACAGACAGAGGATAGGGGTAATTGTGGGGGCTAGGTTGACATTAGAGAATTGAAGGAGACACTAAGGAGTAGGCTGACCAGTGTGCGTCTGATAGACTCCGGGGCAACGGCAGCAGGAGAGGCAGCGATACCGCTATCAGTGACTCAGCTGTAAAAGTCTTTTTAGCTTAGCTTAACTTTATTCGCAGCAGCCCCTGTGGGGGATGCTAAGGTCGTCTGACAAGTTATATACAGCATGCTCCAACTTCTGTAAAAGTGTTGTGTTTGGTGTTTCCCTCTTTTCTATCCCTCTCTTTCTTTTTGCTTTGTTCTTTTTTATTTCCTCCCGTCGTCGTTTCTCAATTAAACTAGGATGATTTCGTTGCCTTGGCCAACAAAAAATGTATAACATTAGAATAAAATACGTTTGTAATGTGTTGTTTATTTTTGCACATTTTTATCTATATTACTTCAGATTTATACCAATAGCGCTTTTCAACACTACAACCTATTAGTACATAATGCAGTACAACACAGTATAATGCTATGCATCTAATTGCGATGCAAAACAGCACAATAATTATAATCAATGCAATCTATTACAATGGAATACGATCGCTTACAAGCCAAACCAATCCATTCTAATTTTCTCACAATATAAGACAACACCTATCTATTTGTGCCTTGACTTACAGAAGAGATATTAATAGTGATACCCGGCTGCTTAAACTGCTATTGTACAGGTGTAAAACATATCACAGAAATCAATACATCCCACACATGCTATACCAGATAACTGAGTGGATGATGCTAATAGGGGTATACTTGCGAGCAATTAAGAATCATTCATGCCTTAGGCCATAGCGGGTCTGCGCCTTTTTTTTAGAATGATAGACAGACAGACAGACAGACAGACAAGACAGAGAGACAGACAGACAGACAGACAGACAGACAGCAGAGAAGACAGACAGACAGACAGAGCAGGAGAGAGAGGAGAGAGAGAGAGGAGAGAGAGAGAGAGAGAGAGAGAGAGAGAGAGAGAGAGAGAGAGAGAGAGAGAGAGAGAGAGAAGAGAGAGAGAGAGAGAGAGCGTCAGAAAGAAAGACAGACAGAGACAGAGAGAGACAGAGAGACAGAAAAAAGACACACAGAGAGGCAGATCGACAGACGGACCGATGTACAGACGGAAAAGACAACTACAAAGCGTGAAGACCGATGACAGAGGAAGACTAGAGAAGAGAGAGAGAGGAGAGAGAGAGAGAGAGAGAGAGAGAGAGAGAGAGAGAGAGAGAGAGAGAGAGAGAGAGAGAGAGAAGAGAGAGAGAGAGAGGAGAGAGAGAGACAAAGACAGAGACAGAGACAGAGAGCAGAAAGACAGACAAACAGACAGACAGAGACAGGCTCAAGAGACAGACACACAGACACCCACATACACAGAGATAGAATCGAACACACAGAAGAAACATGGAACGTAAACATCCACATGCGGCAGACCATTAAGAAGTTTTGTTCAAAGTAGCCGGGATCGATTGTTCCCAAAGCAGATATCTGCACTCCCTTCACTTCAGAGACAGTGGCAAAGAGTTGGGTTCCCAAAGCAGCGCTGGAATGGAGTGTAGGCTAGATTCTTGGACTGTGCCTGACATCAGTGAAGTGATGAAGGCAACTAGGGTTGCTGCTGACCAGTCAGTGTGTCTGATGAAGTCGGCTGCTGGTTGCAGTGGCAGCTAGGGTGCTGTTAAATAGCCTGATTTCTTAGTTCTAAGCGGGTACTCCTTGGGATCGTTTGGTGACACGCCACCACGAAATGAGTCGCTTTGCACCTGACTTACTTTTTTTTTTTTTTACTAGATTAGACAGTGGGGGTTCAGGTTGTGGATTTTTTCAGATTTTGGTTGAATTTAAAAGTGTAAGGTGTTTTTTTTTATTTACCTTGTCTTGAATTATTGAAACGTAATTTGGTTTTTTTTAGCTTAAAAAAAACACACGTAAAAACACAGAAGAAATAGACTGAAATAGACAGAAACACACACACACACACACACAGACAGAACCAACAGAAAAAAAAATGTGTCTGTAAAGCCGAAGTGGGCATTAACAAAACTGCATCCCCCATCCAAAGACAAAGGCTAAGGAATACTGGTAATAAGGAGGAGACAGTGAGAGTCAGATAGAGCCACAGACAAGAGCTACAGAGCTACAAGAGCTACAAGAGCTACACGAGCTCTGGTCAGTCCATTGGTATAGAGATGACGGCCACAGATAAAAGAGACACCCCCCTTCCAATGCCAGATAAGGGGTTCACTTCCCAGTGTGTACTCTGCTAGTGATGCTTGGTCTCCAAAGACTGTGGCGATATCCTTTTATGTAGGTAGATAAGTCAGAAAGCGTAGATGGATATGCAGCAGAAAGCAGAAAGAAGAAGAGTTGAACTATGTTGTGCTTAGCATGATTGAAGTGTGAGTTTGAATCCAAATGTGGGCATAGTGAGAGTGGAGTGGAGTGAGTGGAATTGAGCAGAATGAAATGTAGTGGGGTGGAGTAGAGTAGAATGATGAATGAAATAGAGTTGAGTGGAATACAATGGACAGAGTAGGAATGGAAACGAATGAGTATAGCGGAGTGGAGTGGAAGTGGATTGGAGTGGAATCGAGTGGAGTTAATTCAACGTGAGTGCGTGAAGGGGGAGTGGAGTGAGTGTGGTGGAATAGAGTTGAATAGCATTGGTTGGGGTGGAAAAGGGGTAGAGTGGAATGAACTACGTGTATATGCAGTGCAGAAAAAAGAAACTAAGAAAGCGATAGAAAAAAAGGGAATTCTAACACGAATTCCAGAAGTGTGGACATGCTACTCATACTGTCAGGCCCCATGCAACCTCTATGAGGCGGAAGGGGGGGGTGTATGGAACGTTACAGCTAAGATTTTTAAATACATTTTCATGCAAAACAACAGCACTTTAAGCACCAAGGAAAATAAATAAGCATGTAAAAAAAATTAATGACAACAACCTAACTTGTCCATAAGGTCGAACTGCACACTTCTTAAAACCCCACACCTGTGTCATTTCCATCTACCATGCAAGCAAAGATGCCCTTTGACTTCAAACGCTTTGTGTTAGGATAACTCAGCACACTAAAAGGACACCACTGTCATATCGTCTGATTGCCTTTCGAGTCCGCTATTTTTTTCTGTTCTAGTTGCATGCTGATTAGAAAATGAACATTGTGGCCGACGATGGTAATTTTTGTCTGGCACTAAACGGTTCCATTCTTCTTGTGTGGTCCTATAACTGCCACTCTTGAACAATACGTATTGTAATTGTATTGTATTGTATTGTGTTTGTTGTGTTGTGTTGTGCATTGTATTGTTTGTATTGCTATTGTAATTGTATTGTATTGTACTTTGTATTATATTGTATTGGATTAGATTGAATTACCTCTAGATCACTGATGCACTGATGAAAAAAGTGGATGAAGAGCGTAATAAATGTCCTCCTACTCATCTCTTTCAGCTCACTGTCACTGGTTTTATTTTCCTTTAGGATGAAGATGGACGTGCAGTGTAGAAATGGTCAGACTACAGATCACAGAAAAGAAAGGAAGAAAAAAACGAAAGAAGCACAGACAGAAATAAGAAAAGAAAGACAAGAAGAAAAAACGTAAAGTGAATAAAGAAGAACAGAAAGGAAAGAAAGAAGAGAAAGAGAGAAAGCAAGAAAGCAAGAAAGCAAGCAAGAAAGAAAGAAATAAATAAAAAAGAAAGAAAGAAGAAAAAGAAAGAAGAAGAAAGGAAAAGGAGAAGGAAAGGAGAAGGAAAGAAGGAAGGGAAGGAAAGGAAGGAAGGAAGGAAGGAAAGAAAAGAGAAAAGAAAGAAAGAAGAAGAAGAAAGAAAGAAGGAAGAGAAAGAGAAGAAGAAAGAAAAAAGAAAGAAAGAAAGAAAGAAAAAAAGAAGAAGAAAGAAAGAAGAAAGAAGGAAAGGAAAAAAAGAAAAAGAAAGAAAGAAAAGAAAAAAAGAGGAAAACGAAGAAAAGAAAAGTAAAAAAAAGAAAAAAGAAAGAAAAAAGAAAAGAAAGAAAAGAAAGTAAAGCAATAAAGAACAAACCAAAAAATCAAACAATAAAAAATAAATAACAGCAATAACAGCAGTAACCAATACAAACCAAAAAACAAACACTATATTATCAAAAAAAACAAAAAAAAATCACACATAAACGACATGACCGTCTGGCAAACTGATTAAGGGATTGGAAAACAAAATGAACAAACAAAAAACGAATAAAGGAATTCAGGAAGGAGAGAAGTTAAAAGGGTGCTAGAAATAAGTATGTTTAAAGAAAAACAAATTAAATAAGCACACAAATAGAAATGCTACGCAAGCAAAACAGACGCACATACAAACAGACGCACAGACAGATAGACAGACAGCACACATGCGTACACACACACTCAACACACACA
>CM060331.1:9979056-9981556 GCA_030674155.1 Stramonita haemastoma | reverse complement strand
CCTTTTAGGAACAAGCAGTAGCCTACACAAAAAGAGAAATATTCTAAAATCCATTCAATGTGCGTAGTCTTGATCCCTAGAACACAGCCCAGTGTTTCGATTGTTTTGTATTGTATTGTTTTTTGAGTTTTTTAAAAAATTGTATTGCAATGTATCATGCTGTCGTGCTGATCGTGCTGTATTGTATCGTATTGAATTGCGTTGTAACATGTCCTATCGTTTCATATCGTATTGTTTTGTATCGTATCGTATCGTATCGTATCGTTTCGTATCGTATCGCATCGTATCGTTTGTTTGTGTATAGAAATGTATTGTTTTACATTGTTTTTATTGTAGTGTATTGTACAGTATTGTACTGTATTAAATTGTGTTGTAATATGTTGTATTGGGTCTTATCGTCTAGTATCGTAAAATATGATATTTATTGTATTGTACTGTATTGTTTGTATCGTATCGTATCGTACTGTATTGAATGCTATTGTATTGTATTGTGTCTTTACGTATCGTAACGTATCATATCATATCGTTATTGTTTGTATCGTATTGTGTCGTAACGTATTGTATTGCTTGATTGCATTGTATTGTATTGTATTGTATTGTATTGTATTGTGTTGTTTGTGTTGTTTGTAATTGTGTATTGTGTTTTGTTTGTTGTTTTGTAGTTTGTGTTTTACATATATGTTGTATTGTATCGTTACGTATTTCATATATTGTATTGTATTGCATTGTATTTTGTTGATTTGTATCGTAAAGTGTCTTTATGTATTGTGTTGTATTGCACTGTGTTATACTCCACTTTCAGTCACAGCATATTTTTCTGCTTGAAGTTTGGACTGGTCTCCGTGGGGAGAGCGCGGCGCCACAAGAGCAACGCCACCCATTCTTTTCTTTCTTTTGGTGCTGAAAAGGTTGCTGATGGTTCATGTCGTTTGTCCACCGTTTAGGTAGCCGCATTTCTACTGTCCTGCAGGAACAGTACAAGAGGGGAGATGGAGAGGCCAACAGAAGATGGCAAAACAACGTTAGAGATGTAACCGCATTCTGACTTCAGGGCTTTTTATCCTTATTTAAACTTTCTATAAGCAGAGCCAGATGGTTTGGGAAGCCCATTTTTTACATTGTGATAGATGAAATGTGATGTTTGACACTGTAGAAAAGTCTACCTATATTCTATGAAAGTTATGAAAGCCTCATCTTCAGTGTTTTTAATTCTCGATACCACTCTTTGACACAGCAAAAAGTATGTCTGTTGTTCCTCGTCCTCATGACAATTGAATGTCTCTTTTCCTAGTCTGTTTTTTTCTTGTTGAGAATGGTCATCAGAAGAATGTTGCTTGTGCGGTTTATCAAGGTGATTGCTCTGTAGTTGCCTCAGTCTTCAATAACCCCATTATTGTAGAGCGTGGCAAATTATTGTTGATTCTACTCATTGGTCCTTTGGCAGGATTCTCAAATTATTTTACATTAATGGTGTTTAGCGGTAAAGCTTGAAGGAACTGAGTTCGTCGAAATCCACATGGTGTGATGTCCATTCCAGGGTACTTCCCTTTTCTCAGTTGTTTGATGGCAGGAGTAACTTCAGTGATAAAGCTCCAGTTCTTGTGGACCTACATTGCAGGACATGTCACTGGTAGCGTAAACAGGGATATGAATTGTGTATAGTGCTATATCTTGTAAAGGCAAATCAAAGCGCTTGCATTGAGCCTTCAATGCAACCAATAAGAAAATTAACGGTTTTAACAAATACACACACACAAGCACACACATACACGCACACACGCACGACTCATACACAACACACCACAACACAAACAAAACACACAACCCACAAACACACACACACACACACACACAACCACACACACACACACACACACACACACACCACACACACACCACACAACACACACACATGTCTAGGGACGGATAGCCTAGTGGTCAGAACATTCCGCTGGCAATTTGACGACCCGGGTTCGAGTCCGGTCGAGGAGATTTTTCTCTTTGAATTAACATCAGTGCTGACTCCACTCTCCCCAAAAGTCCTTCGGATGAGACTGTAAACCGAGGCCCCGTGTGCGAACGCCGCAGAACAGCTTGCCCACACGCTAAATCCTGTTCCGCTTTTCGTAAGAGTAGGCCATCGTGTGCCGGTTGGAACAGATAACATTTACAAAACTGCATACACACGGGACTGGATGTAAAAAAGATCAAGAGTGCTTATTCCATTATCATCGATATAAAAGTTTAAATAATAATTAAAGAAGAAGAAGAAGAAGAAGAAGAAGAAGAAGAAGAAGAAGAAGAAGAAGAAGAAGAAGAAGAAGAAGAAGAAGAAGAAGAAGAAGAAGAAGAAGAAGAAGAAGAAGAAAACAACAACAACAACAACCAACAACAACAACAACAACAACAACAACAACAACAACAACAACACACAGGTTAAACATCTCGGCAGGGTTGTCTGTTGAAGGCATGGACAGATAGACAGATGATAATTGTATCC
>CM060331.1:9966556-9974056 GCA_030674155.1 Stramonita haemastoma | reverse complement strand
AACGAAGAGAGGGATAGAAAAGAGGGAATTGCTAAAAAAAGTTTCCAAACGTGAGAATTCTGTTTATGCTGAGAGGCCCCAGGTTTTCCAACGAGGGAGTTTGGAGCATTTTTATGTCGCAAAAATCGCATTCCTTGTTTAAGGTCCGTCCCATTTTCAAGTTGATATGTTTCTGTCTATCTGTGTCTTTGCCATTCTCTTTTTGCATATACCTGTATTTAATGTTTCTGCTTCTGTATCTGTCTTTCTCCGTCTCTGTTTCTGTCTGTCTACGTCCGTCCGTCTGTACTGTCTGTCTATCTATCTGTCTGTTGTTCTGTCTCTCCTTGTATCTTCTCCGTTTCTGTCTGTCTGTTCTCTCTCTCTGTTCTGTCTCTCGCTTCTCGTTCTGTCTGTCTGTCTTTCTCTCTCTGTCTGTCTCTCTGTTTCTGTCTCTCTCTGTCTTCTGTCTCTGTCTGTCTGCTCTGTCCTCTGTCTGTCTGTCTGTCTGTCTGTCTCTCTCTCTCTCGTCTCTCTCTCTCTCTCTCTCTCTCTCTCTCTCTCTCTCTCTTCTCTTCTCTCTCTCTCTCTCTCTCTCTCTCTCGTCTCTCGTCTCTCTGTCTCTCTCTCTCTCTCTCTCTGCTCTTCTCTCTCTCTCTCTCTCTCTCTCATCTCTCATCTCTCTCTCTCTCTCTCTCTCTCTCTCTCTCCATCTCCTCTCTCTCTCTCTCTCTCTCTTTCAAATGATTAAGTCTCAACGGAAAGTTTTGCAAGAGCAAATACTTTGCTTTTAAAGTGAGACACGGGCCAAAAGCGGCTAAAAACATGTTTTTTTAGAATAAAAATTCCTGGATGCATTTATGGAGATTTCCCTGTGAAAAATTAAAGAATTCAACCGTAAAATATGTCTGTAAAAACAGGTACTCATACTTGTTATGAATAAAAAGGCTTAGGATTTTGAAATATTGAGTTTGGGGCCATATGGATTGTTTCCATGGCACAGCGCATAAAACTGAGTAAATCTTTTATTTTTATGCTTTACAAGTCATGTTCTTTCAATATATGGCATAACTTTTAACATGAGTTTGTAAACAAAATTTCATCAGTTTCTACCCCAGTACCCCACCTTAACAACAACAATAACGACCACAACAGCAATAACAACAACAAAACTAGACAATAGATCATATCGCATTCCGTGACATTTGGCTGATAATGCCAAATAAATTAACATTGTATTGAAGACCATATTAAGTCTCGGCAGACTTCTCTGCATGAAATCGGGCTGCTCTCCCCGAGGAAAGCGCGTCAACACAAGAGTATTGCCAACAACCATTATTTTGTTTATTCTTTTCCTGCCTGCAAGTGTTTTTGGTTGTCTATCAGAGTAGCAAATTCTTTCAGAATATTTTTGCCAGGAGCATTTCTCTTGTTAACGTGGGTTCTTCCACGTGCACTATAATGCGTGTTACACACGGGATGTCGATTTACCTTCTCATCATAAAGACTAGCACCCAGACCGACACTCGTGGTCTTGTGTATGGGGGGAAAGATTTGAGTACAAGCGGGAATCAAACCACCACACACTCAGAACCTGAACATTTTTTATTTTTAGGTAGATGTGTTACCTCTAGATTACAGATCGACTGTTATGAACAGTGTTATATATGAGACTATATGAGACTATAAACCGAGGCTGCATGTGTAAACGCACGCAGAACATCTTGCTCACACGTTAAAAACCAGTTCCGCCTTTCAAAAAAGCAGGACATTTTGTGCCGGTAGGAGCAGGTGACAACAAAATTTAAAACCCAGCATGCACACAGGTGTGTTTAGACACCATCCCTGAGGAAACAAAACGGAGAGTTGGAGTCCCCAGTGCAGTTTAGGACTGTATAGTATGACCACGTTCTGGCAGGACCTACGATAACACTGGAACCATCTGTATCAGCGATTACCTTTCCAATGGACTACTCCAGCGATGGGGAGAGTGAGGTGGGGGGGGGGGGTCTGCTGCATGGGTAACAGCTTCTCTACCTTCCATACTTTCTTACCCAGGTTTTGCACTCGAGGGCGTGGAGTGTAACGTCATAGACTTCTAAGATTGACGGATAGGTTGCCTACTAGCAACAATGGAGCCAGAGAGAAAACACTGATTCTGTTTACAGTTACTTTGGTTTAGAGTTTGTGGGAGTAATGTAGGGGAACAAGGTTAACGTTTTCTTGTGAAACAGGGGGCGACCCTTCTGTCAATCACAGATGGCTTTAAACTATCTGGTCCTGTGTGTTTACTTTTCCGCTTCTTTGTTTTTCTTCCTGTCTGGGGTAGCATTCTCTATCTCTCTCTTTCTGTTGCTCTGTCTCTGTACTGTCTCCGTCTCTCTCATCTCTCCTCTCTATCTCATCTCTTTCTCGTCTTCTCTCTGTCTTCTCTCCTCTCTCTCTCTCTCTCTCTCTCTCTCTTCTCTGCTCTCTCCTCTCTCTCTCTCTCTCTCTCTCTCTCTCTCTCTGCCTCTGTTTCTGTTTTCTGTCTTTCTCCCTTCTCTCTCTCTGTCTCTCTCTCTCTCTCTCTTCTCTGTCTCTGCCTCTCTCTCTCTCTCTGTCTCTCCTGTCTCTCTCTCTCTCTATCTCTTCATCTATCTCTCTCATCTACTATCCTCTATCTCTCTCCTCTCTATCTATCTATCTATCTATCTATCTATCTATCTCATCTATCTCCCCCTCCTCTCTCTCTCTCTATCTATCTATCCATCTATCTCCCCCCCTCCCTCTCTCTCTCTCTCTCTCTCTCTCTCTCTCTCTCTCTCTCTCTCTCTCCTCTCTCTCTCTCTCCTCTCTCTCTCTCTCTCTCTCTCTCTCTCTCTCTCTCTCTCTCTCTCTCTCCCCACTCGTAGTTGTAATTCTTGGTCTTTAGATCAAATGAAATAATGGTACAGCAGCAAAGGTATGGAGATAGCAGTGATGTTACTATGACTCCCCCACACGTTTCCATGGAAAACACCAGTCTCCTCGTTACTTCTGCTTAAAATCACAGCCAACGGAAGTGTCTGACGCAGTCATTATATCTGTTTGTCTGTCTGCCTGTCTGCCTGCCTCTATGTCTGTACGTCTGTTTGTCTCTCTATATACTGTCTCTGTCTTCTGTATCGCTACATCACACAACAACACACACACACAACCACACACACACCAACACACACAAACACACACAAACACGCATAGACACACACTTGCACACATACACACACATAGACACATACAAACGACCACAACACACACATCCACACCACACACACACATACACAGCACACACACAGCACACACACACACACACACATCGCACACACACACACAGTCACACACACACAGTCAACACACACAGTCCACACACACATCACACACACATACACACACAACACACAAACACACAAACACACATACACACACACAGAGCAGTATAGGCCTAGGAATAAAACAATTAAAACATCAGCTATAATGGCATCGTGACCTTTAGACAAAAGACACTGCGTCCGCGAGCAAAATGTAAAAGGTATAACGCAGAGAGAGATAAGTATGCTATAGTCTCTCTCTCTCATCTCCATCTCTCTCCTCATCTCTCTCTCTCTCTCTCTCTGTCTCTCTGTCTTCTGTCTGTCTGTCTGTCTGTCTGTCTGTCTGTCTGTCTGTTGTCTGCTGTCTGTCTGTCTGTCTGTCCTCTCTCTCTCTCTCTCTCTCTCTCTCTCCTCTCTCTCCATCCTCTCATCTCTCTCTCTCTCCCTCATCTCTCTCCCTCACTCTCTACTCCTCTCCTCTCCCTCCATCTCTCTCTCTCTTCTTGATGTCATGTTTTGTTGCAAACCTGTGTTGTGAATTTGATTCTCGTGTAATATTTTTTGCTTGCAAATACATTATTTTTGTGTTTTACCCTTCAAATATTGCCAAAGGCGTTTTGAGAAAACAATTCGCTATCGCATTCCTTCCTTCTCTCTGTCTCTGTCTGTCTCTGTCTGTCTCTGTCTCTGTCTGTCTCTGTCCGTCTCTGTCTGTCTGTCTGTCTATCTGATGTCTCTTCTCTCTGTCTCTGTCTCTGTCTCTCTCTCTCTGTAATATATATATATAATATATATATATATATATATATATACATATATATTACATAAATAATATATTAATATATACTCTTCCTCTCTCTCTCACACTCTCTCTTTCTCTCACTCTGCCTGTCTGTATGTATGTCTGTCTGTCTGTCTGCCTCTCTCTCTTTTAAATAAACCCACTCAATCACTCAGTCACTCACTAACTTACTCACTCACCCACTCTCTCACTCACTAACTCACAAAATATGCACAACACAGACACAATCAACACACAGACACACCACACACACACATACACGCAACATAATACACACACACATACACCACAACTCACAGTCCACACACACAAACACATACACACACGCAAACACACACACATACACAATCACAAAACACACACTTACACACAACACACACACACACACTACATATAAACACACACAACACTACAACACAACACACAACAACACACACAACACACACACACAACACTACACGACATACACACAACATACACAAACACACACATACACACAACACACACACACACACACACCACAACACACACACACAACACACACACACACACACACACACACAACACACACACACACACACACACACACACACACACACACACACACACACACACAGCCAGAAACAAACCTCTTCCCCCAAAACAACACCACCAAAATAATAAATAATAAACAAGAAAAAAATCCCAAAGTCCCAATTTCTGGCACAGTCGCTATACTGACCCATTTGGGGAGACAGGATGGTAAATAGAGTGAATTATTGACAAAGGCCATCATGTCTGTCGCTATATATGTCAACTGCCATCTGCACCTGACTGGGCTATGGCCGATGGATGGGGGATGGGGTGTTTGTATGAAGTTGAAGGAAGTATGCTAGAAGAATCAGTGCTGGGCTGGACGGAAAGAAACAATGGTATTTGGGAATATGTCCACATGTTTAAAGATCTATATGTAATTATAGATAATGATGTGTGTTTTACGTCGTGTAGTGCAGTCACGGGGGCGGGATAGCTCAGTGGTCAGAGCGCTCGCTTTCCCCAATAAGTTAAGCAGCGTCGAGCGTGGTTACCAATTAGATGGGTGACCATTAGCGCGCCTTGGCTTCAGCACAGTTACCCCAGTTCACCCAGCTGTAAATAGGTACCTGCCCTCTTTAGGGTCAGGGAAGGTAAAGCAGCGAGGGAGAGGAGATGGGCGCCCCCATCTACATGCTGGTCCCCAGAGAAGCTGAGGTCTCTGATGCCTCGCTCCCATACGACTGCATTTGTTATAGGACACCTTTACCCCCTTTGTTTACCTTTTAGTGCAATCAAAAGACATGTTTCTATATGTACATGAACAATAGAGACTGTATTTTCATATTGTATTTTGCAGGAAAATGGAAAATGGGGGATAAAATGTGTAGTAGAAAAGGTGTACTATTGCACAGTTTTTCCTTCTGCTTCCTCACACGCTCAGGCAGCATCTATTACTGCCCTTAAATGAGCGGAAATGCGTCGCGCTTCTCTTAAGTGCCTGACAAATTAGGCCCAGCGCTTTTGACTTCGGCATGGAGGAGATTTGTTGTATTTTAAATCTTTCTGGGGTTAAAAAAAAGGTAGAAAACCAGACCAAGAAGGCAGAAAATAGACAAGAAGGAGGTGACAGGAAGGAGAGGAACGAGAAAGGAACAAAGAGAGTGAGGGGAGGGAGACGAAGACGCAGACAGAGGACAGGATGGGAAGACAACATCAGAGAGTGGACAGGCCTTGGTGGAGCGATCTGCTACACAGAGCGGAGGACCGTGGGGAGTGGAGGAAGCTGGTTGCTAAATCTTCAGTGGTGCCCACACGGTCTGTGAAGGTGAAGGTGAAAGATCTGTGTCTCTTTCTGTCCGTCTTTTTCTGTCCGTCTGTTCCTCTGGTTTTCTGTCTCTGTCTCTGTCTACCTATCTGTTTGTCTCACTCATTTACTCACTCACTCACTCACCTCTCTCTCTCCTCTCTCTCTCTCTCTCTCTCTCTCTCTCTCTCTCTCCTCTCTCTCCTCTCTCTCTCTCTCCTCTCTCTCTCTCTCTCTCTCTCTCTCTCTCTCTCTCTCTCTCTCTCTCTCTCCCTAGACCACCAAAGCCATGAATCTTCATAATCTGCAGTGGCAGTCACAAGAGGAATCCAGTGACAGATTTATCAGTCCACTACTGTGGTATACTGCATCCTATGAACGATGGCAATCATCCAATTCTCCGATACCTTCATTACTGGGAGAAAAAAAGGCTTGCTATATTATTAAAAAAAAGATGCTGATGATGAATGGCCTGACCACCGAACATGAGCAAGACTACTGTTAAGGCATGATGAGTTTGCTTAGAATGACAGAATTAGGAATAATCGCACCTCTTCAATATACAGATTTGCGTGTTTCGTACGCCCAGTTTGTTGCGTTTTCCTCTGTAGCTTCTCGACCAGAGCTGTGATTTTCACAGATGTGAATGTTAAACGTGTGCAACAATGTATCGACCTATAAGGTAGCGGCATTACGACTGCTGGTATAATGTCAAAACCCGAAACCAGTATAATAGTCGGTTGGATTTTTTGGTTTTTTTTTTACATTTTCTTTTTACAGTTTTGTCAACTGTCCCAACCGCAACGCCATGGTCTAGTCTTCAGCAACTGGAAACAGGTATGGCACGTGCACAAGATGTTTGGCATATGTTTGCACACTGTGCCTTGGTTTCTCGTCTCTTCTGAAAGATTTTTGGAGTGGAGTCGGTACTGATGTTAACAACTAGGGGAAACAATCTCTTACAATGAGTGCCTTAGTGGTGGATTGAATCCACGCTAGCGGAGCGGAGTGTGAGTACAAAGCTGTTACCGCTAGGCTACCTATTGTATTATATTGCATAACTCTTTCAATCACGGAAAGAGTTATGCAATACGGAGACCCTAGTGGTCAGAACATTGCGCTGGCAATTTGACGACCCGGTTCGAGTCCGGTCGAGGAGATTTTTCTCCTGGAGTTAAAATCAGTGCTGACTCCACTCTCCCCCAAAAGTCCTTCGGATGAGACTTTAAACCGAGCCCCCGTGTGCGAATGCAAGCAGAACATCTTGCGCACCACGTTAAATTCTGTTCCGCTTTTCGTAAAAGTAGGTCATCGTGTGTCGGTGGGAACAGATGGCATTAACAAAACTGCATACACACGGGGACTGGACGTACGTAAAAAAGCACAAGAGTGCTTATTACGTTATCCTCGATATGAAAGAATAAATAATAAATAAATAAATAAATAAATAAATAAATAAATAAATAAATAAATAAATAAATAAATAAATAAATAAATGAATAAATAAATAAATAAATGAAAAACGGCAGATTTCTCTGCGTGAAATTCGGGCTGCTCTAACCGAGGAG
>CM060331.1:9959056-9961556 GCA_030674155.1 Stramonita haemastoma | reverse complement strand
GTCCATGTGACTTTAATGGCAATAAATAATTTCTGATTCTGATTCTGATTCTGATACAGAGCGATAAACAGACAAACTGACAGACAGTCAGAAGACTGACAGATAGAACTAAGACTAACAAGTTATTATTTTGTAAACAGAAGATAGTTAAACTGAGACACGCAGACAGACATACAGAGAGACAAAAAGACAGTCACACATAGGACAATAATCCTATATACCGCGGTAGGCAGACGAAGATAGCAGAAATACATACAGACAAACAGACAGGAAGAGATAAGACAATAACAACAAAATGGCTTTGTAAGAATACAGAGACAGTTAATATACAGACAGACAGACAGACAAACAGAAACAAACAAACAAACAGTCAGACAATAAATATGGCAATCATGGCAAGCACCATTATTAAATCCCAGATGATTGTAACTCATACGCACCACTGGTCAGAGTTTCAAGGGAAGGGTAATCGAAAAGGATCTCCTGTGTATTTTTCTCTACTGGACTTGGTCACGTAACAGAACTATAACAGCTAAAGACAGGCTGTCTGTAGGCCTGAGGGAAGCACTTTAATATTAAAAGCACAACCTAACAGACGTTAGAGCTCAGCGGTTAAAACTGTTCCACTTTAATGCCATTGGTGCATGAAGTCGTGAGTTCGATTTTTTGCAGCGTCTGGATGAATTAAGTGTATAAATCTCCTTTTTTTTCCTTCTGCCACTTGCCTTTGAAATGATTTATCAGAGGAAATCAAGCAGCAGAATTCCTTAAGTCTTCTCAAGTACTACCTTAATACAGCAGAAAGTATAGTGCCCAAATACTTTTATTTACCCAATAGGCAAACAGAAATAATACTTGGTAAATTTGGGTTAGAAATGAGTGATTTAAAGCATCACTTATTCCGACGCCATTTAACTAACAGGTCTTCATGTGAATGAGGGGTCGCTGTTGAGGATGCTGCTCATTATTTGATAAACTGCCCTCTTTACCACCAGAGCCGTGTGGTCACCATAGATGTATTGCCTGGTGATATAAAATCTGATGTTACAGTTTTATTGTACGGTAAAAGTGATAAAAGTCTGCAAGATAATTATACAATATGTGCAGCTGTAGGGCATTTTTTTGTGCTGTCGGAAAGGTTTAATTTAGGATGACAGCTTGTATTTCGAATGCATCTTTAATATTGTGTGTTGCACATTCATGGCACGCGCGCGTGTGGCCTTGTGCGTGTGCGTGCGCGTGTACATACGTGCGTGCACGCGAGTGCACATAGCATTTTATGAGAGAGCTGCAACCTCGTGTATTAAAAATCATGATTGTATGTTGTATCATTATTTTCTGAGTAAGTATGTCACAATCAGTCTTGCGATGGTGTTGCTTTGCATTGCCGTGATGCATCTACCCCCTTATTATCGTTTATTTTTTTTTTTTGGTGGTATTTTCAAAATCTTTAAATACTTAGTTATCTTGTCTTATTGTTCATTTTTTGATGTAATGTTGTTCAGCTGCAGCCTATCCTTGCATATATATGGATGTTTGAGTATCCATATAAGCTTTGTTTGCTGTACTCATTTCATATACTGTTGCTTGTTGTTTCTGAACTAATAAAACTGTTTAAAACCAAAAAATTAAGGGTGTTGATTTGGGGGTGTTTTTCTTTTTCACAATCTCTCATGTCAACTGCAAGCTTGAACATGCAAGTGCCTTAATTCTCTTCGTGAATATACACATGTAGAGTATTAGATACACATATTAAATATACATGTTAAATATACACATGAAAGATCCCCTAATTCTTGTCAGCATCCGGTGGGTGACGTTAGCACCAGCATGCCCAGCATACATCCCTGAAGTCAAAACGCAGCTACCTTCATGAGGAGCAAAACCGGTCGCATAATATACAAAATCTCATCATTGGTAAACCTCAGAGCTCTAAAAAAGAAAACAAAAACAAAGTATAGGTTCCACCCTGTAGTTAGTTATGTGATTTGGAAGAGCTCATCTTTAAAGACAGTGTTAGTAGAGAGTTGCCTGAGGGCTCTAACAGTTTACCAAGCTGTCTGGTTTTTGTTCTATCTGTGTTGTCTGTTTTTTTCTTTTCTGTCTGTCTTTCTCTTTCTATGTCTCTGTCTCCATCCCTGTCTCTGCCTCTCTTTCGTGGATTTGAAAGAATTGATTTTGAATGTGGGTGTTAGTTTTGCATGTTGTACCTACCTGCTAGCTCTGATTTTGACAGCCCTGTTAAAGTAAAAAAAAAGTTTTTTGTGAGGGTGCTTACATGTATGTTACTAACTGTAATTTAGAACTGTTACAATCTGGGAAGTACTCTGTCTGTCTGTCTGTCTGTCTGTCTGTCTGTCTGTCTGTCTGTCTCTCTGTCTGTTGTATGTCTGTCTGAATATCTTTGTCTCTCTCTCTTTCTTCTCTCCCTCTCCCTCTCTCTATCTACCTATCTATCTATCTATCTATCTATCTATCTATCTATCTATCTATCTATTCT
>CM060331.1:9951556-9956556 GCA_030674155.1 Stramonita haemastoma | reverse complement strand
TGTAATGTTTAATTTTTATTTTTTGCATTTTTCAGTGTGTGTGTATGTGTGTGTGTGTGTGTCTGTGTGTATGTGTGTGCTTATGTGTATGTATGTGTGTTTGTGTATGTGTGTGTGTGTGTGTGTTACGTGTGTCTTTACTAGCTACTTTGTTTGCCTTCCTGGCTGATATCATAAAAGGTCAAGCGAAAGACTAGACAGACTCATACAGGATTTTTTTCTTCTTGTCCCTTCCACTCCTTAGAGCTCCGAAATTCACCAAAGGTGAGATTTTACATATACATCCTTTTCTTTTTTGCCAAACATGAAGGTAACCGCATTCCAATTTCGGGAGTACTCAGCGAGATAACATAGTATAACGTGGTTATATACTGAAGATTAAGATGCCGCTTTTAATGTAGCTTCTTCGTTTTACATCACTGGCAAAATCTTAAAGAAAAAAAAAAACACATTCTAGCTACTCGACGTTTTTGTTGGTCTACACTGAAACCCAGCAACAGGCCACAATGGGACTTGGTGGTCGGCTAGGCGACAAAGATCATGAACTGAAAGGAAGACCTCAGTTAATGGACTAGGTGCAGCCCTGGCTCTGGCTTTTCTTCTGAGGGGAAATGGCGGATACTTTTAGCAGCTCTAACCAGTGACGTTGGTGGATGGAGCCATAGGTCTGACTGCCTTCTGGTCGATAGCCCTTCATTTATGGTCCCATTCTTTTGCTTCTTCTGCTTCTTCTGCTTCTCCTACGTCTTCGTCTTCTTCTTCTTTGTCTTCTGATTCTGATTCTTCTTCTTCTTGTTCTTGTTCTTGTTCTTGTTCTTGTTCTTTCTTCCTTCTTCTTCTTCTTCTTCTTCTTCTTCTTCTTCTCTTCTTCTTCTTCTTCTTCTTCTTTCTTCTTCTTCTTCTTCTTCTCTCTCTCTCTGTCGTTGGGTTTTTATACGTCAGTTTATTCATTTCTAGACTCTTGTTTTATCTTGGTATCTCTCTCTTTCTCTGTCTCTGCCTGTTTGTCTGACTCTCTGTTTCTGTTTCTGTTTCTGTCTGTCTGTCTTTTCTCTCTCTCTCTCTCTCTCTCTCTCTCTCTCTCTCTCTCTCTCTCTCTCTCTCTCTCTCTCTCTCTCTCTCTCTCTCTCTCTCCTCTCTCTCTCTCTCTCCCTCTCTCTCCTCTCTCCCTCTCCCTCTCTCCCTCTCTCTCTCTCTCTCCCTCCTCTCCTCTCTCTCTTCTCTCTCTCTCTCTCTCTCTCTCTCTCTCTCTCCTCTCTCTCTCTCTCTCTTGTCTCTCTGTCTCTCTGTCTCTCTGTCTCTCTGTCTCTCTCTCCTCTCTCTCTCTCTCTCTGTCTCTCTCTGTCTCTCTCTGTCTCTCTCTGTCTCTCTCCTCTTCTCTCTCTCTCTCTCTCTCTCTCCTCTCTCTCTCTCTCTCTCTCTCTCTCTCTCTCTCTCTCTCTCTCTCTCTCTCTCTCTCTCTCTCTCTCTCTCTCTCTCTCTCTCTCTCTCTCTCTCCCCCCCCTCTCTCTCTCTCCCTCTCTCTCATAATAGTAAGCTATCTTTCTGACAACCCCGTAATGTCACGTGAAGAAGAGCTTCGACTGTTTCAAACTAAGCCTCATGGACAAGCTGTACCCTAACAGAGCCCAGTACTTGCCACCAGATACAGTGCAGCGAAGAAGACTCAAACCAGAGACCCCTGAAACCTTTGGAGTTGGAAGCCTGACACCTTGGCCACTTGTAGGCAAAACAGCCAAAAACAAAAACCCCACCCTCAACTGTATCTTTCTACTTGTGTTTGTTGGGTGACAAAAGTGCGGGGAGAATGACGCAAGACCCTGTGATTGATGCTTGCCTCGTATTCTATAACGTTCAACATCCGTTATTTCTGAGTTTGTATTTATCTACTTTCCTTTTTTTTGTTGTTTTGGCTGGTCTGATCTAGCCTCCTCCCAAAATGTCACTGTTTCTGTCTCTCTGTGTTTGTTGTTTGTTTCTCTCTGTGGTTTTGTTTTGTTGTTGTTGTCCACTTTGTTTGAAGTTATTCTTTCTCTTTCTCTGTCTCTTTCTCTGTCTGCATGTCTATTTCTGTATGTATTATCTGTCTGTGTATCTCTTTCTCTGTTGCTGTGTTTCTCTGTATCTCTCTGTCTCTGTCTGTCTTTGCTTCTGTATCCTTCTCTCTCTGTTTATTCTCTATCTCTTTCTTTCTTTCTCTCTGTCTCTCTCTGTGTGTCTCTGTCTCTCTCTCTCTCACTCTCTCTCTGTCTCTCTGTTTCTGTCTCTGTCTCTGTCTCTCTCTGTCTCTCTGTCTCTGTCTCTGTCTCTCTCTCTCTCCCCTCTCTCTCTCTCTCTCTCTCTCTCTCTCTCTCTCTCTCTCTCTCTCTCTCTCTCTCTCTCTCTCTCTCTTCTCTCTCTCTCTCTCTCTCTCTCTCTCTCTCTCTCTCTCTCTCTCTCTCTCTCTCTCTCTCTCTCTCTCTCTCTCTCCTCTCTCTCTCTCTGTGTTATACCTTGCAGAACAGGTCAATTTGTTTTCCCCAGTAATCTTTAACTTATTCTACTGCATATATTGTGATATGTTGTGCTGCATTGTATTGCATCGTATTGTGTTGTATTGAAGCTGCATTGTGTTGTAATGTGTTAAAATTATATTGCATTGCCTTTGTATTGCATTGTATTGTCCTGTCTTGTACTGTCTTGTGTTGTATTCTAATGCATTGTATTCCATTGCATTGTATCGTATTGCATAGCATTGCACTGTATTCTGCGCTAGTGCATTGTTCTGTATTGTACTGTGCAGTGTCCTGACTTTAATCCACTACAAGATTCTTTGGGTGAAATTCGGGTTACTTTCCCATACCTTGACCTATCCTGTACTCAAACATACCGGTGGGGGATGACTGAAGATTTTGCAACCAGCTTCCTCCACGCCTCGCGGTTTTCAGCGTTTCGTAGCAAGTCATTCTGATCCTTTAGTCCACCCCCTCATACAAGTGTTGCCATAAAAAGGGGGGATGGGGGGAAATGTATTGTCATCCTTGTTTGTTACTGTTCTTGCCTGCATACGAATTTATTTTACTATGATCATAATTTCTTTCTACACAATGTTGCCTGGGACAACTCTCATTTTTTTGTGATGTGGGGATGATAAATTATGCGGTATAAAAGTAGTAGAGGAAAAGTTGAGAGAAAACTCCTCTGAAGTCAGAGTATGGCTGCCCATATGGCGAGGTACTTGAAAACACACACACTTCTCTTCGTGTGCACTTCCTATCTCACACTAATTCCCAGGTGGGATGAGTGAGTCAAAAGGTGCAAAGTCTGTGTGATCCCCAGGGTGTTAAGCTGGGGAACGCGCAACAACCACCACCACAACAACAACAACAACAACACAACTACTACTGCTACTGCTACTATACTACTACTACTACTACTACTACTACTACTACTACTACTACTACTACTACTACTACTACTACTACCTACTACTACTACGACGACGACGACGACTACTACTACTACTACTACTACTACTACTATACTACTACTACTACTACTACCTACTCCTACTACTACTACTACTACTACTACTACTACTACTACTACTACTCCTACTACTACTAATACTACATTACATCTGAACCACAGATCCATCAAGTTCAGACATTAAACGGAAACCTAGGGTAAAAGGGTTGGCTGCAACCAGTACTAACGTCTTGCCTTTTTTCTGGACGCGAATGGTCAAGACTTTTTTATGACCAGATGGACGCAGTGACATCAGCAGGCCTCTAGGTTTGTCCAGTGGTCGATGACCCTTCATTTATGGGCCTATTGTTCTTGGCCCCTAGCTGTGCCTATCTGTGGTCAAACTGCCTGTTTGTCTGTCTGTATAGCTGTGTCTGTATCCCCCCTTCTGTTTTATTTCTTTTCGTAAATGTGTCTTTTCTGTATGTTTCGAATTTGTGCCTTTTTGGGGTCTGTCTTTGGTGTATTCCTTGTCTGTCCCTGTCTCTCTGTCTCTGTCTCTGTCTCTCTTTCAATATCTATCTTTCTCTATCTCTCTCTGTCTCTGTCTCTCTGTCTCTCTGTCCCTCTCTCTCTCTCTTTCTCTCTCTCTGTCTCTGTCTCTGTCTCTCTCTCTCTCTCTCTCTCTCTGTCTCTCTCTTTATCTCTCTCTCTCACACACACAGTCTATTTCTTTCTGTCTCTGTCTCTGACTCTCTCTATATTTGTTTGTATTTTTGTTTGTGTCTGTGTGTGTGTCTGTGTGTGTCTGTGTCTGTGTCTGTGTGTGTGCTCACGCGCGCACGCCAACTTGATAGCTCTATCAAAATCATCATCTGGTAAGGAATGAAGCTGTTTCTTTTTATTTTTAAAATACTTTACAGTGACCACACTGCCGCGCCTATCACTTTGCCTTTTGGAAATGAACACCATCGTAACACGCATTTAGCGTGTGGAAAAGAAACCACGACAACAAGAGGGTTACTCCAGGCAACATTTTGTCAAAAAAAACCACTACGAAATTGAAACAATTACACACGCGGGACAGGAAAGAAATTAAAATAAATAATGGGTGGAGCTGCTCTAACGATAGCGAGCTCTCCCTGGGGAGAGCAGCCCCAATTTCACGCTTAAAAATCTCTTGCGATTTAAAGTGGTATACACTACAACGTATTACAGCAATTTGATAATGTGTGCTCTCTCATTTTTTTTCTTCTTCACCACAAGGGAAGGATTGTAAAAATATTAGCTATCAAACTACTGTGTTTTTTTTTTCTAAATTGCCTCTTCTTTTGTGTCTTTGCCTGTCCTTTTGAGTCCTTGTTCATCCATCTTTCTGCCTTTCTGTCGATTTATTTGTCTGTCTGCCTTTCTGTCTCTTCTGCAAACGGGTATATGTACCTGCCTCTCTGTCTCTATTTCTATTATTTTTTCTGTTGGTGTCTGTTTTTCTGTCTGTCTGTCTGTCTGTCTGTCTGTCTGTCTGTTTGTCTGTCTGTCTATGTTTCTGTCTC
>CM060331.1:9926556-9936556 GCA_030674155.1 Stramonita haemastoma | reverse complement strand
GTTTATCGCTGCATTTATTTCTTCTTCTGTAATCTCTATGTTTAGTTCATGATCATTTTCTTCTACCATATCTACTTATGTTGCATAAATTGATTAGATATAGCTTCATTGCTTTGAAATACCTCTGGACATAATTAAACCACTCTGTAGAACTTATACTGTTAGTCACTCTATCTCTGTTAATACATCCCATACTTCGAAGCTGTTTCCAAACAATGCTGAATTTGAATTATTGTTTGCTAGAGACTCTACCTTTTGTTTAAGAGAGGCAAATTCTTTTACAAGGCAAGGCAAGGCAAATTCTTTTATTTCGAGAATAATGAGAGAGAGAGAGAGAGAGAGAGAGAGAGAGAGAGAGAGAGAGAGAGAGAGAGAGAGGAGAGAGAGAGAGAGAGAGAGAGAGAGAGAGAGAGAGAGAGAGAGAGAGAGAGAGAGGGTGTGGGGGAGAGACAGAGGCAGAGACAGAGAGTCACAAGCCGCTGAGTGTGACTGTCATTTGCCTCAGGTAATGTAAACTAAACCCCCTCAAAAAAGCGCGATCATTTCAAGTCTTCAGTTTGTCTGCTGCCGCCCCTGTCCTCCTTCGTGTTTCCATGTAAGGCCAATGTATGTGTTTATTTGGGGGGGAGTTGTGTATGGATAGGAAACTGTCTCTGCGAGGTTTCAACCTTCCTGTTTTGTGGTATGTAAAGAAGGCGTTGAGAAATTAATGAGCAAAGAGAGCAAACAAAAAAAGAGTTCAATACAGAGACTAGAACCTAGAAAATCGCACCCACCCACGCGTGCTGTTTAGTTTGTGTTGTTATATATATCCACGAAGAGTAGTGAAGAAAAATAAGAACTGGTAAACATTTCCACCCCTTCAGCAAATGTTACGTAGAAGCAAATGTAAAATGTATACAAAAAACAATTTAATAATAATAAATGATATAATAATAATAATGATTAATATAATATAATAAATAATAATAATAATAATAATATAATAATAATAATAATATAATAATAATAATAATAATAATATATAATAAACATAAATAAATAATAAAATCCGGACAGCATTCTAGTCTCTTTTGCAATAAGGACGATTTTATTTACCTGATCCGAATTTAGTTTCGGCTCATGAATGAGCCATCATCAGAGGTCTCGGCTGTTGTTTTGTTTCGCCATCCCTGGTTCCTTATAGGAAAACGCCTTTCTAAAACACTGGGGTGTTTTTGCTCTCACAGAAATAATATGATAATTCTGTAGCCTACCAATGCCGCCACCACAATCTGATATTAAGAAAAGAACAGAAAAAATGGTAAAGACTTGTGGCCAATCATATAGACAAGTGAAATATGTATGCTATGAAATCACATATAGATAGATAGATATATAGACAGACAGACAAATAGATGACTTTTCTCTTTATGTATATATACATATACATGTACATATATACATAATATGAATATGTATATGTATATGTACACACACACACACACACACACACACACACACACACACACACACACACACACACACACACACACACACACACACACACACACCCCAACACACAGAGCACGAAGAACGAAAACGAGAGACAGAGAGAGAGAGAAGAGACAGAGACAGAGAGAGAACAAACAGAGAAAGCGACACAGGAAAAGCAATCATAGAAAGATGACAGAATGACGACAGCAGTTTTACAGCTAATTAGCTGACCTGATTGGCTTTCTCGGGAGGCTGGCATCTCAGGAGACGTGGCACCAGATATCCTGTCAGCACTCCGCTTCCACTGCCCCTGCCTGGCTCTGCAGCCTACAGCTCCTGGGAGGATTGATGCTCCATTTCCACACACCACGCTATACTTCAAAACTGCCGACAAATTGGATGAACTGTCAGCTCCAGAGAGCAGATCTAGTGTTTCATGAAATCTTCTTGTCATCAATGTTTAACTTTCCAGATGTGTCCTGAATTCAGGAGCATACGGATTGTTGAAATAGGTTTGAGAAGGAGGAGGATTTCTGATGAGAAATATAATTCTGTATATGTACTGAGGGTCGGTCTTACGTGTATTTGCTGTTTAGATTAGGTATCTTTTTTTACCAACATTAGTTGTTGCTCCAATCTGCAAACTGTTGAAGCTGAAGAGGAACTTATTTCAGTGGTCACATTCTACTATCAAAGGAAAATCAGATAATAAGTCACCGTATAGCTACAGGTTCCGTATATTTTGTTATGTAGTAGGTGTCACAGGCAATGTGGAATCTTGCGAGCGACTCTTGTTTTGGTATTTAAAGTCGTACTGGATTGTATGTGATATGTTTTTAAGTTATAACGCTGATATACGTGGAATCATGCCCGGGTGGTATTTTGTCACAAAAGTATTGTTATGTTATATGATGGATTTTGAGAACACTTTTTTTTAAAGTGTCATCTGTCACAGAAATACACAATGGCACATGTGCTGTCAGTCTAAAAAGCAGAGTAAGTAATTGTAAACATAACACATTCCACTGCTTCAGCTTATTTCAAAACAGGGCGGGTGTGGTTTGTCAAGGCGCGCATACACTCAGTCACCAGAACGCCTTTATCTGTACACGATCATGGACGAATACGAATATTTACCATCTCAATCCAGAGAAATTATTGACATGGTTTTAGTCAGACCTCAGTTATATTGGTTATTTGCTCACTTCAGTGACGAAATGCAACACATCCATTTCTCTCAGTACAAAGACTGTTTTACATGAAAAAAATATGATGTACCCAAGAAAATACGGAACCTTTTGAAAGTTGTCCTCACAGTCACACACGCACTCTGTGTAGTTTTGCCAGATGATGTTGAATTTATTTTCTTTATAATGATAATACTACCTCAACGTAATGCTCTGACTTTAAAATGTGGCAAATGTTCTATCGCAAGTTATATGTCACACGTCTATAAAGGGCTGTTCTCGCTGCATTCACTGATTCTACAACACTGTGCAGTTGTACAAACTTTGCAGTTGTAAAACGTTGCAGTTGTAAAACTTTGCAGTCACAGTAAAACTTTGCAGATGTAAAACTTTGCAGTTGCACAACTACATAAACACTAGTCCACGTCAGTAAGGGCAGCGTATTTTTACGCATTGACAGTTTAGATGTATACCTTCAGCTGACACTTTCCCCCACAGGCAAGTTATTCAGACAGTGCACAGATTTGCTCCAGAGGCAGACAGGCAGACAGACAGACAGAGAGGCAGACCCCAGCTGGGAACAAAGCCACCATTTCTTTTTGCAGACTTCACCAACAGCCAGTACCGCGTCCACCTACAGTCACGTGCTTCACGTAAGAGCTCATGAATATGCATGAAGAAGATGGGCGACGTCTGTCACAGTCATTGATCGTCCGGCAGTTCTTCCGACTGTTGGCCTGTACTGTGGAGGAGTTTCCCTTTGTGATGTAACAGAGCTGATGCTTCCAGCCTCGGAATATTGTCCCGACAAATCCGAACCGGAAACTTCAATGCCAAGGCACTGGTTTTTGTTGGGTAGACTTGTTTTTTACTTTATGACGTCATGTTGTCTTCAGTTTAGGTTCAGTGAAATGAAGATATATACCACTTTTACATCAACCAAGGAACAGAATATGTAACTCAGGCGTACGCACCAACTGCAGCTTTGAAATGAAAGGCAGACTCTGTAAGAGATACGAATAGTTTCTATATGAATAACAGAACAAGTTGTTTTTTTTCTTCTAAATTCTGATTCAGTATACAAGAACAGAACAGAACAGAACAGAACAGAGCAGAACAGAACAGAACAGAGCAGAACAGAGCAAAACATAGCAGGACAGACCAGAACAATATATTACAAAACAGAACAGAGCAGAAGAGAAAAGAACATGGTTTATTGCCATGGCAGCCTAGAAGGCTTATAGACACAAGTAATTAATTAATTAATTAATTAATTAATACATGGAATTTGTATAGCGCTATCTCTTGTAAAGACAAATCAAAGCAAATCAGAGAGGAAAAGTAGCAAATCAGAGAGGAAAAAAGTCACCAAGATTCTTCAATCAAAATATACTCCAGATATGTCCTTGAAGTTCCTCAAAGTGTACGAAATAACTTGGAACCAATTTTTATCAAAACAAATTTGCTGGATTATACAGTAGTGAGGAAGATTCTTTGTTGCAAAACCGGCCAGAGAAATGGAACTTAATGAGGAAAAGGAAAAGAAAAAGAAAAAAACATGAAAGGAAGAAGGAATAAATGACAAAAAAGACAGAAACGAAAACAGAAGGACAGAGATAACAAAAAGCAGAAAGAACACAGCAAAGAATGAACCATCATCAAACAAAAATATGTACACAAAAAAACAAGCGCCAAAATTTAATAACACACAGACGAAAAAACTGAAAAAGATAGAAAACGTTCTTGCAATTTACATGCACATTTTTTTTTACAAAACGTTTTGTTTTGTTTTTTTACGAAAATTATATGTAAATAGCAAACATTGTTCATTCTTTTTCTCAGTTTTCTCTTTTAAAGGTCAAGAAAAGCAGTTTTAGGGAAAAAAAGAAAAGAAGACGAGAATACAAAATAAAATTGATCAAATAAGCAAACATAGAATATGAAAAGAAAACAAGTAGTAAGAAGAAGCAAAAAACTAAACACACAAACGATATTCCCAATATGTTTGACAATATTTTGTGGTTTTATTATTTTTATTTTTAAAAAAAACGTGATCGGCAGGCAAAAACACTGTCAAATAAACAATCTGATTGATAGAAAAATGTGTGTTTTGAAAATATTTTTGTTTAGACTGACTTTTTTTTCAACAAAATGAACAGCATACTAACAATCATGTCTCATTTCACTGATCTGAGTGTGAACAGACGTGAAATTGAAGATAATAACAACACAACAACAATAGCAACAATAACAACAACATCATAAACAACACTAGAACAACAACAACAAGGAACGGTAATTAATATATCTATCGTGACCCGCCCTCACTGAGTTGGCAAGTATTCATAGAATTTTTAATGGAAACATGTCAGATAGCACGGAAAATGGCCTAGGAATATCCAAATTCTGATAGAAGCTACCTAAATGTCAAAGGTTCTAAATGCAGTACGCAATCCGATTGAAGCTTGGCACAAATACACAGACCATGAATTCTACTTGAAAATGGTGTTCCCAGGCTAAAGGATATTGCAGCTAAACCTTGGTTGTCGATAAAGTTTTTCTTGTTCTTGTTCTTGTTCTTGTTCTTGTTTCTTGTTCTTCTTCTATCTACTTCTTCTTCTTCTTCTTCTACTACTTCTTCTTCTTCTTCTTCTTCCAAGTTCTTCGCAATTCTTCCTCGCAATTCTTCCTCGCAATTCTTTCTCGCAATTCTTCTTCGCATTTCTTCGTCGCAACTCTTCGTAATTGTTCTTCTTTCCAAATTTTCTTCTTCTTTTCTTTGCAATTTTTCTTCTTTGCAATTCTTCACAATTCTTCACAATACTTGGCAATTGTTCTTCTTCGCAATTGTTCTTCTTCTCTGCAAGTCTTCTTCTTTGCAATTTTTTCTTCTATATCCTCTTCCTCCTTTTCTTCTTCTTCTTCTTCTTTCTTCTTCTTCTTCTTCTTCTTCTTCTTCTTCTTCTTCTTCTTCTTCTCTTCTTCTTCTATACTACTACTACTACTTACTACTACTTACTCTACTACTCTACTACTACTACTACTACATGCTGCTGCTTGCTGCTGCTTCGATTACTACTACTACTTCTTCTTCTTTTCCTTCTTCTGTATTTTCCCCCTGTAATCCTTCTTTTAAATTTTTGTCAAGAATCGCCAGTGTAAAGTGTCATGTCCGTTAATTTCACACACGCTTCACGATCTTGTGATTCCTAACTGGACGTCAAAGAACATGTGTTACTCTGTCATAGAGGAGAGCCGCACCTTATAAAATATGTGCAAATCCGAACCGGTCAAAGAAGCTGGTGTTCATATATTACTTGCTTCTTTTCCCATTATTTTAAGCATCATCACTTAAATGTCCTAACACCAAAAGCACACATACTCAGAATGAGAAAGACTTAACATGACAAAACAGACGAAATAAATTGTGCACACATTACCAAAATGTAGTTAAAAAGCTGACGTACAAAATAAAGTAAGAAGAAAAAAAAAGCTTCATGCGAGAAATGTTAACAGAACTAAAATCAAGCAGCCACGAAAGAACAGAAAGAAAAAACATTGACAGGGACAAAGAAAGAAAGAAGTACACCAAGAAAAACAATAGGAAAAACACAAAAGAAATCTGCCTTTGGTTTCAAAAGCACAAGAATAAAAGGACTTAGTATATATAATAAGATCCAGTTCAATTTGTATGATGATTGAAGGGATGTACTGTCGCGACATAGCAAATTCACATAACCACAAACTTGATGCCACATCATACTTAGAAATTCCGCACACCACCCCACCCACACCACACCCAAACACACACACAACACACACACACACACACACACACACACACACAAAACACACACACACACACACACACACACACACACACACACACACACACACACACACACACACACACACACTGTATACTTTCGACGAAACAACTCAGCAAGTAATGCCACATAATACTTAGAATATCCGCGCGCGTACATACACACAGATACACAGACACACAGACACACAGACACACAGACACAGACACACAGACACAGACACACAGACACACGAACACAGACACACAGACACAGACACACAGACACAGACACAGAACAACTGAGCAAGTAAGTAAGACAATCGTTCACTCTTCAACACGACAAAGATGTAATCATTCAAAAAGGTAGAGCTAACAAAAGAACACAGCCAGTCATAAAAAAGGATGAAAAATAATTTTTAATAGTACAGCATGAACTAGAGAGAAGGAAAAACAAAATTAAAAAGGTTGAAAAAAAAAACTACTGAGACAAATAAAAAAAAGAAAAAGAAAGAAGAAAGAAAGAAGAAAGAAAGAAAGAAAGAAAGAAGAAAGAAGGAAAAGAAAGAAAGAAAGAAAGAAAAAAGAAAGAAAGAAAGAGAAAGAAAGAAAGAAAGAAAGAAGAAAGAAAGAAAGAAAGAAAGAAAGAAAGAAAGAAAGGAAGGAAGGAGAAGCAAGCAAAGATAGAAAAAAGTAAGAAAGACACAAACAAACCCAGAAAGACAGAAAGAAGATTTTTTTAATGAAAAGAGAAGAAGAGCAAAGGAAGGTAGGAAAAAGGAAAGAAAGAACGAAACAGTGGGAAAAAAAACAAGGAAAGCGAAAAAACGAAAGAACGAAAGAAAAGAAAGAAAGAACGGAAAAAACGACACATAAAAACAAACAAAAATATAAGGAAAAACGAAAAAACTAAGCCTTTTTTTATAGTTCAAAACGTATGTGACAAAACTCACTGTTGTAACAGAATACAGATCATGAATCGATCCACATAATAAGTCATTATGTCACCAACAAAAATAACCAACATACAGAAAAACAACATAACGTACATAACTTTCGCACTGCCTGTCTAAGCTAAAATAACAATGTGCATAAATCATCCAACAAAACCGCAAAGTCAAAGACAGACGTTGGCAACACACCACCACCGCCGCCACAACAACAACAAAAAAACAACAAAATCAATAAAACAACACTCTTACCAATAAGAAAAGTCTAGTTTTTCTTCTCTTATCCTCAAATTCAAACACTTAACCCCCCCCCCAAAAAAAAAAAAAACTCACAAAAACCCTCTCCTAGCAACACAAAAAATGTACCTGTTTCTTCTCGTATCTAAAAAAAAAAATCAAGCACATCACAAAAACCCACTTAAAAAAAACTACACCACACACACAAGAAAAAACAACAACAATTTTAAGTCTCAAATCTCAAAAAAATAAATCCCAACTTGTACATAAGAAAATATAACTTCAACTCCAAACAACGTATCGTGTTTTTTTTGTTGTAGTAGTTGTTATTTTTCTTGTTTCTCGCCACACACACACACACAACATACACAGAAAAGTAGCAGACGACAGACAGCAGGACTAGTTCCGACAAGCGCTTCCAGAAGTTGCTGATAGGGTAACTGTGGCGCGAAAATGGCCACGGGAAGAGGGGGAGGAGGAGAGGGACAGACAAGATCTTGCAATTGCCGGCGTGTCACCACAACGCACGCACACACACGCACGCGCGGGCGTGTGTCTGTGTGTGTGTGCGTTGTCTGTTCGTGTGTGTGCGGTGTGTGTGTGTGTGTGTGTGTGTGTTGTGTCTGCTAGTGGAGTGGACTTGCTTACTAGCCTACCCCTCATCCACACTCACACACACACAGAGACTGGTAGAGGGAGCAAGCGGCAGAATACACGCACTGTTCGTGCTTTTTGCGTTATGCTTAGTGTCGTGTGCGCGACAGTCGCAGAGAATTGTGATGTGTATGTATGTGTTTGAGTGTGTGTGTGTGTAGGGGGTGTGAGGGGGAGGGATGGGATTGTGGGATGTGTGGTGGTGGTGTGTGTGTGTGTGTGTGTGTGTGTGTGTGTGTGTGTGTGTGGTGTGTGTGTGTGTGTGTGTGTGTGTGTGTGTATGTGTGTGTGTGTGTTTCATTTACTACCCTCCCACCTCCAACCATTGTTCACATGTTTAAAAATGCAAGAGAAGAAGAAAGAAGAAGAAAAAAGAAGAAGAAAAGAAGAAAAAAGAATAAGAGAATCGAAATGATAGAAAAGAAGAAGAAATGGGAAGAAGAAAAAAGAAGAGATAATGAAGACAAAAGACGATAGAAAAAAAGAAAAGAAAGAAAAGACAAATATAATGACTATATAATATTTGACATACATGTTCATCATGACAAAGCTTCTCAATAATAATAATAATATATTAATAATAATGAATAATACGATACACAATGCCAATACTGATAACAAGAACACATTTTTCATCATTTTTTCCCTCTTTTTGTTATACATTTTCTGTATGATTTACACAACCCATGGAACTATGATTCACCCTTCTTTCAATGAAAACAATGATAATTTGTTTGTCTGTGTTGTGCTTAATTTTCCTCTTGGTTAAGTTGAACTTTGTTTATACCTTATTTTTTTATCTGTATAATGTTGAAAGAGGTATTCTGTGATTTTAAATTTTTCATAGTGACAGCTCTGATATGGCCTGTGTGGCCGCGGGGATAAGACGACATGATTGGATTGGATTGGACTTTGCCTTTTGAATGGTTGTTTTCACTTAAGGGGGGGGGGGGGGGTGGAAATGTATACGGTGTTTTTTTTTATATGCTTATCTATAAATTGGTGAGGACTCTTAATGCGGTGGTCTTTTTATACCTTAACCATTTGGTTGGCAATTTTACAAGAAATCTTTTGCTTTCTTTTCTTCTTACTTTTGCTTATAATACAATGACACCACGCAAACAACAACAGCAGTAATAACAACAGTATTCTTCTTTTTCTTTGTCTTCTTTTTTCTTCTTCTTCTTCTTCTTCTTCTTCTTCTTCTTTTTCTTCTTCTTCTTCTTCTTCTTCTTCTTCTTCTTCTTCTTCTTCTTCTTCTTCTTCTTCTTCTTCTTCTTCTTCCTAATACTATTATCATTATCATCATCATCGACATTATTAATTCGACCATTGTTTTTATTGTTATTTTTATTACTTCTAGTATTACTGATAACTATAACAGACTAGAGGCTCTACTGTACGGTTATATCGACAGATTTCTAGGCACACATAGTCGCCCCTGTCGCTTGAGCAAAATCGACCGACAGCGCTAAAGGGAGGGTAATCTGTGCGCTGACGTACTGCCAACACGCGACTTAGCTGTGGTGAAGGACTTTGCAGCCAGTCGCCATTTACGAGGTAATAGTCATGGTTTAGATATTGATTGATGAAATGATTGAACTGTTAAGTTTTGTACAAATCCATTTATTTTTGTTAGCTTTAGGGGGGGGGAGTTTTAATGATGGAATCAATAATTTCTATGTATGATG
>CM060331.1:9914056-9919056 GCA_030674155.1 Stramonita haemastoma | reverse complement strand
GGGGGTTGGAGACGAGGGGTCACTAAAATAATTTGGTTACTCTAGACCTAGAGCCTTATTTTGAACAGATGTGCAAGAGTAAGTGCAGTGTTGGAAATAGGGGTGCTCTTGTTGTCCCATATGAGCGAAAATGCGTTGCATTGCCTGTTCACCTTCCTTCATCTTCACCTGTCCCGTAGTCCCGCTGCCCGCGGGGGCACCACTGAAGATTTTGCAACCAGCTTCCTCCACTCCCAACGGGTCCTTTGCTCTCCGTAGCAGATCCCTCCACCCAAGGCCTGTCCACTCTCTGATGTTGTCGTTTCCTCTGTCTGCCTCTTCGTCTCCCTCCCCGTGCTGTTCCCTGTAAGACAGTTTGGGCCAGTCCAGATGATCGTGTGACGTGCCCGTACCATTTTAACTTGCGTTTATTCACTGAAGTTAGGAGCTCTTCATATGGCGCGATAGCATTATTTATTCTGGTTTTCACATTTTCATTAGTGATGTGATCTCTGTATGGAATGCCAAGGAGTTTGCAAAAGCATCATCTCTATTGCCTATACCCTTCTCTCAATGTCCGTTGTCATGGTCCATGTTTCAAATGCGAACAAACAATTTTTAATATGGACATGATCAGGGAACACATCAGTCTGATCTTGAAGCTGATGGCGATGTTCTTGTCATTCCAGAAGACTGAAAGTTTGGTCATTGCAGCTGTGGTCTGGGCCATCCTGGAGAGAATTTCAGGTTTTGATCCTTCATCTGATACTATCGCTCCGAGATATTTGAAGCTAAGGACAGTTCCGATTTTTTTACAAGCTATGATTAGGTTATTGATAATGCCATTTGCACAATTTGTCATCAGCTTTTAGCATCTGACAAATCAGATCCAGCGCATTCGACTGTGGAAGAGAATTTGCCATCTTTGATGTCTTTCTGAGAAAGAAAAACAACAGCAGGAAAACGGATCAAGAAGGCAGAACATAGACAATAAGGAGGCGACAGGAAGAAAAGAGACAAAGCAGAAAGAAAGAGGGGGATAGAAAAGATGAAATCCCTAGCACAGACCTTGCACAAGGTGGGATGGCTTTTATACTGACAGGCCCCCGGCATCCCCACAAGGGAACGGTAGTGTTATAAGATCCTTTTCGTCTCAGTTATAAGTACAGCTCCATGTATTATGAAATAGATTAAACAGCATGGGGATTATTACAGAACATGTATGTTCCATATCCTATGCGGTTTGGATCGTATTTTTGTTCATAACCTATATCATTGCACCACAGATCATTTCTAGAACATCGTTGCTAGCTGCTTTACATGATCCCCACAACATTTCCGAAACATTTCTCTGTGGTGTTTGTGTGAGGCGAATCGTTTGACCTTTGGCTACTACGCTACCTTAATGTGTTCACTGTTTCTCTCACTGAATAAGTGAAGATATGGGGCAAGGCTGGCCTGGTTACTGGATTTCAATGACGTCATTCTGAAACGATGTGTAAGAGTAAATGCAGTATTTATTGTAGCTATAAAGGTGAAACTGCCGACGAATGCTGTAACCAACTGGGAAGGACCATTTGAATCCAATCCGATGGGTCCAATATTGACGGCGATTAGTAAATTAAGGATGTAGATCAGTACGATCTTCCAGGTCAACTTTAAGAGCAGAGCTTCCAGTGCCTTGTATCACTTCGTGTGTATACACATGTAGAAGATCAAATATGCATGTTACAGATCCCATAACTCACGTCAGCGTTTGGTGGGTTCGGAAACGCAGACATACCCACTACACACCCCTGAAGTCAAACTGGGGCAACCTTCATGGTGGGAAAAGGTGTTGCATACGCAAAATATCACTACTGGTTAGCCTGGGAGCTCTTGTAAAGGGACGAAAAATAAAAATAATGCTTTAGTCTTCTGGACATTATATATTAACAATACTGTTAAGTTTTTTGTACTCTAAGTAACTAGACTATTTTTATGATTTATTTATTATTCTGTTATTTATTCTTTTATTTCGAGGATAATGGAATAGCACCCATGAGCTCAGACTTTTATATGGATATGAAACATATTCAACAACACCCACAAAAATGAACAAATAAAACATTAAACAGAGACTGTTTCTTTTTTTTCTCGAGTTATTTTTCAATTGTATGTAGTTAGCTTTGTTTATTCAGTATTTTTCCCAGCTTATCGCCGTAGATAAATAAAGAGTCCAAAATGTCGCTTCATGACTAATAAACGTGACCCCCACGACATTTTTGAAAACTCTCCATTTCAATACTGTTAATACTACAAGAATCATTCCACATGTCTGTACAACAGATGAATGTGTCTAGTGTCTCTCTCACTAAGTTAATCAAGATGTGGAGCAAAGACTAGCCTGGTTTCGGACACCTCAGACGTCATTCGAACCTAAGTGCCAGACCAACTGTATTGAGGTGTAGAGACGTACGTACTCGCTAAGTGCGCATCTTCTGGAATCCAATAAACAGTGGGCTTCTTCGTCGTCGTCATCGTACGCTCATATAACAATCCTTTTTGTCTGTCATTCAAACGAAAATGCATTCAAATTCAAATTCAAAAATACTTTATTATCTCTAACACAGAGAAATTCCATTGCACTGCCGTTCAGCAACTGACAGTGTGTCCGACTTCAGCAGGCAAGAAAAGTGTTATCTTTGATGTCTTTCTGAAATAAGAGCGAAATAAAAAACCAAGAAGGTAGAAACTAGATTAGCGGGAGGGGATATAAAGGAAGGAACACAAGCCAGATACAAAACGAGTATAGAAAGAGGGATTTCTGCACAGAAATTCCAGAAGTTGGATGCTGTTTATACCCCAGGGCCCCGATATCCCTACAGTGGAGATATTGGGTTAAGCCCTATCCTTTCTAGCACTCACACAGTGCACAAAGTTGGGAGACAATTTAAAGCCATAAATGAAAGTCAAAATCATGACTTTCGGTAATTTCTGTGTTTGCTTTTTTGACACCCCAGTGTCGTTTTTTCCCACAACACAACATTTACTTTTCACAAACATTGTTTTTATGTGTAACTGATGATTCATCAAGTTTTGATACAAACCTCTACCGTTTTTGGTGAGCTCCTGCTTCGTTTTCCTTTTCACGCAGCAGAATCTTTATATCCATATCAATAAGACTTTTGACTGTACACATAATATACAAACTACAAATTTAGCAAGGTCATTTTAAGTAGACAATATCTAAGTCTCACATGTATGAAACTTTGTAAAAGTTAAAGTGTTTGTGTTATATTATTTTTTTTTTTTTGGGGGGGGGGGTATTTAGTTTGTGAAAGAGTCAAGCATTGCGTGTGAAAGTTCTGAAGTTATCAATTTTTTTTTTTGTTGAAATACGAACTTACCGAAACGTGAAATGTAGATTTGGTATGTGACAAATCAAGTGCAAAATGAAAGCAAAGTTTAGTTATCTAATCTCTATCGATTTCAATATTTTTGTTTGACAGCTGGCATTCACTGGTAGAATTAGAAAAGTCTGATTTTGTCATGTTTTTGAGAGTTTTGGTGAGTCCTTACAATGTCTATGTATAGGCTTAATCAAGCATCAACGTGTATTAGTGTTTGTGTTTTTGTGTGTGTGTGTGTTGTTGTGTGTGCGTGTGTGTGCGAGCATGTGCGCTTTTGCACGTGCGTGCGTGCGTGCGTGTGTGCGTGCGTGTGTGCGTGCGTGGGCGTGCGTGGTGTGTGTGTTTGTATGCGGTGGTGTTGTGTAGTGTGTGTGTCGCGACTGCGGTGTGGCGTGTGTGTTGTGTGATGTGTGTGTGTGGTGTGTTTGGTGTGTGTGTGTGTGTGTGTGTTGTATGTGTGTGTGTGAATAAATCTGTGTTCAATTACATACCATGCTTCTTGAAAATTAATTGATCAAGATGCATTACCTTTACTCAATTTAAGACAAAGGCTATTTAGATTACACAATCCTCGCATTCTGTCTTCTACACTTTGGAACATCCTCCTCCAGTGCACTATGAATGCTGTGCTTGAAGATCACACCGACGACGTTAGCTTTGGCCGCAACATTCATCACCAACTTTAACTTGGGAAACAATATCGATGACTTCTTAGACAGGGAACAGGCACTATTGTTATCTGCGCATGTGCTCAAAAAATACAGTGCACTGCGTTTAAGCGACCTGACAAGTCAGGCCCAGGACATTGACTGGAGCAAGGCAAGGAAATGTGACACTCCACCACTAAGGAGTCACATTGCACCGGAGGTCAATTGTTAGTTATTGACAAGTTATTAATTTGCAATAAAAAGGCCATTCAATAAAAAAAACAAATTGCAAATCGGACAATATGTGCAAAGTTATTACAAATTGAAATGATAGACTGCATGATGTGACAAAATGAGAAACGGCAAGTTTATTTTTGTAACAGGTTGTCAGAATGAGAGCTTGGTATTTTCAAAACACATTTAAAAGCAAAAGGAATAAAAAAAAATTATGCCTTGATCTTTCACTATAAGGTAGAATAAGTGCTATAATCTAATAATCAATCAAAATCTTAAAATTGACAACTTGACCCCCACCTGCCTTTAATGGCTCCTAGCGCAGAATGTGTGGCAGAATTGTGATAAGCGACTCATTTTGTGACGGAGCGTCACATTAATGTTATCTTTTAAATCTTTGTAGAAATAAGGGCAGAAGAAGGGACCAAGAAGATAAAAAGTAGACACGAAAGAAGGAACAGGAAAAAACAAAAAAAACCCGGGCAGAGATGATAGAAAACAGGGAGCTCCTAGCAGAGAATTGCCAGAAGGTTTTGGATGCTATTTATATGACATCTGACACAGTGACATCTCCGGGATTCCCACAGGGAAAAGATTCTGCAGACAGCTTAGAAAGCCTTCAAGAGATCGCCAGCAAAGTTAAGATGAAAACCAACGCTGAGAAAAGACCAAACTGATAGCCAGCCAGCCAGACTCCAGTCCACCATCACTATCAACGTTGCCAGTCAGTACACTAGCCAAAGAAGCT
>CM060331.1:9901556-9906556 GCA_030674155.1 Stramonita haemastoma | reverse complement strand
CTCTCAACCCCCCCCCCCCCCCCACACACACACACACACACAATTAAATCACACTCATAAAATTATACAATTTATATGACAGCCTATAGGAGAGAGAGAGAGAGAGAGAGAGAGAGAGAGAGAGAGAGAGAGAGAGAGAAAAGAGAGAGAGAAGGAGAGAGAGAGGAGAGAGATCAAATCAATCAAATCAAATCAAAATTTTATTCAAATCAAACTTTTATTTCCAGATAGTACATTGAGTAAGCAATAAAGTTGCTTTTTTCATCAAGCCATCTATCTATCTAAAAAATTAAAAAAATATTAAAAAAAAACAACCAAACAAACGAACAACAACAAAAATCCAAACAAACAAACAAAACCAAAAGATACAAAAATCAAACAAGGTAACAAACAAATAAAAAAAATTAAAAAGATGAATAAGAAAAATAAAATACCAAAAAAAAAAAAAAACAACACAAAAACAAACCACTTGAACAAAAAACAGAGAAGCTAAAAATAAAAAAAAATTGATAAAAGAAAAAGAAATAGCAAGTACAACCAAGAAAACCCTATTAAAAATATTGAGAGAGAGAGAAAGAGACAGAGACAGAGAGAGATAATTAAAACAAAACGAAAAAGGGAGAAGAAGTTAACATGAATAATGCTTGTAGGCCAACATAGCTATGTCTGTTAATGCAGAGATCATGTGCAACAAACTACATCTCAGTAATAAATGCCTAATAATTATTAACTTCGAAAGAGTTTAAAATGTTTAAAATGGCAAAAGTACCCTGATTATTTCATTCCCTAAGACAATAAAACCTGACTGTGCGGAAGACACCAGCCATTCTGCTAAAGTTCATCATTCTTATCTTACAAAAAAAATCATAGAAAATTAATAGATACTTCAATATACAAACGCTTACCTAAGAATATGGTATCCCTGGCATATAACACTGCAATAATGGACATCTTTTTCTCATCCAAATGTACACAATTTCACTACCTGGTCGCCGGAACAAATTAATACAAGGAAAAATGCTATGTAACATAGCTGTATAGCAAGGAAACATGAGTAACATTTGCTTGAAAATAGGCCGAAGTTTAGACATGGGAGGTAAAAAACTAACAAAGATAATGGAAAGGTAGGGTGACAACAGTGCCTGATTGACTCTCACATACCAATTTTTTTAAAATTTATTTTCATTTACGTAAGTATTTATTCGGTTATTTATTCTTTTATTCTTTTATATCGAGGATAATGGAATAAGAATTCTTGTGCTTTTTTACACCCACTCCCCGTGTGCATGCAGTTTTTTCCGTAAATCTTATCATCTGTTCCCAGCGGCACAAAATGGCTTACTCTTACAAAAAGCAGAACAGACTTTAACGTGTGTGCAAGACATTCTGCTTGCGTTCGCACACGGGGTCTTGGTTGATAGTCTCCTCAACTCAGAGACCAAATACTGCAAACTAGAGACTATTTTTCACTTACATCCAAATTCAAAAATTTCTAAGCCACCATTCCTTATACCTCCACCCCCCCCTTCCGAATACCCCCAACCCCCTATCAAAAATATAAGTAAAGAAAACAAACAACAAGGGTGATACGCTCTCACATAATTATTTACAAACATTCCAACAGAATCTACACTATTTGGGAAGCGGGGGGGGGGGGGTGGGGGGAAGACAACGAGAAGAGATGAAAGATGGGAGACAACTCGAGTGCTGAGGTAAGAAATCAATCAATCAAATTCTTTATTTTGAAGATAAAGAATAAGCACTTATGGGCTTTTATATCCAGTCCCCGCCCTTATCAGGGATAACGGAATATAAGAAAAAAAAAAAAAAAACCCTCTAACTAAACAATCAGAAAACCCACAAAAAAACAAACAACAACATGAAGACAAAATGAAGATAAACAAAAAGAAAAACATTAATACATTTTTTTAGCAAGATGCATACACACACACACACACACACACACACACACACACACACACACACACACACACACACACACACACACACGGTGTATATATATATATATATATATATATATATATATATATATATAAATATATATATATATATATATATATATATATATGATTGGGGTGTATGGGGTGCTTAAGGAGAGGTGGTACCTTTGTAAACCTGGCAGTAGCATCCCTCGGGATGGACGGGAGCACTGGTCCTCACTTGGCACTCAACTCTCACTTCTGGGTCCGGGTCCTTAACCCACCCACACCCCGGTAACCGCTTCTACTGGCGGGCGAAACGTTGTGAGGGGCTGGTGCATTCTTAATCACCAGTAGGAGTCTTGGAGAGGAGATGGGCGCCACCAAGCTTCCTCAAGCCCACTGCAAGGACATGATGAGAAAAGCAAAACAGAAACACATGCCGGATCGGTCGAGGCCCGGATCAACAACGACCGCGCTACCCACTGCAAGCCTCCAGGGTGGGGAGTGACAAGTGTGCCACTGGAGCAGAACTAACCCTAAAGCTTCCAGCTAAAGGGGTAACCATTGGTACATGGAATGTTAGAACTCTGTACCAAACAGGAAGAGTACAGGAACTCACACATGAATTACAGAGGTATAAATGGGACATCCTAGGGCTTGCGGAAGTCAGATGGACTGGCTTCGGAGAAAACAACCACGCAAGACGGCCACAAAATATGGTACAGTGGAGATGAGAAACTACACCAACACGGAGTAGGCTTCATTGTCAGGAAAGAGATTGTGTCAAGCATCATCAACTGCACACCAATATCCAGCAGACTCATCTCAATCAGAGTCTCTGCAAAACCCCAGAATCTCACCATCATCCAAGTGTATGCTCCAACATCTGACTACGATGATGACCAGATAGAAGAATTCTATGAAGAACTTGAAAACGTCATCTCCAAAACGCCCAAAAAAGACATCCTTATTGTGGAAGGCGATTGGAATGCTAAGGTGGGACCTGATGCCTATGACACCTGGGCAGGAACCACAGGACGCTTTGGACTGGGAGAAACAAATGACAGAGGACAACGGCTGCTGGAATTCGCAAAGAAGCACAAACTAACTCTGGCTAACACACTCCACCCTCACAAGCCATCTAGAACATCAACCTGGCACTCACCAAATGGTCTGATTCATAATCAAATTGACTACATTCTGTCACCCCAAAGATTCAAATCCAGCATAAACAAGGCAAATACAAGAACATTCCCAGGAGCTGACATTGGCAGTGACCACGACCTTGTACTTACCACCATCAGGCTGAAACTGAAAGCAAAACAACAGCCAAAAAGCCCACGCATAAGATTCGACCTGGAAAAACTCAAAGACCCAACAGTGGTTGAGATCTTCCAAGCCAACATTGGAGGAAAGTTCGCCGCACTCACAGCCATTGACAATGATGTGAACACATTAGCCAACAACATCAAAGAAGTGCTAACGACAGCAGCAGAAGAAACATTAGGCAGAAGCAGAACAAAGAAACAACCCTGGGTGACAAATGAGGTTCTTGACCTCTGCGACAAAAGAAGAGAACTTAAGAAGCAAAAGTTCACAAGTCAAGAAGCCAACAACAAGTACATGGATAGCCACAGAGAAGTGAGGAAAAAGATGAGAGAAGCCAAAGAAGCGTGGATAGAAGAACAATGCAACAACATCGAAGATGGAATGGCCAAGGGAAACAGCAAAACAGCTTACAACACTCTGAAAGCACTAACGAAAACCACACAGCCTAAAGCCTCTGTTATTGAAGATAAAGAAGGAAATCTTTTAACGGAAAACAATGCCATCCTCCAGCGCTGGACAGAATACTGTGAGGGATTGTATAACTACCCACTACGCCCAGATACCAACATAGTTTCCAACAAACCCCCTGAACACCAAGATAAAGACCCACCAATACTAAGGTGTGAAGTAGACACAGCTATTAAGCAATTGAAGAAGGGGAAGTCCCCTGGAATCGATAACATCCCAGCTGAACTCATAAAAAATGGAGGGAATGAAACAGCAAGGCGATTCACAGATCTTTGTCAGAAGATCCACGACACCAAAGAATGGCCAAAAGAATGGACACAGTCTCTTGTAATACCCCTGCCAAAGAAAGGAAACCTCAAGCAATGCCAGAACTACAGAACCATCAGTCTCATAAGCCATCCTAGCAAGATCATGCTGCAGGTAGTCCTCAACAGACTGAAAAACCAAGCAGAAAAACTCCTGGCAGAAGAACAAGCGGGCTTTAGACCAAAACGCAGCACAATGGAACAAATTTTCAACCTGAGAATTCTGACAGAGAAGCATCTCCAACACCAAAAAGACTTGTACCACAATTTTATAGACTTCAAAAAGGCCTTTGACAGGGTATGGCATGACGGCCTCTGGCAAGTACTCAGGCACTTCAACATTGACAACTGCCTAATTGAAGTCATCAAGGCTCTGTACGAGAATGCAAGAAGTGCAGTTTTCATGAACAACCACGTGGGCGAGTTCTTCAAGACCACGGTTGGAGTCCGCCAGGGCTGCCTTCTCTCACCTGTACTCTTCAACCTCTTCCTCGAAAACATCATGACAGAGACACTGCAAAACCACCACACTTCCATCTCCATTGTGTGGAAGACCCCTTTGCAACCTCAGATTTGCAGATGACATTGACCTCATGGGCAGCAGCAAACAAGAACTGCAAATCCTCACAGACAGTCTAACAGACCGAGCGAGCGCATACGGCATGGAGGTCAGTACAGAGAAATCGAAGATCATGGTCAACAGCGCGAGTAATGACAGCACGGAAATAAAGATGAATGGAGAAATATTGGAAGAGGTGAGCCAATTCAAATACTTAGGCTCCATCCTAACAAAAGATGGCACATCAAACAATGAGGTGAAAGCTCGCATTGCAACAGCAACATCTGCTCTAGTCAGACTCCAGAGGATCATCAGAAGCAACAACATCAGCTTCTGCACCAAATACCACCTCTACAAATCCCTCGTAATATCTATCCTCCTATATGGCTGTGAATC
>CM060331.1:9884056-9896556 GCA_030674155.1 Stramonita haemastoma | reverse complement strand
CGTGCGTGCGCGCGTGCATGTTTGTATGGGGGAGGGAGGAGAGGGTATATGTACATGCATGCGTCTGTGTGTAGATCAGGGCATAGCAAACCCAGTACTGTGAGTGCATGCTCTTAATCTTGGCATATACATGTATACATGTGTGCTTAGATGATTGAATGATGAATGAATGAATGAATGAATGAATGAAAATTAATGTGGGAATAATAGTAATGTAATGAAGTGAAGTAAGTAAGTAAGTAAGAATAATTAAGTGAGTGATGAGTGAGTAAGTAAGTAAGTAAATAAGTAAGTAAGTAAGTAAGTAAGTAAGTAAGTAAGTAAGTAAGTAAGTAAGTAAGTAAGTAAAGTAAGTAAAAGGGGATGTTCTGATGATGTTGCATTTAGATTAATGTCTTTTTTTAACATTTAATTTTTTAATCAATTTCGTTGATTTGTATCAGTTGGAGTTTCCACTAATTTTATGGAATCTTTTTACTTCCTTTTGTTCTTGATTTGTATTTGGTTTGTTTTCCTTAGGGTAGAATTGTAAAAAGAAAAAAAAGGACTAAATGTGCCTACTCTTTACCCATTCACAGATTCAATCATTCAGTCTTCTTTCTTCTTCTTCTTCTTCTTCATTATTATTATTTTATTATTATTGTATTATTATTATTATTATTATTATTATTATTAGTTATTGTTATTATTATTATTATTATTTGCATTTTCTTCTTCGCTTTTTTTCTTTGTTCTTCTTCATATTCTTCTTCTTCCTGTTTTTCCACCTTTACAGTCCTGTGAGGGAGGGGAGGGGGAGGGGAGGGGGCAACCCCCCCCCCCCCCCCAAAAAAAAAAAAAAAAAGAAAAGACCAACTCTGCTGTCACATTTTGTTGCAACATTCAAGATAAATACAGGGACATTATAAGCAGGGGAAAAAAATCTAGTTTTAAACTTGGCCTAAACCGTTTACGATAAGCCCCTCCCGTTTTGAAAGGATCGGATAATGAGAAGAGATACAGAGTTATCCCTCTTTGTCGCGTAACATGGCGCGCTCTTAACAGGTGAACATGTGTTTAATGTTTGGGTTGACGTTAGATTGAGTGATTTGTGGATTTCAGTGGTGTGACTATAGTTTCCCGTTTTTGAGTTCTCAGATTGAATGATCTGCACACATACTATCACAAGGTAATCATTTTCTATTGCCTTTTTTCATGGTATCGAATTTGAATATCTCACACAGTCATAATGCAAATGGAAGTAAACATTGAATTTTAATTTCTTCTGATACTAAGCATTTACAAGCTTCGGGTTTCAGATTTTAGGCATTTTTAACGTGTCCTTTAACTTTCGTTGAACTACATTTCCTTACTAAGCATTAGGAAAATAAAGTTTATTTGGCAAGATTTCCGAGTAGTTCCACTAATGTCAAGGTGAGATTTTACGTACACAGGAGATTTTGCCAGCTAAATTCAAAATCATGTTTCAGTAAGCTATTAAATAGCCGAATTCCGATTATGGAGGTGTCTAAACAAGTCATCAGTGATTTGCATTTCATAAATTCATTTGGGATCAAATTTACAACTATTATTCATATTTCTTGGTCGCCAAACTTTTAATTCAAGCAACAACGTAATGGTAGGATACAACTAAAATTTTCCTGGCAAAGCCCATCCCTTTTAGGATGACAAATTATGTACTGTGTATGTTCATATCACCCATACCAGCACCCTGGCTGGTTCTTCACTTGTGATTTGGCGGGGGGGGGGGATGTATGGGTTCAATATGTTATGGAAATTGAGCATGAGTAAAACTATGAAAGGAATGATAGAATTTGTTAAAACCTGGTGTTGAAAAGTGAAGAGGGACCATTTCACTTGTTAAGCAGCTTAATCCCAACAGAGCCATAATAGTGGCACTACAAAATGTATGGAAAATGTCACACTCATTGTTCATTCTCTGCCTCTCTCTCTCTCTCTCTCTCTCTCTCTCTCTCTCTCTCTCTCTCTCTCTCTCTCTCTCTCTCTCTCTCTCTCTCTCTCTCTCTCTTTTTCTGCTTTTACAATACCATATTAGTGACACGCATGTTTATGTCTATTAACAGACATTGGCTGGCTGGCTGTGATGGACCTTGTCACCAAGGACAGTGGGATGAAGGTGTCAGCACTACAGTCGTCTAGATTCAGGACATCTTCACGGTATGTATTTATCTCTTAGGATCTCTGTTCAGGTAAGGGAGAAGGGATGAGAAAACAAAAACACTTTAGCAAAAATTTGAAGGGCTTTTGGACTTGGTGTCTGAAACCAGAAGTTATGCTGGTCTTGGACTCTTGAATTTTTATACTGTTAATCCAATGCTTGTACAATTGGTGCATGAGATTGCAAATTTTCAGGTCTTGCAAGGCTGAGCTACAGCAGAGACGATATATTTATATATTTTTTGTGAGTTGAGTCTACAGAAAGTTTAAGTATATCAAGACAAAGTGACTGGAGTGTAATGCAAGGCAGAGCAATACAAAACGGATAAAACAAAAATAAAAACGGTGTAATCAAAAGGGAAATAAACCAAACAAGTAAAAAGGGAAGCAACTGAAAATTTAAAAAAACAACAGAAGCACTCGTGTAAGACTCCAAACAAAACCATTGCAAAACAGTACGAACAAAACAAAACAAAGGAAACAAACAAAAAAGCTGGAAAACTAAAATAAAAAAAATTAATAGGGGATGGGGGCGGGAAACCAGCACTAGAAGAACTCCTCTGGCTGGTGGCCATGTTCGGTCCTGCATGTAAACAAAGCTCCAGGTCAACTCCAGGCTTGAGTACAGTGGGATTTGCCTGGATCAGTTGCTGTGGGGTAAGTTTGGAGTGAGTGGTGTGAGAACAGCTGAACTGGTGCTTGGCAGATGATGAAACTATAAACCTGTGAGATGAACTTAAACAAACAAATATTTAAAAAAACCCATTAAAATGAAATGAAAAATAAACTGAGAACCAAACATTACATAGACTGAACGAAACATAATGAAACTGAAATCAAAATGAAACAAGTAACCCTAAAAAACAAAAAAAATCCCAAACTAATAACGGAAACTCCCCATAAAAAATGCTCAGTAACACAAAAATCTTTAAACTAAAAAACAACTCTACATCCCCACAAACCCTAAATCAGGCAAATCAAGTGCAAAATTCCCCAACCAAGAAAAATAAAAAACAAAAAACAAGGGAAAAGTTCTTGCAGGAAATTAAGGATAATCATCATTGTCATAATCATCATCCTTTAGTCCTTGACCAAGATGGTCAATCATCATCATCTTCAGAGCCACATCATCATCCATCATCATCAGCAGCATCGTCGTCGTCGTCGTCAGTCCCTTGACCAAGATGGTTTCAGAGGACATGAGCATTACAGCAGGCAACAGTTTTATTGTTTTCCAGGCTGGTCTGTATTCAGCCTTTCACAGCAGTACTGACATTTCTGGTTTGAAAGCGACCAGCAGCTCATTATGTTTATGGTTTTTTCTGAATTATGATCTCTTTTAAAGGAGGTTCGACAGTTTCAGACGGGCCCAGCACCATCAGAAGCCTTCTTCATCACTTCAGCATAAGGTAAATATTACTCCTTTTTATATCTCTCTGTCTTGTCTGATCTTTAGCGTCCCTGTAAGCTATTTAACTACTGTAGTTTTCAAGTTGCTTTAATCTGCCCCCTTTCTCTGTTTTTTTTCTGTCATTGCAGGATTGTTTGCATTTGTGTATCTGATATGTTGTCTATTTCTGCTCTGTCTGTTATCTGCCATTTCTGTCTGTCTATCTATCTGCCATTGTTTCTGCCTTTGCTTTATCTGCCTTTCTGTCTGTCTATTGCATCTGTACTTTGTATCTGCATTTCTGCTTTATCTGCCATTTCTGTCTGTTTTGTCATTTTGTTGTTTCTGCATTTCTGTCTGTTATCTGCCATTTCTGTCTGTTATCTGCCATTTCTGTCTGTCTATTATCTGCCATTTCTGTTTGTCTATTATCTGCCATTTCTGTCTGTTATCTTGCCATTTCTGTCTGTCTATTATCTGCCATTTCTGTCTGTTATCTGCCATTTCTGTCTGTTATCTGCCATTTTTCTGGAGAGGGGGCATGTATTTTATTTTGAAAATGTTTAATGCAATGCGGAAAAATCAGTTTGTTAACAGGTTAACAGAGAAACAACTACCAAGGATGACACAACACGTACAGCCTGCCTTCCAACAAGAAGTAGAACCAAGGACAGGTAAGAAAAGAAGGCATCTGACACTCAAATGATTTGAATAAAATAATTATGCAGTCTGAAAAGTAGGAACTTCTTTCCTTAGGTTCATTGGTGGTTTTGAGATCTTGGGCAATGATTACAACATGTTTCAGCAGTGTTTGTTGAAACAATCAATATAGGAAAATATAAGGTTGCAAATTAGAGATAGCTTTTGTATGTAGGAAGAAATTATTTGTAATTAATATGAAATCATTACACATCTTTTGGGGGGGATTTTGGTAAAGTATAAAGTTCATTAGTTTGAAACTATTGTGACTATGTGACGTATCGTTTGTGCTTTAAAAACTTTTATTATTCTCAGTGTGACTGATGATGATCTACTGCTTTCAGGATTTTCAGTGCTGGAAACAAGTGCCAAGGAACAGTCATCTCAAGCTGCATCCTGTCTTTAAAGAGACGTATTGCTACATACTTATGGTGTGTGCCTTTTTAACTGTGTTTTTTTTTTTTAATTTCATCTTTATAATTGATTTTTTTCTGATTGCTTTCTGTGTTATTTGTTTTTGCCTTTGATAGTTATTTGTATATGCAATATTTATCTTGATTAAAGTTATTATACATGCTGTTATATGCTATTTTGACTTGTGTGTAGAAGTGTTTTAATATCTTTAACTTACTTTGGTGCATTTTGCTTCATGCTAGTTTTAATGGTTGAGATTGTGCTATATTCATCAGCATGTTGTGTTGTACTTTATTATGCAGTCTTTAACTTTGGGTACATCTGTTTTACCAGGTAACATGCAAGGCCTACCAGCTAGCTAGCTGTCATCATGCCAACGCCACCAGATAAGTTACACGGGTAATAGTTATGTCTTAGTGACCTGGTATTTCATATGTATGCCAGTGTGTGCATTATGTATTTGTGTACATGTCTGTCATGTGCATGGCCGGCCATTCTGTAATTTGTTAGTGAATTATTTCATGCATTTGTCTTTTTGTGTGTCATTCTTTGTAACATTGTGTCTGTATTTATTTATATGATGTATTCGTCTTTTTGTCTATAATACTCTGTGACAATGTGTGTGAAGTATCGTTATGTGATTCGTTGTTTAATAAAATCATCATCATCATCATCATCTCATCATCATCATCATCTCATCATGAGAAGAAGAAGAAGAGAAGAAGAAGAAGAAGAAGAAGAAGAAGAAGAAGAAGAAGAAGAAGAAGAAGAGAAAACAACAACACAACAACAACAACAACAACACAACAACAACACAACAACAACAACAACACAAACAATTGTACAGCCCTGAATCTTGGAAACAAACAAATCAAAGTGCTTGCAGTCAAACCAGTCACAGGCATGCAGCCATTCACAAATAAAATTAACAAATTATATATTGACACAAATTGAATATTTAAACATATGTCTGTGTGTCATCCATTCTGCCTGCCTGTCTTTGTATTTTTTGTATTTGCATTTCTGTCTTCTCCCATTTTCATTCTCCCTGTCTGTCTTCCTGTGGGTCTGCATTTAATCATGAAGATGTTTCACTGCTGTGATAGAATCAGTCTGTCATCAGATAGCTGCTGCCGCTGATGTCAACACCTGCCAGCATTAAGGGGGAACTTCTGTGACAAAATGCAGGTAAGAAAATGACTGAACTCATCCATTCAGCCCCAAAATAGTTCTGTGGTCATGAATCAATTAACATGTAAACGGCTCTCACATCAGCTTTCACTTTATCCTTCAATATGGCGGCAGAAAAAAAAACAGCAAGTAAAATGTTCAGGTAACAACATATATTTTGTTTGAATTTTCAATTGTTTTTAAGTACATTGGTAAGCTGGTTCGAGGGGAGGCGGAGGCTTGCAACTGAGGGATTGAAGATAGATTGTGACAGTGTTTGGGGGGTAATCCTTCTCCATTTAATATTGCCAGGTCCTTTTAATATCTAAGCAAATAATGCAATGGTGAATTTTTACAAGAGCTATTAAGAACAAAAGATGTGTAAAGTACATTCTTAATTCAATGTGTTTCGAAATGAAATGATTAGATGAATGCAATGTTTAAGCCAAAGAAGCAAAGGATTTTTTTTGTAGCTTGTCATGTGTTATTACTTTCAGGATCTGGGGGGTGAACTGAATCAAGTGACCAGGAATGGGCGTCATGGTGGAACAACAACCATCACTAACATCTTGGTGGAGGAGTGGAAGGATCAAACAGTGTAGAGGTAATATGTGAGATGAAAAAGAAAGCCGGGTTATATAAATATGAAAGAATATATAAAGAATAACTATGAATTTATCAAGTTGCAATGAAGTGAAAGTGAGTTATTTACATATTTGAACTAATGGATCAAAACATGAAACAGTGATGGTTTTTAAGAGTCATTAATGCATTTTACAAAATTATAAAGTTGAATCATTTTGATATTTTAATCAATGAAATTAAAATATAGTGAAACTGACCCTTTAGATACTGTACCTAATAAAGCAAAGTGTGACACAGTGGTAATGTTTTTGAAGAGACATTAACTCATTTTGCTATGAAATCATAACGTTGAATTACTTTCTTTATATTTCAATCAAGGAATTTAATGATAAAATACAGCAATATTTTTAAAAGAATAATTTTGAATTCATTCTGCTTCAAAGGAATGAGAAAAAGTAATATTAATATTTTAGCAAATAAAACAAATAATAAACATGTGACCATGTCTTGAAAGCATTGCAATATTTCAACAAAAAGCCCTTCATTGTTTACTGATGACCTCTTACGTGCTTACAGGAACCACTGGACTGGAGTCACATGCCAAGGAACACAGCGCCATCCAGTATATCTTCATGTCAGTGTCCAGAACATGATCAGGTAGATAGATGTTTGTCATTGATCTCTCTCTTTGATACATCATTTATCTGTGTCTGTGTCTATGCCAGTCTGTCATCCTCTGAATTTTATGTTTTTTTCCCCGCACTTTTGGGGGGTTTTGTTAGTGTTTCCTTCTGTGTCTTTCTGTTCTTACTCTCTGATGTATGTCAGTCTGTCTCCTTCAGAAGTCTTGTATTTTTTTCTGAAAAAACTGATGTAATCCCATATGATAGGATTAGTATGTAAGTGGAATTGCAGCCAAGGTCCATACGTTGTGATCAGAAGACTGCAGGCTGCCCTGTTATATCAACTTTTAATCCTGGATTAGAAAAAAAATGCAAAAGCAGGGATATGAAATAAATTGTAGTTAAACATCACTCGAAAAAAATGAAAATCTATTTGGAGCTATATCAACCACACTCATGGTCGCATAGCCAGGGTTTGAGCCTTTACTTAGATGTCTGATCAAAATGATTTTTTTCCAGGAGTTAACTTCGATATCAACTCTACTGCCCCGAAAGTGCTTAAGCACCATGTAGGCTACAAATGCACACACAGCATCTTGCACACATGTTAAAACTCGCTCCACATTTTGGAAAAGTATGCCATTGTGTGCCTGAGGAATGGATTGAAAATATTTTTAGAATGCATGCACACTTCTGTTGTGTTTAAAAGTCATCTCCACAGACAGAATGTGGCTACTTCAATGGTGTGCAAACAGTCGCACGTGTAAAGTCTTGGTATTGGATAACTTTGGAGCTCTATCATTGGAGTGAAAATGTCATTTTAAGCAAAGCAAAAACTACAGCAATTGCATAGGTCACTCTCTTAATATGAAAAAAAATGTGGATGGGTTGGTGAGTTGTGGTGTACTGGCATTGTATTTGCTTGCAGGAAGCAGGATCAAGATAACATCTAGACAAACCCCAGTTAAAAAGAAAGCTTTTTGTTTTGTACATAGTAGATTTCTTTATATACAAAACTGTATAGTTTCTACGTGAAATAATATCTTTTTGAATACGCTGCAAGTTAGATCTCTTTATCCTTTTCCATGAGCAAAACTTTTTGTGAGTAAATATTTTTTAAAAGAAAATGGAGATTACTTTTTTGTAGGTGAAAAAATGTAAAAACTACATGAGTGATTATTCCTTTATCCTCGATATAAAGAATAAAATAAAAATGAATACAAAAAAACTCATACAAACACACACTCAAACAAACACACACCAGCACGCACGCACGCACGCACGCACCACACACACACACGCACACACCACTCCTCATCTCTCTCTCCTCTCTCTCTCTCTCTCTCTCTCCTCTCTCTCTCTCTCTCTCTCTCTCTCTCTCTCTCTCTCTCCTCTCTCTCTCTCTCTCTCTCTCTCTCTCTCTCTCTCTCTTTCTCTCTGTCTGTCTGTCTCACACACATACACACACACACACACACACACACACACACACATATATATATATATATATATATATATATATATATATATATATATATATATATATATATATATATATATATAACGCGCGCGCGTGCACCCGCGCACACACAAATTCTATACAAACACTCTCACACTCAAACACACACACATAGATACACACACGTGCGAGCATGCATACTCATACACACACACACACGCACGCACGCACGCACGCACGCACGCACGCACGCACGCACGCACGCACGCACACACACACACACACACACACACACACCACTCACTCACTCACTCATATAAACACTCACAGGACACACACTTCATTTTTTTTTGTCCTGCTAGGATGAATCGTTGACAAAGTTTAGCTAATGAAAGTTGTCTAAAACTCTATGTAAGCAAACCAAAGCCCTTAGAATGTTTCTTTTTATCTCCAGGAGGAGGACATCACCAGGCTTCAAGAACGCCACAGTGCATCAGGAGGACGCTTCCTTCGTCATCACCAAGGACATTTCATTGATGTTGGGATGCCTGCAGTCACCAAGAATATTCCCAACACATCCTAGTGTAAAACCTCCAATACTGTGTGGAACATGACTTGCAAAGTGAATCGTGCAAAACCTGGGGAAAAACTGCGGACTGGAAACACAAATGGTGTGTACTTCTGCAAAACCTCCAATACTTTGTGGAATATGACTTACGAAGTGAGCAGGTATTAATAGCATTCCTGCCTTCTGGAAATTCTGTTCAAGAGATTGCCACTTTTCTTATCTCGCTCTTTGTTTCTTTCTTTCCCCTTACTTTTTAAAAAAATATATGTCTTGCTTATTTTCTGCCTCCGCAATCCACTCTCTTGCCAAGAATATTTTGTTCTCGTTATTTTACTTTCTTCTTTGCTGCCTCGTCTTCTGTGACGTCCCCGTCCTGCTGCTCCCACGCCGCCACAGCCATACCCTTCTTCGTTTGTCTTATCCCTGGGGTCAGGAGGCCACAGGGACATCAATGTTAGGCCGCCGTTGGGCCACCGGCCATAGGGGCCCTGCACTTATGATGGGTCACTTTGGTGGTGTTCAGTGGTGCCTGTTCTGAGCTAACACATGCAGATACCACCTACTAAGTCCTCATACTGACGACAGTATTAGCTCAGTCGCGGAGCCAGACTGAGTGAGTCACCAACCCGAGGTGGCGACCACCACATGCACAACGTCGCTCCAACGACCGCCTCCCCGCGAACCCCAAACCCCAAATGCTTTGACACAAACTCACCACAGGTGCAGAAGTGCATAAGCAAACCGAATCTGAGGTCACCATAAGACCAGTGCAACGGGGGCCACCAAATCCGAGGCAAGTTTTATTATTGCATGATGATCAATGATGATGAGGATGATGTAATAATGCTGCTGTGGAAGTGCATTCGCTTTGAGGTTACTTGACAGGGTTGTACTGTACGCTTACTGTCATAATATATCCCGGTGTCAACCGGGCCCGAGAGATACAGACACCTGCAGTGTTGGTCGGGTAATTTGAGCAACACTCAAATTGGCATCCGTAAAGTGGATAAAGCTCGACTGTGTAGTCCCACTCTCCAAACTCTGGGTAGGAGCAGGCCAGAGTCCGAAAAATCCCTATGACTCTTATGGAAATCGAAACCGTGACCTTCCAGTCCGAATTTCAAAGCGCTAACCACTGCGCCAAGGCATCTGGCATTATATTACATTTTGCATGTAGCATTTTTTGTTCCGGTGACCATGTAGTGATACTTCGACACTGGCATGGGAACAGAATGTCCATTCTGCAGTGGTGTTTGTTTTTGTGTGGCACTTTTATGTATTTGTTTTAATTTTAATATGTTTTCTTTTATCCTCTGGGGATGATACATTAAGCAGATTGGAACTTGATAAAGAGAGAGAGGAAGCGGAGGGAAATGAGGTTCTGCTGTTGTAGTGTTGTTGGGGAATTTTACCTGTGAAGAGAGGTGTGTAAAGCAAGGAAAGAAAAGATAGTTTTTCCCCGCAACCCACCTGCAAAATGGAGCTTAAAGAGAGAAAAGACAAGAAAAATGTCTTGTAATTGAATGGAAAATGGAATAAAGAGAGCTGACAGAAAAAATGAAGACGTGAATCATTTTATTTGTTGAAAAGCTCTTGACCCAAGAAGCGCCTCAATGCTTGCAAGACACTTTTTTTAAGGATGAAAATGCAGTCATTTTAACCCAAACTGTAGATGGTATGTAATTTGCTGAATTTGATCGGGTTTTGAATTCAGTTTTGGGAGCTTTCTTTTTTTTTTTTTAAAGACATGCGTTATGAATCTTTTTTGTAATTTATACATTTTTTTATTCTTTTATTTCAAGGATAATGAAATATGCACTTCTGTGCTTTTTTACATCCAGTACCCGTGTGTATGCAGTTTTGTAAATGTTGCCTTCCATTCCCACCGACCCACAATGGCCTACTCTTTTGAATAACAAAACAGGTTTTAACATCTGAACAAGATTTCTGCATGCGTTCACTTGCAGTTTACAGTCTCTTCCAAAGCAAGGGATGTGTGTAAAAGGGGTATTTTGTTGAAGAGGGAAGGTTAAATTCAATTTTATATGATAGGTGTTTATTTTTGAGAGATGTTCATTTTATAGATGTGTTAGATGTGTTCCTTTTATAGGAGAGGTGTTCAAGGAGAAGGGTGTTTAGGAAGAGGAGGTAGGGTGTGTTGGGTTAGTCTTCATCAGTTCCTTGACAAAGATGGTTGTTGGAGGGCATGAGGGATTTCCCCACATTGGTTTATTGGTTTGTCTTCAGCCTTGTGCAGCAACACAGCCATGTCAAGGCTGGTCCAGTCTTTAATATTCGCCGTCCAGTTCTTCTTCTGTCTGTTAATGTGTTTTTCCTTCAAGTATCCTCCACACAATAGGTTTGGCAAGAGAGCTACAACACAGGGTTATGAAAAACAATCATCAAATTAATGGCCTGACCGAGAGTAGAGAAGGACGACTACCACTACCTCAAAAGAGAACAGGTCATCATTAAAACTCCACTCTGGTCACAACAGGCTAAATCACCACATGTCTACAAAGCTGAAACTTGTTTCTTCTCCCATGTTTGCTTGTGGTAGAGAAAACCAGACTGGTGAGCACATCCTTTAGAGATGCTAACTATACAGTGACCTGAGGAAGATTGTGTGGCCAACAGAGATAAACCTGCAAACCAAGCTGTACAGCCCACAAAAGGAGCTGGAAAGGACATACCACCATTATATTGTCCAGACACATCTGACGGTGTAAAGCGAAGGAGAACAGATTGTATCCAAAGCAGCCAGTTTTCTTCTCTCTACAACATCCAGAAGGGGTTTGTTCCTGTGGCCCAGCTTTCATAATCACTTTTTGCAGCACTGGCTTATAGGCTCTGTGGTATGGTCAGACTAGAAATTACTAGAAATACAAGAAAAAGGGGGAGGACTAGTGGGAAAAGCATTTTTCTCATGTTTATTCTAGACCAGAGCATTTATTTTTTATTTTGGGTTAAATATTTCTCAGTTAAAACCAGCTATAAACAAATGGCATATGAAGAAAACCACTCTGCTGATGGCAGAACCGAAATTTGTCTTTAAAAATCCAAATAGCAGCCACAGCTGGTAGGATCGGTAAATGATGATTGAAATAAAGTTCCACACCACTTGTCTACAGCTACGTATCATTATGTTTACCTGCTGTTGTGTCCACATGCATTCAGACTGACTGACCGACCTACAGCCCCTACCCCAATGCATACTAACTGTTAATGCTAACACTAACAGTAACCTTGTTTCTTAATCCTGACCCTCATGCGGACACAAAGGCAGGTAGATACCTTGGTACAAGCTGACAACAGTGGTCAAACATTTTTCCTGGGGGTTGAGGGAGGAGGGGGCAGCGTTGTCAGAAAACGATTCTAGGAATGGGAGACTGCCTGTTCTAGTCTGCCGGAATA
>CM060331.1:9859056-9874056 GCA_030674155.1 Stramonita haemastoma | reverse complement strand
TGAACGAATGAATAACTTGCCGAATAAGTAGATGCAATGTAAATGAATAATAACATTGATGAAATAAATACATAAATAAATGACTAAGACAGGAATAAAAATTTAATAATAAAAAGCAAAAGATATTAACCTTTGAACGGATAAGATCAATAAAGAAATACATAAAGTTAATGACTAAATGCAAAGAACGAAAAATATGTGATTAAAAAAAAAAACGAATGGATAAAGAATTTTTGGGGGGGGGGGGTTGTGGGGGGTATAAAATACGTCACCCTCCATCATAAAATGAGTCACAATGCACCGGAGTTCAATTTTTTAGTTGTGGACATGCTATTTTTTTCTTTCATATCGAGGATAATGGAATAAGAACTCATTTGTTTTTCTTACATCCAGTGCCCATGTGTATGCAATTTTGTAAATCTTGTCATCTTTTCCCACTGGCACACAATGGCCTACTCTTACGGAAAGCGTAACAGAATTTGACGTGTGTGCAAGATGTTCTGCGTGCGTTCGCACACGGGACCTAGGTTTATAGTCTTATCGGAAGGCCTTGTAGGGAGAGTGGAGTCAACACTGATGTTAACTCCAGGGAAAAAATCTCCTCGAACGGATTCGAACCCGGGTCGTCAAATTGCAAATCTTATCAATCTAGGACTGTGCAAGAAGGGAGACGAAAAGACAGAGACATCTAAATGATATGTTTTGCACAGTAAAAATAGACAGACAGTCAGACAGATATGCAGAGAAAGAGAGAGAGAAGAAGTGTGAGGGGACAGGAGATACAGAAAGAGAAAGTCAGAGACAGAGACACACTCAAACAGAACGAGAAACAAAATCAACGAGACATAGATGAAGCCACACAATAAGAGACACAGACATGTATAGAACCTGACGAGGGCACAGAAAAAGATGGAGAGACAGAGACAGAGAGAATCAAAGAGAAACAGACAATAAGACAGAGCTTGCGTGTTAGCAGGTGAGTTGACTGAATTAGAAGAAAATGAAGATATTTTGTTCTACACCCAAAAAAAAAAAGAATGTCCGTAGAATAATGCCCCTGTGATTAGCCCCTGATTTCAACACCAATCACCAAAAACACTGATTACATTATTGTTTGAGCTGTGTGTGTGTGTTATCGTGTGTGTGTGTGTGTGTGTGGTGTGTGTGTGTGTGTGTGTGTGTGTGTGTGTGTGTGTGTGTGTGTGTGTGTGTGTGTGTGTGTGTGTGTGTGTGTGTGTGTGTGTGTGTGTGTGTTTGCTTATTTATTTATTTATTTATTTATTTATTCTTTTATATCGAGAATAATGGAATAAGCACTCACGTCATGTGTTTTTTCACATCCAGCCCTCGTGTGTATGCAGTTTTTGTGAATCGTGTCATCTGTTCCCACCGGCAAACGATGGCCTACTCTTACGAAAAGCGGAACAGGATTTAACGTGTGCGCAAGATGTTCTGCGTGCGTTTGCACGCGGGGACTCGGTTTATAGTCTCATCCGAGGACTTTTGAGGGGAGTGGAGTCAGCACTGATGTTAACTCCAGAGGAAAAATCCCCTCGACCGGGAATCGAACCCGGGTCGTGTGTGTGTATGTGTGTGTGTGTGTGTGCGCGCGCGTGTATGGTGTGTCTGTGTCTGTGTGAGTTTAGGAGCACGTAAGCACGCATGTACAAGTGTACGTTGATTTAAGTATGATTATCCAACATGATTCATCACAGCAAAGTGCAGGACAGCAGCCCATATGCACACACACATAAAAAACGCACTCACAAATACGAGCGCACACATACATACGCGCGCGCTTACAAACCCCACAAGGTTAAAGCGCATTTCGAGACGATGTTACAAATGGCTGGTTCGAATCCCATCCTACCCCAACTTTTGCACAGTAACAGAGCCCATGGCACTAAGACAGTGCTCTACTGTATGCATGCACATAATTATTAGAGTCTTCGATATGCATAGCGCCAGTCTGGAGGCAATACCACAGCCCAAAAATGGCAGCCTGTTTTGAATACAGCAAGTTCGTCATAACAAAAGCTTGTATAGGGTAAGAAACTTATGCCTAGTAGTACACATAATAACAACGGTAATGTACAATATGATGCACCACAACAAAGAGAAAGGCTGCCGCCACGCGCACACACATCAAAAATGCACACGCAAAATATGTGCGCATAAACCCCCTCCCCCCCCCCCCCCCCAAGGAATAAGGCGCATTTCGACACAATGTGACAAAGGGCCGGTTTGAGTCCCGTCCTACCTCGACTTTTGTACAGTAACAGAGCCCACAGCACCAAGACAGTGATATACTGTGTGCATGCACTTCACTAACATCCTCGATATAACTGGTGCAGGTTTTGAGGCGACAGCAAAGCCTCGAATATGTCAGCTTGGCTTGAATAAAGCATGTTTGTTCGAACAAAAGCCGGTACAGTGTACAGAATAATGCCTAGTGGTACTCATAATGGTATTGATAATAATTATGTAATATGATACACTTCAGCAAAGTGCAGGGCAGACGCCACATGCACACACATAAAAATACGCACACACAAATACGACCACAGGCATGCATGTACTCTCACATACACACCCCTGAAGATTAAGACGAATTTCGAGATAATTTGAGAATTGGCCGGTTTCAGTTCCGTCATACTCCGACATTTGCACAGTAACAGACCCCACGGCACCAAGACCGTGCTTCACTGTATGCATACCCTCTTCGCAAGTTCCCTCTCTGATTTTGTCTTACTATTATTTCTCTTTTTGTTCTCTGTCTGCTTCTTCGTCTCCCTTCTTGTACCGTTCCTTGTAGGACAGTTTTGACCAGTCCAGATGTTCGTGTGACGTGCCTATATCATTTCAGTTTCGTTCTTTTTTTCCTTTTCTTAACTGATTTCAGAGGTCTTCATATGGGCATTCATTCTTGGCATTTTCAATTCAACTCAATGCACAAAGGATTTCTCACAGAATGGGTTGCAGGGTTAAGAGTCACACAAAAGTCATTTCTCGCAAACTATCCACGTTTGTTTTCAAGATGCAGGAAATAGACCACGTCTGTCAGTCTTTGTACGTTCTGACAGTGGCATTGTATATGCAGTTCCCCCTCCCCTCCCCTCCTCCTTCTCCAAAAGCTATTCTTTGTGTGGCAATATCTGTAATGCACATCATGACAATTTTGACATTTCCATTTTTCGCGTTGTATTAAACAAAAATAATCTATGTTATTGGAGACTGAGAGAGACACAGAGAGAGACAGACAGAAAGAAAGAGAGAGAGAAAATGCCACAGAAAAAGAAAGAGAGATAGAGGAGGGAGGGAGGGAGGGAGAGAGAGAACAGACAGATACAGAGACAGAGAGCGAGAGAGCGAGAGAGAGAGAGAGACAGAGATAGAGCAAGAGAGAGAGACAGAGAGACACAGAGACAGAGAGACACAGAGATAGAAACAGAGATAGAGAGAGAGAAGGCGACAGAGAAGGAGCGACAGGTAAAAGTGCAGTAACAGCCTGTAGGTTGATTAAAAGGAATGAACAATGGAGGGTTCTGTCCTGGGAACAATAGATATTACATGTGAATCAATGTATCCTGATTACGGATTTTCACGCTATTCAATCAGGTGTTTCTTGTTAGAGAGTTTGTGTGTGCGTGCGTGCGTGTTGTGTCGTGGTTACGTGCATGTGTGCGTGCACGGGCGTGCGTGCGTGCGCGCGCATGTGTGTGTGTTGGTGTGGTGTGTGGTGTTGTGTGTGTGTGTGGTGTGTGTGTGTGTGTGTGTGTGTGTGTGTGTGTTTTGTGTGTGTGTGTGTGTGTGTGTTGAGGTAAAGTGAAGTCAAAAACAACATTCTTTACTGAGGGTAAAAGATTAAAATTTACACACCTTTTTGTTCATCCTGTTCTCTCCACAAAAAAAACCCCCAAAAACCCATTAATTCATTAAAGCTAAGAGAAGATAAATGTTGACCGATGTTAAAAAAAAACTGAGATTTAGAATGAATAGAAAACTCTTGACCATTCACTATAAAATACAGATAAAGACAAGAAAGCCCCAATTTGTGCTCAGCTCAGACAGACTTCTTATAAAAAAAATATATATATGTATGTAATATATAATATATATATATATATATTATAATATATATATTAGAGGATAGAAGGGAAAGAGAAGTAGAGAATGAGAGAGAGAGATGATGAGAGAGAGAGAGAGAGAGCAGAGAAGATGAGAGAGAGAGAGAGAGAGAGATGTTGAGAGAGAGAGAGAGAGAAAGAGAAGAATGATTAGGGTAAGAGTCACAATTACAAATAACTACAACATAAAGAAAAGTTGCCGCGCAATTTACCATTCAGATGTTTGTTTAAAAGTTTCTTAAACGTTTGTTTTTAAGGGTAGCTTGCTTTTTATTAAACGGGGAGTAGATGATTCCTAAATGTTCTTCCTGAATAAACTAGGCTGGACTTATAAAGATAATTATGGACCTGGACAAAGTTTTTGAGTAGCCTGTTTCTATTGACACAAAACGTTTCTCGCAATTTTCCGTGGATAAAAAAATAAATATATATATATATATTATATCTTCCTCTTGCTTACTTTTCTGCTTATCCAGCACATTTTCCTGCCGTTTTTTAGACAAATCTGAAATTGTTTCTTATGACTTTCTGATGAGCTGACCTGAAATGAAATGTGTGGGCTAAGGCCAGCAAGGCAGACCCCCAGCAGAGCTACAAGCGTAGGAGAAGACCAGGCACGACACATTCCATCCAATACAGGAAACGCAGAAGAAGGAGAACAAGAGGTCCGTGAATAAACAGGTAAAAGGTAAAGGTGTCCCATAACCTATGCGGTCGTAGGGGAGCGAGGCATCAGAGACCTCAGCTTCTCTAGGGGCCAGCATTTTGAGGGCAGCGCCCATCTCTTCTCCCTCACTGCTTTACCCTTCGTGGCCCTAAAGAGGGCAGGTATCAACTTGCAGCTAGGTGAACTCGGGGGAGCTGTACTGAAGACAAGGCGTGCAAACGGTCACCCATCTAACATTGTCTGGGGGAAAGCAAGCGCTCTGACCACTGAGCTATTCCGTTCCCGCCATCCCTTGAATAAATATTAACATAAATTAATGGTCTTTTCTTTTCACATGAACAATGAAACCACAGAGGGAGTTCATGAAGTTAAACACAGATAAAATGCCATAGTCCCATTGTTGACCCCCGTGGTATTCCATATTTCACCGGTATTAAGGTCGAGTTCCTAGACCCAAATTCAACAAGTTGTCAAATATTTCACTAATGAAATTCGTCAATCAATTGCTCAGTCAACCTCTCATTCTCTCTGCTTGTTGCTTCAATAAACTGTGTGTGTGTGTGTGTGTGTGTGTGTGTGTGTGTGTGTGTGTGTGTGTGTGTGTGTGTGTGTGTGTGTGTGTGTGCTGTGTGTGTTTGTGTGTGTTGTGTGTGTGTTTGTGTGTGCGCGCATAAATTCACGCAAAAAGCACCCCCATCCACTCCCCTAGGCAAAACAAAAATAAACATGAATACAAGTCCATAAAAAAACGTCTGAAACATGATAACAAGACCTAAAACGCAGTATTCATCAACAATGAAACCATACATACAATGTATTTGTGTGTTTGTTTGTTTCTGCATGTGTGTTTATTGTGTGTGTGTGTGTGTGTGCATATGTGTGTATGTGTGTGCGTGTGTACGTGTGTTCGTGCGTGTGTACGTGTGTGTGTGTGTGTGTGTGTGTGTGTGTGTGTGTGTGTGAGTGTGTGTGTGTGTGTGTGTTGTGTGTGTGTGTGTGTGTGTGTGTGTGTGTGTGTGTGACTTCTGTCGGTCTGTCGGTCTGTGCGTAAGATGGCAAGTGATTTGCAAAAGTACATGCTATTAAAACGTCAAGCTTTCAATTTGTCTTCTTGATTTTTGAGGCCCCAGGAAGTGTCACATATTTTCACCTCAACAAATGTTACACACACAATACAGACAACAGACAGACAGACAGACAGACAGACACACACACACACACACACACACACACACACACACACACACACACACACACACACACACACACACACACACAGTCACACACACATACACCCCAATCCATTGATATTTAATTTTCTAACAAATTGGTGAGACAATAATCAGGAGAGAGAGAGAGAGAGAGAGAGAGAGAGAGAGAGAGAGGAGAGAGAGAGAGAGAGAGAGGAGAGGAGAGAGAGGAGAGGAGAGAAGAGAGAGAGAGAGGCAAGGCAAGGCAAGGAAGCAAGGCAAAGGCAAGGCAAGGCAAGGCAAGCAAGCAAGGTATTTTATTCGAGGATAAGAGATAAGCACTCGTGTGCTTTTTTACATTCAGTCCCCGACCTTTTCAGGATACATCAAGTTGAAAAGATACTAAACAATAAAACTTTACGCAATACCAAACAACACACAAGAGTAAGGACACTATATATGATAAGGTAATAAAAATGCACTCGATCAGAAGACAAAAATCAGAAGTCACAATAAAAAGATTTTGATTATGGAAGAATAGAAAGTGTTAATAGGTAAAGAGCAAACAAGAGAACAAGATGAAATAAACAATGAAAACATCAATCCACCACCATCTGTCAAAAGTTATACATGTGATATAAATCATACATTTGGATAAAAGGGGGAATTTTTTTTTAAACTAATATCCTTATTGGAGGGCGGGGGGAGAGATACTGCCAATAAAAATATAAATAAAATCAATAATTATAATGATCCAAATACCAAAAGTAAAGAATCATACCTAGCATCAAACAACAGGCAAGAATTAACACAGAGAAACAATATTAAGGTAATGTTATAAAAAGTCACTGATTGAGAAACGAAAATGAGAAGTAAGAATCAATGATGATTTTGAGTTGAATAAAGAAAGCAAGAAAAACAAAGAACAAACAAAAACAAAACAAAACAAAGAAAAGGCGCAATAATTAAAGAGTAAACATGAGAATATGATGAGGTTAAATGACTGAAAACATCAATCCACCACCATCTATCATCAAAAGTAAGTCCCATAAAACATAAGATTTTGATAAAAGGGGAGAAAGAACAACAACAACAGGTAAGAAATACGACAGAGATACAATATTGATGTAATGTTATAAAAAGGCACTCATTCAGAAACAAAATATGAAGTAAGAATCAATGATGATTTTGATTTGAATAATAAGTAAAACAAAAACAAACCAAAAAAACAAACAAATAAACAAACAAAAACAAAACAAAGCAACAAAAAAAGCGCAATAATAAAAGAGAGACAGACAGACAGAGAGGAAGGGAGAGAGACAGAGACAGAGAGTGAATGTATAGATTGGTTCATTGATTGATTGATAATCGTTATTGCTAAGTGTTACAGATAATTATTGTCATTTTGTTATCCAGACATAAAATGAGTTTGGAATTGTATTGTTAATTGCAACTGAAAAACTCAAATAAAGTTTAAAGAGAGAGGGAGAGAGACAGACGAGACAGAGAGAGAGAGGAAGACAGAGAGATAGACAGACAGACAGACAGACAGACAGACGACAGACAGACAGAGACAGACAGACAGACAGACGACAGACACAGACACGACACAGACTGAGACTGAGCCTGAGACAGAGACATACAGACAGACAGACGGACGGAGTGAACAACAACAAGACAGAGGACATAGAGACAGGAGAAAGACAGAGAAAAGAGAGACACATAGAGAAATAGAGAGAGAGAGAAAAGAGACAGACAGACACAGATACAGTACACAAAATCAATTTTTCAATATAAAGACGTAGACTTTCAACAAAATAATTGATACAACAACAAAACACAAACAAAACCGATTTTCTCTTGAACTGAAAATCCCAAGTGTTAAAACCAAAAAATATATATATATATTCTGTTGTTTAAAGTACCGTCTGACACACTTAAAGAAAAGTAGAGATCTAGATTCCTATAATGAGGCAATTATATGGCCTTGTTATCGCAAAAATCTAGTGCAATATTTCTTTTTCTTTTTTCCTTACAAAGGTTCATTTCAAGTCGAGATGAGAGTGAACAACGAAAGAATCCGTTTTTATGACAGTGCAATTTCCTGGCCCAGTGAAAGTCCCCCTGACTTTATTTGCAGAGTGGGTTGGTAGTTGGCTGCAGTCAACATTGCCAAAAGGGGGCTGTAAATCTTTGCCCTTCTTTTGTGTGTGTGTGTGTTTGTCGTTTGTGTCTTGTCTTGTCTTTTGTGTCTTGTCTTCGTGTCTTGTTCTTGTCTTTTGTGTCTTGTCTTTCGTGTCTTGTCTGTCTTTTGTGTCTGTGTGGTCTGTCTGAGAGCCTGTATAGGTGGGTGTGTTGAGCCGTGTTTCTAGTTTTTTTTTTCTACTCTTGTTTGAATCTATCTGTGTGCTTGGCTTTTAAAATCTTATACAGTGCCAGTTTTTCAGGTATCAATTCTTTTTTCATGCCCCGCATCAAAGTTTTGTTTATCTGCAGGTCTGTTCATGTATATAGGCATGCGAGCGTGTTTACAAACGCACACGCACACACATATACACACACGCATGCACATGCCTGTGTACACAGACAGACAGACAGACATACAAACAGACAACACACACACAAAACACACACACACACACACACACACACACACACACTCCCTCACTCACTCACTCACTCACTCATTCATTCACGTACGCACGAACATGCTTACACGTTTGGCAGCACGGATGACACAAAAAGAATGCATACAATTTGATGGACAGCTTAGAATGTATACATTTTGGAGGACCAAAAATACTCTCTGTCAAACTTGCAGTGAAATTCTTACGTAACGTCTCAACATTTGAAGACTTAAGTCATAAGCCACTGACAATCCATCTATGCCAGTATATATACACAAGATGAACAAAAACAGTTCAATTCGATCAGTCAGTGCTGTGAATGTAGTTTAAAACATCTATTTCATGTGTTCATAGTATCTCTAATGCACATCTCGATATTCTGACACTTCTATTTTTTCCGGATGGTACGAAGCAAATTGAATTCGTATAAAAAGAAAGATAGAAGGGAGAAAAGGAAGAGATATGAGATAGAAAGAGAGGAGAGATGAGAGAGAGAGAGAGAGGAGAGAGGAGAGAGAGAGAGAGAGAGAGAGAGGAGAGGGGAGAGAGGAGAGAGAGAGAGAGAGAGAGAGAGAGAGAGAGAGAGAGAGAGAGAGAGAGAGAGAGAGAGAGGAAGAGGAGAGGAGAGAAGAGAGAGAGAGGAGAGAAGAAGAGAAGAGAGAGAGACGAGAGGAGAGAGGAGGAGAGAGAGAGGAGAGAGAGAGAGAGAGAGAGAGAGAGAGAGAGAGAGGAGAGAGAGAGAGAGAGAAAGTAGAGCAGACAGAGAAAGAAAGAAAGAAAGAGACAGAGTCAGTGACAGAGAATAGACAGACAACAGTGAGAAGAGAGGGTGGGAGGGAGAGGGGGAAGGAGGGGAGAGACAGGACAGGCAGACAGCAGAAAGTCAGGCAGACAGACAGACAGAGAAAAGAAAGAGACAGAGATAAACAGAGACAGACAGAGGACAGAAAAACAAAACAGACAGACAGACAGTCAGATAGATAGACAGACAGACAGACAGAGGACGGACTTTTCTTGGCAGCAGGTGAATTGGTTAGATTAAGAGAAAAATGGGGGTCTTCTGTTTTGAGGGAAAAATGGAAATGGCAGTGGAACAATCTTCCCTGATGACCTGTTTGACTCGTCACTTAGTTAACATTGATTGTACCAGTTGTGTGTGTGTGTGTGTGTGTGTGTGTGTGTGTGTGTGTGTGTGTGTGTGTGTGTGTGTGTGTGTGTGTGTGTGTGTGTGTGTGTGTGTGGTGTAGTTATGAGGTCATGGTGTGTGTGCGATGTGTGTGGTGTGTGGTTTAGCATGCATGTGGTGTGTATGCGTACACACACAAACAGATATATGTATATATATATATATATTATTATATATATATATATATATAATATATATACATAATACATATATATATATATTATATATTTATATTATATATATGTGTGTGCGTGTATGTATGTGCGTGCGTGTGTGTGTGTGTGTGTGTGTGTGTGTGTGTGTGTGTGTGTGTGTGTGTGTGTTGTGTGTGTGTGTGTGTGTGTGTGTGTGTGTGTGTGTGTGTGTGTGTGTGTGTGTGTGTGTGTGTTGACGGGCGGTAATTAGATTACTTCCCATGCGATCGGAACTAGCAACCGCAGCGTCGTGTGTCTATATTTAGAACACGCCCGCGAATTATATTTATTATATATATATATATATATATATATATATATATATATATATATATATATATTGATGAAGATAGATAGATGATGATAGATAGAGAGGAGAGTAGAGAGAGAGAGAGAGAGAGAGAGAGAGAGAGAGGAGAGAGGAGAGAGAGAGAGGGGGGGGGGGGGGGGACACTGGTAAACAGACACTCGGGACTCGAACTCTCTATTAAGAATAAAATTTAAAGGGTAAGGCCAGGACTTCTTTAAACCATGCTCTAAAAATATCCTACTCAAACAGTAATAACCTATAACTTTATTAATACAGTCAAATGTATATTGAAAGTAGTTGTAATAATGAGATAATGCTAATAATAATAATCAGATCAAATGACAGTGATCGTCATAGACACACACGGAGCTGAGGGGTGAAGGGGGAAAGAGATACAATGTCTATTCTTTATTCGTGTCATGGTCTTAGTGTTTGTGCAATCTTTCGTGTGTGTTCTTTTTTGTCTTCTCATTGTTTATCCCGGTTTTTATATTTCTTCTTTGGTTGATTAGCACACACATTTCTTGCGATATTTTGTTTCTTTTGCTTTTAATTAAGTCTTAACAAATATTTTTGTAGTTTGCTTTCTTTGTGCCTATTTGCATTCCTGTTTTTGAGTTGTATTGTTCTATTGTGAAAAGAAGGGAGAGAGAGGCAAGTCGAGAGAGAGTGAGAAGAGACAGAGACAGGACAGAGAGAGAGAGAGAAGGGAGTCACAGAGAGAAACAGAGAGAGACAGAGACAGAGAGGTGGTGATAAAAAACGGATGAGGATACAAATGTCATAGCAAAATCTTTAAAGTTCAACGACTAATAATCATCTCTACGATTAAAAGCTTAGGACCAGCTTAACTCTATTAGGAAACGGCAGTATAATACAAACAGTTTGTTTTTGCGTATGTCTTACATATCATTTTTTAATTAAACTTTGAAAAAAAATATTTTGGTTTGTGTTTTATGAGATGATTTTGCGAAAAAATCAGTGAATTAACCCCATTAAATAAAACTCCATTCAGCTGTCTTTTTTTCACCTATATGATCAAGCAGTGGATGAAACAGCGAATATTTGATATCTACTACAGAAACTTTGATCCTGAGTAAAGGATAGATCACTTTTGCCATTTGTGAATAGTTTGTTTTTTTAAGCAATGATGGGGTAGCTTCTGTTATTGGTTTGGTGGAGGAACATCTAACATATTGGATTCTTCTGTTGCTTTGTGAGTGTATCATTATTTTAGAGCAATATTCTGTCCACGTTTTTTTTACTTCTGTGAGACTTTCTCTGCCTTGTCTTGGGTGGTAGATGTTCTTCCTTGTTTTGAGATTGGCAGGTTCTTCAAAGCTGGTAGGTTTCCTTGCTGTTGTTATTCTGGAGGTTGTTTTCAATATTTTTCTTCATTCCATGTATTTTTTCTTTTCGTGTTTTCTAAACTTGGGTGATTGGTTTCATCTGTATAGTTTATTTTTATTTTATTATATTTATTTTTTATATCGAGGATATATGGAATAAGTGGCTCCATGTTTGTGTAAATCTTGTCATCTGTTTCCCACTGTCACACGATGGCCTACTCTTACGATAAAGACGAACAGGATTTAACGTGTGCGACAAGATGTTCTGCGTGCGTTCGCACACGGGGCCTCGGTTTAATAGTTCTTCCATAAGGACTTTTAGGGAGTGAGTCAGCACTGAGGTTAACTCCAGAGGAAAATCCCCTCGGACGGGAATGCAATCCGGGTCGTCAAATTGCGAGCGCAATGTTCTGACCAGTGGGCTATCCCGTCCCTCTGTTTTGTACCTTCAGCCTCTTTCTTCATTGACAGAACATTTATATAAAACAAAATATAGATAGTCATACAAACAAAAAGCAGGTTAGTTGCACAAACAAATAGAACAACAGTTCTACAAACAGGATAGTACAATAGTTACACATACAATGTGACGCTCCACAACGAAATGAGCGCTTAGCACCTGATCCGCTTTTTCCGCTAGGAGCCATTTTAGGCAGGTGGGGGTCAGGCTTTCAATTTTGAAATGTTGATGGATTCTGAAACTATAGTCATTGTTCTACCTTGTCATGAAATACCAAGTCATAATTGTGTATCCTTTTGCCTTTTAGGCATGTTTTACAGATATCCAAGCCCTTTTCCTACCACTTATTACGATGCTAAACAGGTCAGTTTCTCATTTTGTCATTTCCTAGAGTCTACCCTTTCAACTTGCCATTGCAGAAATTTTACCTTTTACCGTGAAGGCATTAGTATAATTAATTATGCAAGACAGAATTTTCGACCACCACCCAAGGAAACAGAGCATCGCACAATTGCATAAACTTACGACTGGACAGGAAAAGAAAAATATGAGATAGCCAAACAGTCCCACAGGTAATAATTAAGGGCCAGTTCTCCCATTAAAATAACTCAGGTCCCAATCTCACTATGTCAGAAAATTGTATTGGCATAAACGTAATTGCTCGTGGCTATTTAATCCTGTTTGTCTTTTATCAACATTGTATTATCATTATTATTATTATTATTATTATTATTATTATTATTATTATTATTATTATTATGATGATGATGATGATGATGATGATGATGATGATGATGATGATGATGATGATGACGATGACGATGATAATGAAAATAATAATTATAATAATAAGGATAAATAATAAATAACAACAATGATAATAATAATAACACTAATAATAATAATAATAATAATAATAATAATAATAATAATAATAATAATAATATAATAATAATAATAATAATAATAATAATATAATAACTGCTATTGATACTTTACTCAGGCTCTTTCCAGGAGGATGGAAAGTTACAGCTATCAAATGATAATCAAGTTTGGAGTAGATTAGCTCGTAGAGTTCATACAGAAGTTATTATGAATAGAGCAAAGGGAATGGTGAAGTCAATTGAGCAATTATCCGGTAAGTGACACACTTATCGGAGAGAGGAAGATGGGGGAAGAGAGAGAGAGGAGAGAGAGAGGGAGAGAGAGAGAGAGAGAGAGAGATGGAGAGAGAGACACACACACACACAGACACAGACACACAGACACACAGACACACAGACAGAAAAGGAGAAACAGAACTATAACCATTTTTTTCTGTGGAAAAATATATGAGTTTATCTACTGTATGTTCTTGTCTGGAATTATGTGTGCATTAGTGGAGTGTGTGTGTATGTGTGTGTATGTGTGTGTACGTACGTGTGTGTGTGTGTGTACGTTGTGTGCGTGCGTGCGTGAGTGCCTGTGTGCGTGCGTGCGTGCGCACACGCGCGCGCGTGTTTTGTGTATTTGATTTTACGTCTAATTAAAGGGATATTAGACGATATGTGTGTGTGCAAGGGGGGGCGGGGGGGGGGGGGGGGGTAGGGAAGCGCGCACGCGCGCGCGTTTGTGTGTGTGTGTGTTGTGAATGTGTGTGCATGTTTGTGTGCATGTGCATGCTTGAACGCATGCATGTTTATGTGTGTGAATGTAACAAAGAAAGACAAATATTTAAGAGCAATTAAAGAATCAGAAAGACATAAATATATAGGAAAGGAGGAAGAAAGTTTGAACAGAAAATAGCATAACTCTGACAATCTTGCAGGTTCTTCTTCCTTGAACGCTCAGACAGCAGCTATTCTTGTCTGTTATATGAGCGAAAATGCGTCACATTCATTGCCTTAAAGCGCCTGATAAATCAGTCCTAGGACATCCTCCTTTGGCAAATATGAACTTGTTGTTTATCTTTTAAGTCTTTCTAGGGAACAAAACGTTGAGAATGGACTAAAATGGCAGAAAAGAGACTAGAAGGGGAAATTAAGAAAAGGAAAAAAAGCAGAAACAAAGAGAGTGATAGAAAAGAATTTTAGAGCATATTACTTTCAGAAGATAGTGATGCTGTTTGTACTGACAGGCCCACGGCATCCTGACAGAGGGAATCTTACAGATAAAAAGATAGACTTTTACTCCTTCGCTTAGAGCTCTGAGACTCACCAACGGTGAGATTTTGCGCATGCATGCTACTGATTCTAGCTACCATTAATTTAACCACATTCCGAATTTAGGGACAAAAGACATAAATGAAAGAATGCAGAAAAAGACTTACATCTTTTGTGTCACCAAAGGTTTGCACAGCAACAACTAGGTTTGCCTATTATATGAGTGAAAATGCGTTATACTGTCAAGAACCACCTGACACGTTTGACCCGACGCAATCATACAACTCTGGCATGGGAACGAATTGTAATCTTTGTAAGTCTTTCTAAACAAAAAAAACAAGAGAATGGACCTAGAAGGTAGTAAACAGACAAAAAGGAGGGGACAGGACGAAAAAGAACAAGGTGAAAACAAAGAGAGGGATAGAAAAGAGGGACATCCTAGCACAGACTTTCCAAAAGTTGAGGATGCTGTTTGTACTGACACGTCCCCGGCATCACCAGGAAAAATGAGAAATACAAGCATTCAACCAAAAAAAATAGCTGCAGATAGACAAACAGCCCCAACAGTAAAAGATAAAAAATAAGGTCAAGGTAAAGGTGTCCCATAAACTATGTGGTCATAGGGAGCGAGGCATCAGAGACCTCAGCTTCTCTAAGAGCCAGCAACTTGAGTTTAGCGCCCATCTCCTCTCCCTCGCTGCTTTACCTTCCCTGAAAACTCAAGAGGGAAGGCACCAACTAACAGCGGG
>CM060331.1:9846556-9849056 GCA_030674155.1 Stramonita haemastoma | reverse complement strand
CGATGTCCTTGTGAATGAGGGACCCCACGCCCCGTTCATCTCTATCTTGTCTTCTATTGAAGTTCATTTTATGATCTCCCTGGGTCGTTGTTTTTTCCATGTTTTACCACCTTACTTTCCATAGTCCAAGGATGTGCCATTGGTATCTGGCCATCTCGCCTATCAGTTCATCCACTGTCTCTGTGGCTCTTAGTGTTCGTACATTCCAAGTGCCAATGGGGATGTAGTTTCTGGCACGGATCTTGCTGCGTTGTACACCAGTAGCATACTCGCTACCTCTGTCCTCATGTGCAACGGAAGGCACGTCCTTGGTAACCAGAGCGACGACCGATCCGGTATGGAGATTCTGTCTTCTTTAGGGGTCTGTCTTGGGCAAATCGAACCTGGCGGAGACCATCCCTCTCCAAGTCGGGTTTTTTGGGTTGGATTTACTCCCCACATGTTGCAGGCAGTATTGGGTTACATGGTAACCAGTAGCAGAGGAAGCCTATGACCTGACAATATAATTAGTAAATGGGTACCTGCCCTCTTTAGAGCCAGGGTAGGTAAAGCAGCGAGGGACAGGAGATGGGCGCCGCCCTCAAAATGCTAGCCTTCGGAACAACCTGACCACTCTGAGATCTTGTTTCCAAACAACCATCTAAATTATGAGACATAGTGCCTTAACTTTATCTGTCAAATCACACCAGGCTCCTGCAGTATCCGGATCAAAGCCTGGTTGTGAATTTCAAACAAACAAGCAAACAAAGAAACAAACAAAAAACAGCGAAGAAAGAAGTATACACAGCATTTTCTGATATTATTTCCGTTTTTTTAGGGAAATATGTCTATCCTATATAGTGGCAAACAGAGACAAAAACAGAAAGACAGATAGACAAACAAACACACAGAGAAAGTATATGAAAATGCCAAACTGCTGCACAGTTAGCAGCGCAACACTAAAACCATCCAATAGTATCTCTAAACTTTTGAGCTGAATGCCAAGAGTTCAAGTGAAGGAAAGAAACTGGAGTCCTCTGTCTAATGAGTTCTGCTGCCATGCTTAAGTTTCTGCCAATTAATTTTCTGAACTGACATTTTGAAATGACTGAGCTTAAGTCTGAAGTCTCTGAATTTGGCATTTAAATGAACTCAAGTCAAGAGGAAATATTAGCTGCATTATACAAAGCCAGTGCTAGTGTACTGTTTGATTATGAAGTGCCTTCGTTTGTTTAATTTGGTACGTAGATAACAGACCCTGCAAAAAGGCCAAAACAAGTACACAGTGCACCGTTAAAGGGATTAGAATGAAGCCCAAGAAACAAAAGGATTTAAACATTCAACAAACATTAGTAAAGAAAATAAAAATAAACACAACAGATGCTTACACACACATACCTAGGCACACACACATACATACACACAGACACACACATACACACACACTTAGTACCTAGGCATACACACACACAACACACACACACATACACACACACACACACACACACACACACACACACCCCACACACACACACACACACACACACACACACACACACACACACACCAGCACCAGCACCAGGCATCCAGGCAGAAGAAAGACAGACAGACAGACAGGACAGACAGACAGGCAGACGGCAGACAAACAGGTCAACGGGCATACAGCAGACAGACGGTAGGACATAATAGACAGATAAATACTGACATGAAGACAGGCAGGCAGGCAGATAGAAGACATAGAAGATAGATAGATAGAAGATAGAAGATGATAGATAGATAGATAGATAGATAGATAGAAAAGAAGATAGATAGATAGATGGAGGATGGATGGATGGATAGATAGAAGAAGATAGATAGATAGATAGATAGATAGATAGAAGATAGATAGAAGACAGAAGATGTAGATAGATAGAAGATAGAAGATGTGAAGATAGATAGATAGATGATACGATCAGTAGATTAGACAAGAAACAGAGACAGTGTAGACAATAGATTCAGTAGACAGACAGATAGACAACGACAGACAGAGACAGACAGACAGACAGACAGACAGACAGACAGACAGAAGCGAAGATAGAAGATCGAAAGACAAGACTGTAGCACTCTGTTGTAGCTGTTCAGAGAGCAATGACAGCAGTAGACAGACAGACAACAGACAGGACAGACAGACAAGACAGACAGACAGACAGACAGAACAATCAGACTACAACAGACAGAGTTCATCAACACAATGTTTCCAGTGAAAAACTTTGCACATTAACCTTTAGTACAAATCTCTCTCCCTCTCTTTTTTTCTAACATAATGATAAATTATTGTCTTTTCTGCCCAACCTTTTTGTCATTGTCCAACAATGCATCTGTGTTCATTTTTGTCTCTGTCCTTGTCTTTCTGTCTGTCTGTCTGTCGTTGTCTGTCTGTCTGTCTGTCTGTCTCTTCTCTCTCTCTCTTCTTTTCTCTTCTCTCTCTCTCGTCTCTCTCTCTCTCTCTCTCTCTCTCTCTCTCTCTCTCTCTCTCTCTCTC
>CM060331.1:9826556-9831556 GCA_030674155.1 Stramonita haemastoma | reverse complement strand
TTCAAAGGACTTCGTTTGTTGAAGTGTGCATACGTGCCAGTGGTAAAAAAGTGTACGACCACCGCTTGTGTGTGCATGTGCAGGCGTGTGCGCTCGTACAAAAGCAGACAGACACAGACACACACACATACACACACACGAACGCGCACACACACATCTGGAAATAAAATTTTGACTTGACTTGACTTGACTTGACTTCACACACACACACACACACACACACACACACACACCACACACACAACACACACACACACACACCACACACACACACACACACACATGCAAAAGGGTCACCAATGGTGACATTTTCGCGACCATCTTTGATCTGCCTTATGGAAGCTCCGTTTGGACTTTAAAAGGGTGCTCTATAAACATAACACCAGTGCGCATGTGTCTGGTTTTCCTCTTTGTCTCAAGCGCAGGCAGTAAGTATTATTGTCTGTAATATGAGCAAAAAATAAAGCGTTGCACAGCCGTTAAGTGCCTGACAAGTCTTTATTATTATATACGACTATCTTTTCTTACTGGTATAAATGGCGTACTCGTAACAACAGTATTGTTTACTGTTTGTTTGTCCGTCGTGTTCGACGATGACCTCCAAAACAGCAGAGGAGGCAGATGCTGTTTCGGAAACTGGGCAGAAATTTGGTTATAGTGTAGATGCCTTGCCCACAGCACACCCCACTCTCTCGGCCTTGAGGGCATAAGGACAGTCAGCATTGGAGATGTTCTCCAAAGGCCAACTAGCCCCCTGGGTTGCAGCACATAAGGACTTTGCAAGTCAAGCCTCCAAGTCAGAGAGTCATAGTCGATCACTAAAGACTAAGCTGTGAAGTGGAATTCCATAAGTGGGAAAGCCAGTGATCATATACGCCTCTCACTTTGTTGTTGCCCCCAGCGTCAATGGTTTAATCAAGAACTTTGATAAAGCCCAGGCGCTGAAGGCATTACCAACAGTATAGGCCTACCTGGATTTTAACGTGTGTGTCAAGATATTCTACATACCAACAAAAAAGCATTCCTCTATAATTTCATCCAAACGATTCGCTTTATACCTAAAATCCCGAGAGACAAAAGAATAGACAAGCAACACTTTTTTCTCTAAAATGAATAGAAGCAAAGATTCTGCAACACATTGTTTCTTAACCCGCACTGGGCTGTAGAACACCCCAAGTTGGTTTTCTTTGCTGAGGGAGTGAGTGTCAGGCGTTAAATGGAATGGTTCCTTTACTGTCAGTGTGCTCTGCTATTGGCAGTGACAAGGTCCAGCCAAAAAACCTGGCCAGCACTTTATGGGTGGCATAAACCACACCCATCAAGCCTCTTCAAAGGACTCCAGCTATTCAAGCGTGTGCGTAAACAAATCCAGGAAGAAACAACATTAGCCTGCAACTGTGTGTGGACTTATGTGTGTTTGTTTGTGTTTATTCATTTATTTATTCATTTATTTTATTTATTTATTCTTTTATATCGATGATAACAGAATAAGCATCGTGTGCTTTTTTTCATCCGGTCCCCGTGTGTATGCAGTTTTGTAAATATTGTCATCTGTTCCCACCGCACACGATGGCCTACTCTTACGAAAAGCGGAACAGGATTTAACGTGTGAGCAAGATGTTCTGCGTGCGTTCGCACACGGGCCTCGGTTTAAAGTCTCATCCGAAGGACTTTTGGGGGAGTGGAGTCGGCACTGATGTTAACTCCAGGAGAAAAATTTCCTCGACCGGACTCGAACCCGGGTCGTCAAATTCCCAGCGCGATGTTCTGACCACTAGGCTATCCGTCCCCCCTGTGTGTCTGTAAGGTGTGTGTTTGTTGTTGTGTGTGTGTGTGTGTGTGTGTGTGTGTGTGTGTGTGTGTGTTCGTTTCTGTCTGTAAGTGTGTGTGTGTGCGAGTGTGCGTGAGTGCGTGTGTGTGTGTGTGTGCATGTGTCTGTGTGTCTGTGTGTGCGTATGTTGGCACGCACACTCAGTCACATGTATGCTGATACACACATATACACACATTCAAGCCCACAAACATCATATGTATGTACGTACCCCCCCCCCCCCACACACACACACACACACACACTCTCTGTGTCTGTCTCTGTCTCTCACATGCATGCCCTCCCCCTCACACACACACAACTTATGTGTGTACACTCACGCATACACACACGCATACACATATACCCTCACACAGATGAGAATATTTACAAAAATGCATACACACGGGGACTGGATGCAAAAAAGCACATGAGTGTCTATTGTGTTATCCTTGTTATGAAAGAATTTTTTTTAAAGAATATGCATTCACACACACACATACACACACATGTGCGCGCACACACACACACACACACACACACACACAACACACACACACACACACACACACACACACACACAAGATTCAAGATTTAATTCCTTTCACCCCTTTTGGGGCATGGAGGATAACAAACAAGTTCAACAGGAGAAAAGAAACTTACAGCAATACATCCAAAAGTATTATCAATATCAACAGGAACTGAAAAGCAGGAGTTCATCGCAAAATAATAAACAAACAATATTAAAGACTCAGGACATTTTTTTAAAGGTATGTAAATTTCTGTAAAAGACACAATCTACACACACATGTGCCGCGCGCCACACACACACACACACACACACACACACACACACACACACACACACACACACACACACACACACACACACACACACATACATACACACACACACACACACACACACACACACACACACACACACACACACACACACACACATCCTTCGGATGAGACTTTAAACCGAGGCCCCGTGTGCGAACGCACGCAGAACATCTTGCGCACACGTTAAATCCTGTTCCGCTTTTCGTAAGAGTAGGCCATCGTGTGCCGGTGGGAACAGATGACAATATTTACAAAAACTGCATACAAAACGGGGACCAGATGAAAAAAAGCACATGTTGCTTATTCTGTTATCCCCGATATAAAAGAATAAATAAATAAATAAATAAATAAATAAATAAATAAATACACACACACACACACCACACACACACACACACACACACACACACACACACACACACACACACACACACACACACACACACACACACACACCGAAAATCCCAATAAGAAAGCATTGTCCCAAGCATTAACCAGCTTTCTGCTTCCTTCCCAATTTAATGTCTTTTTTCACTGCTTTTTGTTGCAGATTTTCTTTTCTTATAAGACACCGAGCAATAAAGAGAAGATCTTTTAATCACAAGCCTCTTGAGAGCTATGAAATAGATTATCTCGCGTTCTTTACTATCGGTCACCCAGCTTTCGTCTTTTTATTTTTTTGCTTTCACATTTAAGTTAGTGTCTGATCAAAACTTAAACAAAACAAAAAAGCAGTCAGTGTGTGTGTGTGTGTGTGTGTGTGTGTGTGTGTGTGTTGTGTGTGTGTGTGTGTGTGTGTGTGTTATATGTGTGTGTGTGTGTGTGTGTGTTATATGTGTGTGTGTGCTGTGTGTGTATTGTGTTGTGTTGCTGTTGTGTGTATTGTGTGTGTGTTAGTCGTGTTGTGTGTGTGTGTGTGTGTGTGTGTGTGTGTGTGTGTGTGTGTGTGTGTGTGTGTGTGTATGTTGTGTTGTGTTGTGTTGTGTTTTGTGTTGTGTGTGTGTTGTGTGTGTTTTTGTGTGTGTGTGTGTGTGTGTGTTGTGTGTGTGTTTGTGTGAGTGCGTGTGTGGTCTAGATGTAACACACCTTTAGAGAAAGCGAACAAGTTTGGGTTCAATCTGTGTCCGCGTTCGATCCGCATTTTGTGCCAGAAACTTCCCCCAATATCTACAAGACTGCGAGTGGTGGTCTGGGTGCTAGTCTTTTGAACGAGACGGAAAACTGAGGTCCTGCGTTTGTATTTATAAATACAATTTTTATCATATATATTGAGTGAGTATTCATATCTTTTTTTGCTTCATCAGCTAAGATTCTGAGGTTCACCAAAGGCGAGATTTTTTTTTGCGTATGCCACCGGTTTTTTTTTGGTCCAACCGTTTAACTGTCTGCAATCCGATATTGGGGAGAAATTGTGTCTTGACTGGCAACAGATAAGCCAAAAAAGAAAACATTTTTTTTTTATCACAAGCGAAAATCCTACAACTTTGCTTCTTAAGCGTAGATGGAAATGTTAGAAGCTGAAGTTTGCATGTTTTGTTGGGAAGTGTGTGTCAAGCATAAAATGTGATCGCTTCTTTACAACCACTCCGCTCTGTGATCTTCTACCAAAAAGTTCTGCCTAAAACATTGCAAGGGTTTTATTGCTGGCATAAACAACGTCTGTCCGTCCAGTTGGATTGGATGAATCTTTTTTAAAGCGGGCATGCGCAAGCCATCATGGCGTAGTGGTTAGTGCCTTGCGTTACGGGTCTAAAGGTCACAGGATCGAGTTCCCATAGTCATAGGGATTTTTTTACTCTGGCTGGCTCTTTACCTATGTTGAGTTAACTCTGGCCTTGTTTGGAAGACATTCACTTTACTGATGCGATTTGAGACTGCTGTTTAACTTACCTGACCAACACTGCAGGTGCCTGTGTCTCTTGGGCCAGGCTGTAAGACGGGAATATAGTATGATAGGAAGTGTACATCCCAGACAATTGATTTCGAAGCACATGCACTTCAATCGCAGCATCACTTCATCATCGTTGATCATGGTGCAATAAAAAAATATATATATCTCTGCTTCGGCGGCCCCGATTGCTCCGGTGTCATAGTGACCTCGTTTTCGGTTTCTCCATACACTTCTGAGCCTTTTATTTGAGTTTCCACCTTCCAGGCTGGAGGTTCACATAAAAAGGCTGTCACCAGGATGTTGTCTCGGTCACCACCCCGGGTGGGTATCTTACTAAGTCTGGCACCGCAACTTATCTATTACTGTCCTCAGTAGATGGCTTTGGTGGTGAACACCAGCAAAGGGATCCAGCAGCACTGCAGGGCCACTCTGGCAGGTTACCTTCTGGTGGCC
>CM060331.1:9816556-9824056 GCA_030674155.1 Stramonita haemastoma | reverse complement strand
ACATGCTGCTTTTGATAGCGTCACTCCTTTGAAGTGGACCGGATGGACATTGTTGATGTCCTTCATAAACATGGCGTCCCTGTTCCAGACACAACAGTTTGACTGCATCCCACAGATCACAGTGGCTGTAAAGAAGCTTTCACCTCGATGTTAATGTCTGCATCGTTCTGCAGATAGAAATGAAAGTGTAGGGCTTAAAACTGCCATGAAAGGTGAAGAAACAATGCGTTGGTGGGGGTTTTCATTTGTAAATGGATAGAACGTGTTTTTTTGTTTTTTATTTGCACCACAGTCAATACGGAGACAGGATATTTCAGTGGTCAGAGCACTCGCTTTCCCCAAACCAGTGCTAAGCAGCATCGAGCGCGGTTACCAAGAGGATGAGTTACCGTTTAAACGCCCTGGTTTCAGTACACTCTTCCAGTTCACCAAGCTGTTTATGGTCATATGCCCTCTTTAGGGTCAGGGAAGGTAAAGCAGCGAGCGAGAGGAGATGGGCGCCGCCCTCAATATGCTGGCCCTTGGAGAAATTGAGGTCTCTGACATCTCGCTCCCCAACGACTGCATAGGTTATGGGGCACCTTTACCTACAGTCAGCACTCTATTTTGTATATTTTAACGGGGCTATGATAGCATAGTGGTTAGAGCGTTGCACTCATCATCGAACAGTCTGGGATTGAGTCACCTCGGAGGCGTCCGTTTTAGTGGATTTTACCCTGGAGTGTATATCAGTTTTAGTTCCACTCAATGAAAAGTCCTTCGTATGAGACTATTCACCAAGGTTCTGTGTAAAAATCGCACCAGAATACCTTGCACACACGTTCAAAAGCCGTTCCGCCTTTTTAAACAGTAGGCTATTGCCTTCCGGTACGAATGGATGAGAACATTCAAACAAAAACGTATGCGCACAGGTTTCGTGTTTAGACACCATCGCCAAAGTCGGAATGCGGCTACCTTAATAGTGGGTATAAACCATCGCATACGCAAAATGTCAACATTTGCGAAACTTAAAGGTCTAGCCGAGGTAAAAAAAAAAATCAAAACAAACAACAAGAAAATCACTGGCGTTTGTTTCCATCTGGCTATTCTTTATTAAGATGACGACTCTGTGAGGACCAGCTTAAAGAAGACAACCCCTCCCCTCTGGGGATGGACGTATCAGTATAATTGTCATCCCCATCTTCTAAAAATTCTGTGCCAAGGCATCCTTCTTTTTTTATCCCTTTCTTTGTCTCTGGGCCTTGTCCCTCTTCTTCTAGTCACCTCTTTCTTGTCTGTTTCCTACCTTCTTGGTCCTTTTCCCGCGTTTTCTTTCACACAGACATGAACTATAACAACTCTCCCATGCCGAAATCGGATGTGCTGGGCCTGACTTAGTAGGCGCTTAAGGGCAGTGCAACTTAATTTTGTTAATATGACAGACAACATTGGTTGTTCTCTCTCTCTCTCTCTCTCTCTCTCTCTCTCTCTCTCTCTCTCTCTCTCTCTCTCTCTCTCTCTCTCTCTCTCTCTCTCTCTCTCTCTCTTATTCACTCGCTTGTCTCAAACGCACAGAAGCACGACAGACATAAACACACACACAGACACATAAATACATACAGTACACACACAAAATTGCTTATACCTACGCACACAAAACATCTCCCCACACACACACACACACACACACACACACACACACACACACACACACACACACACACACACACACACACACACACAACACACACAAACACACACAAACCAGAGAGAGAAGAGAGCGGGGAGGAGAGAGAAGACGGAGACATAGATAGAGAAACAGAGAGACAGACAGACGGAGAGACAGACAGTCAGACAGAGAGACAGAGGCATAGACAAGAGAGAGAGAGACAGAGAAGAGACAGAGTCAATGCGGACTCATTTACGACGTATTGACATGGAGAAAATTGGATACTCAGAAACCGAAATAAAGAAAGGAAACCAAAATAAAAAATGCCCAGAAAAAAGATCACGAAACAATTATTAAAAAAGCAAAACCTCTGAAAGCAACACAGTAAAAGAAAGAAGAAAAAAGAGAGCAAGGGAAGATGAAGAAAAGAAAATAAGGGGGGGTGGTGGATGAGGAGGAACACGGAACTGAAAAGTGATGCTAGCTGCTTGATTCATTTTTATTCCCCAGAGGCACATATACAACACAGAGATACATACAACAGAGATAGAGATACACAGAGATGGGAGAGAGAGGAGAGAGGAGAGAGAGAGAGAGAGAGGAGAGAGAGAGAGAGAGAGAGAGAGAGAAGAGAGAGAGAGAGAGAGAGAGAGAGAAGAGAGATTTTATACTTTTTATATCGAGGATAATGGAAATAAGCAATCATATACTTTTTTTACACCCAGTCCCCGTGTGCATGCAGTTTTGTAAATGTCATCTGTTCCCACTGGCACACAATGGCCTATTCTTACGAAAAGCGGAACATGATTTAACGTGAGCGCAAGATGTTCTGCGTGCGTTTGCACACGGGGCCTCGGTTTATAGTCTCATCCGAAAGACTTTTGGGAGACTGGAGTCGGCACTGATGTTAACTCCAGGAGAAAAATCTTCCTCGACCGTGGAATCGAACCCGGGTCGTCAATTTGCCAGCGCAATGTTCTGACCACTAGGCTATCCAAGAGAGAGAGACAGAGACAGAGACAGAGAGACATAGGAGACAGATAGAGACAGACAGAGACAGAGAAGAGACAGAGAGAGAATTCCAAACCCTGAACGGACTGGCTTTGAATATAATCAACTCTCGGTAATGGTAGCATCATCTTTTAAGGCATTTCGGTTTTCATTTATTTAAACCTTGATCCTAATTGCTGACAGAGCCCAGCCAGACATAATCTTGAACATAAAAAGGGCTGGATACGGGAGAACATCTAAGAAAATAATTATTATCAGCGATAGTTAGTTATGAACACTTTAAGAGAAATAGCTTGAGTGTGAAGACAAAGGTGATTTCAGAATATTTTACTGACGGTCTCAAACTATTGATGGGGGGACGGGATAGCCTAGTGGTCAGAACATTGCGCTCGCAATTGACGACCTGGGTTCGATTCCCTTTGAGGAAATTTTTCCTCCTAGAGTTAACATCAGTGCTGACTCCACTCTCCCCTAAAGTCTTTCAGATGAGACTATAAACCGAAGCCCCGTGTGCGAACGCACGCAGAACATCTTGCGCACACGTTAAATCCTGTTCCGCTTTTCGTAAGAGCAGGCCATCTTGTGCCGGTGGGAACAGATGACATTTACAAAACTGTATACACACGGGGACTGCACGTAAAAAAGCGCAAGAGTGCTTATTCCATTATCCTCGATATAAAAAATTTTTATATATATATATATATATATATATATTTATATATATATATATATATATATATATATATATTATATAATATATATATATAATGTGCATTTAAAACTAGATCTAAGTAGGGCAACGGACAGTTTATAAGAATGGGTATCTAAGTAATGTTTTATCTGAAGCAGATGGATTTTTGTAGAATATTTACGAACCATTTCAATTAGTTTTGGGTCAGGTTGAAGCTGTGTCAGTATCAATATCAGCTAAGTGCCAAGCCTTAAACTAAAATGTTATTATGTTGTAAAATGTCTTGTTGAGCTTGTCTTTAGCCTTGACAAGCTCTTGATATAACAACCTGACCTCTATTTTAAAGAGAAAAATCTTCTGAAGTCGGAGTATGGCTGCCTATTATGGCAAGGTACTTGAAAACAGTCATACACGTAAACTTCTCATGAGGTGTACTTCCTGCCTCACGGTGATTATCAGGTGGATGAATGATTCAAGAGTGACCTCCAGGGTGTTAAGCTGGGGACGCCCATCTAAACAACCATCATGTTTAGCCCATGACGAATTGTTGTCAGTCATTCACAATACCCACTGCCTTATGAACTTTACCATTTTGGTCCCGCGGACCGTGGGGGCACAATGACGATTTTGCAACCAGCTTCCTCCACTCCCCACGGTCCTCCGCCCTCCGTAGCAGATTCCTTCACCCAAGGCCCTTAGTTAAGTGAAGGTAAATATTCATATGACTTTGTCGAAACCTTTTTTGTATAAGATACATGTTTTCTTTCATAGACAGTGTTACCTCATCTACTTTAGAATTGCTAAAAACTACTGTTGTATTATCTGTACATTTGTCACAGTCAGTTGTCAAGTACAGAAATTGATGATTTATGCAGACTTTGAAAAAGTAGAGGACATAGGCCAGGGCCCTGAGGCACACCATAAATCATTGCCAAAAGAACATACTTTTGTCCTTTAGTATACGTTCATAGTTAACTCGGGTTTTTATCATCTATAAATCATGACATCAATTCTGTAACACTAACAGACACGCGGCAAAGTCTTTTTTTTCAGAAATGACAAGTCAATCAAATCAAACGCTTTTGCAAAATCTACAAAAAGCAACACCGGTGATCTTGTTGTGGTTTATGTTTGTTTGCTATTTATCTAGCTTTGATTTAAAAAGACATCACTTTTATTGAAAAATAACTATTCTATTAAAAAAACATAGTTTTACATATTTAAGAAAAGCAAAATCTCCCCGATGGAAAGACGCAAATTTCCACATTAAGGGTACAGTTAAATACCCTGTACAGTAATGCATAGACAGAAAAAAAGATCATGGAGTTCTTGTGTTTTTCTTTAAAATTGTCCTATCCTCTTCTTCTTCCTCACCTATATTTTATCTTTTTCTTTGATTTTGAGTCCTTACATCTCCATTTTTCCTACTAGCCTGATTTTTAGAACTGTGTTAGGAAAAATGAAAGCAAATACATTTTGTTTAATATGGCAATGTTTGTTTTTATCTGCAACACTAAAAACAAGGGGAGGGGGCTGGGAAAAGGGGAGGTGTCTAGATGGTAGCTACAGTTTTTGCCCCTTAAAGGTTGGAAACTTTTCAGACATACAGGTAGAAACAGGCACCCATAATCCATTAAGAAACGACTGACTTATTTCTACGGTGCGTCGTTTGTCACCTGCTTAGCTCCCTTGATCTTCCCTAACACTGTGATGACCTAAATATGATGGCTAAGATATTTCCTTTTTTCTGAACTAAAGTTTGGCAAAAAAAACAAAAATAAAAGTAGTTTTTGTTTCTGTTTTTGCCTTTTTGCTGTCTCGCTCTCTTTTCTGTGTTTGTATTTGTTTTGGTTTTTGGGGGGTATATTCCTATTTTATTTTTTCTACCAACATTCATTACCCTCTTACTCCCTCTCTTACCAATTTACTCCCTCTCCTTCTTCCTATCCTCTGCCTCTCTTTATCTTCATTCTATAGTACCAGTCGCTCTGTGCCTTTGCTTTTCTTTCTTTCTTTCCGACACTATCTATCTAACTGTGTCTTCGTTTGTCTGTCTGTCTTTCTATCTTTTTCTTTGCCTCGCTTGTTCTTCTGTCCCTCAATGTTTTCCTCTTACCCTCCCTCTTTCTGTCTGTCGATCTGTCTCTGTGTGTTTCTCTATCTCTGTGACTCTCTCGGTCTGTCGGTCTGTCTCTCCCCTTCTCTGTCTGTCTGTCTGTCTGTCTGTCTGTCTGTCTGTCTGTCTGTCTGTCTGTCTGTCTGTCTGTCTGTCTCTCTCTCTCTCTCTCTCTCTCTCTCTCTCTCTCTCTCTCTCTCTCTCTCTCTCTCTCTCTCTCTCTCTCTCTCTCTCTCTTTCTTTCTTTCTTTCTTCCTTTCTTATAGCATTGCGAAAATTACGAAACCTGATATACTTTTCTTCCTCTGGTAGAGCTCCGAGATTCATCAATGGTGAGACCTTTTTCCATAAGCGACATTTTCTATGATAGTAACTTCCTTCTGACGTCGGGGATTGTGCTGGGAACTGAATCTGCCAATTTTGCCAAAGACAGTCGGAATGTACCTCCCTGCTCTTTTCAATTTTGAACTGCTGTGGATTCTTTTGCTATACACAAGTCTGTAAGCATAGTGATGCACTCGTGATCTGCTGATCCGGGTTCGAATCCCGTTCGAAAGAATTTTCCCTCTAGAGTTAACATCAGTGCCGACTCCACCACTCCGCCCCAAAAAGTCCTTCGGATGAGACTATAAACCGAGGTCCCGTGTGTGAACGCACGCAGAAAATCTTGTTTACACGTTAGAAGCTGTTCCGCTTTTTGGAAGAGTAGGCCACTGTGTGCCGGTGAAAACGGATGACAAAATTGACAAAACTGCATACACACTAGGACAGGATTTTAAAAAGCACATAAGTACTTATTCATTTATCCTTGAAATATTTTGTTTAAAAAGCAGTCGTGTCCGACTGGTCTAGTCTCCCCCCAACGACTTGATATTCAGTTCGATTTCCCCATCAAACTGGAAAGTGCAAGACTTGGAATCAAATCCAGAACCTCCTGATTTACCTGTTTGGCAGATGCACGTTTAAACCACCTTGCCACCTTGCCACGGGAAGCATACTATCCTTTTTGGGGGATATACTGTACCATATTTTCTTTGATGCATATCACATTGATTTGTTGTCGACATATTGTTCAGATTGACTGTATTCTTACTCCCCCGAGCCTTATTTTTGTACTGTGGCCTTTTCCTCTCTTCCTGTTATTCCCTGCTTGTTTATTATTTTTCAGCCACTATGGTCTATTTTCTTGCCTTGTTTTCTATTAAGACGAAAGATAAAAGTTTTCTCCTACGCCGAAGTCTCTCTTTTTCTCTATGTCTGTCTGTCTCTCTCTCTCTCTCTGAATATATTTCTCTAAATCTCTCTCTCTCTCTCTAAATCTGTCTACATCTCTGTCTCTCTCTTTTCTTCTAGTTGTTGTTGTTGTTGTTGTTGTTGTTGCTCTTCTTCTTCTTGTTGTTCTTCTTGTTCTTCTTGTTCTTCTTTTTCTTCTTGTTCTTCTTCTTCTTCTTCTTCTTCTTCTTCTTCTTCTTCTTCTTCTTCTTCTTCTTCTTCTTCTTCTTCTTCTTCTTCTTCTTTCTTCTTCATTTTCTCCTCCTCCTCCCTCCTCCTCCTCCTCCTCCTCCTCCTCCTCCTCCTCCTCCTCCTCCTCCTCCTCCTCCTCCTCCTCCTCCCTCTCCTCCTCCTCCGCCTTCTATTCTCCCTCAACCTCCTACTTCTGTTTATTTATTTCAGCGAAGCAAATGTTGTTGACTTGATCTAGTTGTTGCTATCAAAAGAGGATATCGACATTTCTCCTTGGCTACACACACTGAAAGTAGTGACCATTGTCCACATGAAATCCACTCCGGTCCATCTGAAAGAACCATTCAACACAGTCGTACAAGACACGGGCAAGAAGTTTCAAGTTTCTCAAAAGAAAAAGAAACTCTGATAACAGCATTTGCTCTGATCTGAGAGAGGATAGCTATCAACATCGGTAGCCAATGCGTAGGAAAAGAGACAGTGACATGAAGATGTCTTTTGGGGTTGATATAATCTGGAAAGAGAGAGAAAGAGGAAGAAGGGAGGGAGGGAGGGAGAGAGGGGGGAGGC
>CM060331.1:9804056-9811556 GCA_030674155.1 Stramonita haemastoma | reverse complement strand
CAACACTCTCAAATTCGCATCCGTAAAGTGGATGAAGCTCGACTGTGTGGTCCCAGTCTCCCCACTGAGCCCACAGCACACTCACTCTGGGTAGGAGCCGGCCGGAGCCCGAAAAAAATCCCTATGACTTATGGGATTCGAACCCGCGACCTTCCAGTCCGGAATCCACGGCGCTAACCACTGCGCCATGGCGGCTGGTAATTCATTCATTCTTACTTTATAAACACTTCACGCATCAACAGTTAAGTTACTTCTATTCTTCTTTCTCACAATGATCAAGCAGCAGTCACTTCACCAATGTTGGCTGCCATCAGACCCCTTTCCCAGGGAACCTGTGCTTTGCCATGTGACACAGGGGCATGAAGGTGTGCTTCTTCTCAGTGGATTGTGGTCTACAGGTAACGCACTCTGCTAGACAAGCGAAAAGCCCTGTCAGGTGTGTGCGTGGTTCGAATCCCGCTTTGGCCCAAACTTTTCCCCCTCCCATCCATTAATATGAGTGGAGCTCTGGTGCTAGTCTTTCGATGAGACGATAAACCGATTTCCTGTATGTTACACATCATTGTTTAGCGCACGTAAAAGAACCCACGGTAACACGAGGGTTGTGCCTGGCAAAAATCTGTAGAAAAAAAGCCACTTTCATAGGGAAACAAATACAGTTGCAGACAGGAAAAAGAAAAGAAAATAATGGTTGACGCTGCCCTTGTGGCGACGCGCTCTCCAGGAGAGGACAGCCTGAATTTCTCGCAGACAAATCCGCGTGACATAAAGGGGTATAGAATAGAACACAATAGAATATACAAGCAGGTGACATAACTGTGGCACCTATACAACTGAACACAGATGGTTTACTCTGCAGTCAAAAAAGTTACATGAAGTTTTAAGGTGTGTGCAAAGCGGTCTTTGTCCGTTCGTGCGCGGGTTATCAATGTGTAGTCTTCTTCTTCCTCACCGAACCGTCATCAAGCAATTATGAACCACAGACCGTTGTTCATAAGCATGTAGAACATCTTGCGCCACACACAAAACCGGCTCTGCATTTTGGTAGAATAGACCATTGTGTGCCAGTGGGAACAGATGAGAAATTTATAATCTGTATACACATGGAGACTAGATGCAAAAGAAAGTAAACAAAAAAACCTAGTAGTCATTATCATATTATTCTCAGAACAACACATATTAATTTTAGTAATAATCTCTCTCTTTCTCCCTCTCTGTCTCTCTGTCTCCCTGTCTCTGTCTCTGTCTCTCTCTCTGTCTGTCTGTCTCTCTCTCCATCTGTCTATGTAACTATCTCTTTTCTCTCTCTATTTTCCACTCTCTCCCTCTCTGCCCATTGATAGAATTTGAAAGAAATCCTCAGAAAAAGAAGAATAGCTCAAATACAAAAACGAAAGAAAAAAGCACACGGTCCTAGACAAACACAATTACCCGGGCGCAAACGTGCATATGTACACACGGACAAAAAGAAGACAGGTATAAGCTTGAAAATTGGAGCATTGATGTGCCTGCGCGCACGCACGCATGCACGAATTCACACAACACACACACACAACACAACACACACACCCCACACACAGATTTTATATATAATATATATATATATTATATATAAAGGGATATTTATGTTTGTTTGTGTGTTTGCTTACCAGCTTATATTTTTCACATAGTAAACTAAACACATCCGAGCCCAGGCTTACAAAAAGCATATGCGCAATTTTCATCATTGGCCAGAACCACACACACGCACTAACACACATACACATTCACTCACTCACACACACACACACACACACACACACACACACACACACACACACACACAACACACACACACACACACAAACACAAGCTCACACACACACGCACACGCGCGAACACACACACACTCACACACACACGCGCGCGCGCGCGCGCGCGCGCAAATACACACACAAGCAAATAAATCCGGTATACAAAGGAATTAAAAAAAATTATAAAAAAAACCAATGAACCATAAACTCATCCAGTTATTCATCCCTCTCGATATCAATAACTGTAATAGTCAATTGTTAAATCAGTCCGTAACGTATGAAGAAGCAAAAATAATAGTAAAGGAAAAGCAAAAGAAAGATGGCTTCAGCAGTACTCTTTTCCAAAAGTAAGGATGATATTACCTCCTGCCCAGAGAAGACCAAGTAACAGTTGTGAGGCTGAGGATGGACACTGCAGACTCAGACATCACACTTCACCAGTTCCACACTTGAGAGTTTTGAGGCATGCCCCTGTGGCACTTCTCCCATGACAGTGGAATACCCCCTCCAGACCTGTCCACCGCACCAAAACCTGAGGGCCGATATCTGGCCTACTGACCTGCCGATGAGGGACAAGCTTTCCGGACCCCTGGAGGGCCTTCAGACACATGGCAGCATTTGTCAGGGCCTCAGGAGTTGCTGTCTGAGTGTTCGACGACAACGGAAAAGAAAAAATTAATAACTCTGATGGTCAACAATTAGTTGATAAAAATATGAATCTAAAGAATTTCATAGCCAGAAAAAAAAATATACATATACATATATACCTACACCTATTGTCTACTCTACATCTATCTATCTATCTATCTATCTATCTATCTATTATCTATCTATCTATTCTATCTATTATCTATCTATCTATCACTATCTGTCTGTCTGTCTGTCTGTCTGTCTAACTATATCTATCTATTTATATATATATATATATTATATATATATATATATATAATAATCTCTTTCTCTTATTATATATACATATATAATTATATATAATTTATAAATATATATTTATATATTCCCTTTAGACGCAGAAACCTAAGACACATTGCCAACAGAAAAAAAATCACCGATAAAAAAGAAAGATGATGACAAGGAAAAAAAAGCAGACCCTTCAATAAAAGAATTTCAACACAACGGCTGTAGAAACAAGATATATACATATATAGGATCCTACCCATAACAGAGGTTCGTGCCAATAACTATCTTAAAGATGCGAAGCTATCCATTATCCTGCCTCCTCCATCACCATTGCTCACTTCTCCACCCCCGTCATTACTGACTCTGATTGCCCAGCTCTGCCAACAACTGTGCTCTGAGGGGTCCACAGCTATTGTTCATCCGAAAAAAAAGGTCCATTGAGCATGCGCGAGCGGATATGACGACAGAAAATGGCTGCCTTCCCAACTTGTTTAGCCAACATATTTGTCACTGTCACACTCTGGTGTGTGTGTGTGTGTGTGTGGTGTGTGGGGTGGTGTGTGGTAGAGAGAGAGAGGCACACACACACACGCACACACGCACGCAAGCAAAGGTTTGCCTGTTCAAATACATATATTCATTTCTTTATCGCATACAAAGATGTATTGAAAATGTACACAATAGCAATAGATTAAGGTTGCTTTCGTTTATTTTCAAAGAAGGCATGCTGCTACTGGCTGCCGACTCAGTAGAATTGGAGTGTGTTAGAGTAAAGAAAAGTTCCTGTACACAGGTTGTGCTCACTTTCACAACATGCAGAGTGGGTGTGGGATGGAAGGAGTGGAAGGACGGAAGGAGGGAAACACAGACAGGGACAGAAACAGAAAAACATAGCAAAGCATTTTCCTAAGATAAATGGGTAAGCAGAGATGTGGTTTTTAATCTATTGTTCTGTCTCTTACTAAGTATTATGTTGTGATGTCTAAAGAAAAAAACATAACAGACTACATGATTATAACTTCCAAAAATACTAAAGAAAAAAACTCAAAGAGACATACATACAGAAGGCAGAAAACCACACGACACACAACACACACACAACACAAACACACACACAACACACACACAACACACACACACACACCCACACACAAAACATAACAAAAAAGGAAGAACGATGTTGTTTAACTGACACAGCTAACGCACTTCAGACAACAATATTGACCATATGCTGCAGATGTGTACGCACTTCAGACAACACTATTGACCACATTCTGCAGATGTCTACGTCCTTCTGCCTGTCAGATTGGGGCCAGGGAGGCTAGACTACCAGGCAGAAAGGCCAATGTTTTATAGTTCTGGAGAGACATTGATTACTTCCTTCATTCCTTCCTTTTATTCAGGAAAATGTAGTGGAGGAAAAGCAGTATTCATTCATTTTTTAGGATAATAAATAAGCCGTTGTGTTGTTTTTTTTTTACATCCAATCTCCATGTGCGTGTGATTTTTTTGAATTTTGTTATCCGTTCCCACTGGCACAAATGGTTTACTCTTCCGAAAGGTGGATCAGCTTTTAATGTGTCCGCAAGATGGTCTGTTTGCGTTTTCGCATACGTCTTTGGTTGATAGTCTCATCTGAAGGACTTAAAGAGGAGTGGAGTCAGTAAATTCCAAATTCCTAAACTTTATTTTCTCAAAGGTAAAGGTAAAAGGTAGAGATGTCCCATAACCTAGGCGGTCGTATGGAGGCGAGGCATCAGAGACCTCAGCTTCTCTAGGGGGCCAGCATATTGAGGACGGCGCCCATCTCCTCTCCCCTGCTGCTTTACCTTCCCTGACCCTAAAGAGGGCAGGTACCCATTGACAGCTGGGGGAACTGGGGGGACTGTACTGAAGCCAAGGCCGCAAACGATCACCCATCCAACTGGCAACCACGCTCGATGCTGCTTAACTTGACTTGGAGAAAGCGAACGCTCTGACCGCTGAGCTATCCCGTCCCTCAGTTAGTACTGATGTCAAATCCAGGGGGAAAATACTCCTTGAACGGGCGTCTCTGTGATGGCTCAACCCCCCTGCTGTTGTAAGTGCAACGCGTAGCGCTCTGATCGCCGAAGGGAGAGATGAGAGAGAGAGAGAGAGAGAGAGAGAGAGGAGAGAGAGAGAGAGAGAGAGAGAGAGAGAGAGAGACGAGAGACAGAGACAGAGAAGGAGACAGAGAGACAGAGAGAGACAGAGCAGAGACAGAGAGAGACAGAGAGAGACAGAGAGAGACAGAGAGAAGAGAGACAGAGAGATAGAGAGAGAGACAAAGAGATACACAGACAGACTGACAGACAGACAAACAGACAAACAGACAGACACAAACAGCTCGACAGAATTAGAGATAGTCAGAAACAGAAAGGAAAAAGCCATAAAAAACGACGGACGGACAGAGTGACAAATAGACAAACGGAGGGAGAGAAAAATGTCAAAGACACAGAGATTTGACATGAATCGTTTTCTCCACCATCAACATCGTCAAAGTAATCATGAATGCCATAGTGATTCAGATCATAGCAGTGCAAAGTCACTGAAGGGAGTGAAGCCAGTAGCGAGGTACTTTAACATGAAAAAATAGGGTATAGTCTTTTCCTGACGGTGGTGTCTCTGATATAAATACTTCTCCCCAGCAGGTTTGTTCATTGGATTTGTCTTTCTCAAGTTCCAAACTTTACCTTCACCCAAGGAAATGCCAGAGGCCTGTCAGTATTAAAAGCATCCTCACCTCTGGAAATTCTGTACAAAAGATCTCCTCGAAGAAAGAAAGAAAGAAAAAGAAAGAAAGAAAGAAAGAAGAAAGAAAGAAAGAAAGAAAGAAAGAAAGAAAGAAATGAAAGAATGAGAAGAATGAAGAAAGAAATAAGAAGAAAAAAAAGAAAGAAAAAGAAAAGAAAGAGAAGAAGAAAGAAAGAAAGAAGAAGAATGAAAAGAATAAAAAGGAAGAAAGAAAAAAGAAGAAAGAAGAGAAAGAAAGAAAGAAGAAAGAAAGAAAGAAAGAAAGAAAGAAAGAAAGAAAGAAAGAAAGCAAGAAAGCATAGAAAGCAAGAAAAAGAAATAAGAAAGAAGAAAGAAAGAAAGAAATGAAAGAAAGAACTTCAAAAACATTGATGAATTGACAAGAGACATTAAAGTAAAACACATCTGAAACCCTTCATAAAACTTAAGCGGATGAATGATTCAAGGAGTTTAAACACGTTTGCATAAAGCTTAGCAGGCAATTCACTTAACGCTACACGTACGTGATTAATGTCGTGTGAATGTGAAAAATCGGTTTCTGAGTGGCTCTTTTTGATATCAATTATCATATGTCAAATTTACAGAGGGATGTGATTTCTTTCTCTTCAATTTTTTTTTTTACTATTCTCTTTTCTTCTTTCTTTGGTTTGTCTTCTTTTCTTCTCTGTTTGTTTATTTGTATGTTTGTTTTCATTTTTACTTTCTCTTTTTTTCTTTCGCTCATTCTTTTATTCTTTCTTTTTTTTTCTTCTTTCTTTTCATCTTTCATCTTCTCTCTTCCTTTTTCTTTCTTTTTTTTTGTTCTTTCTTTTTTTCTACTTTTCTTCTTTCTTTTCTTTTTTTCTTTCTTTCTTTATTTCTTTCTTTCTTTCTTTTTTTCTATTTTGTCCTTCTTTCTATCATTTTTCTGTTCTTTCCTTTTCTTTTTTTCCTTCTTTCTTTTTTTTCTTTCTTACTTTCTGTCTTGCTTTTTTTCTTTCTCTCTTTCGTTTTTTTTTCTGATTTCTTTCTTTCTTTCTTTTTCTTTTATTTTCTTTCTTTCCTTTACCTTTCTTTGTGTCTTTTATCTATTTTCGCTTTGGTTTTTGTTGTTTTTCACTTTCAAAGTTTGGTCTTTGCTTTAGTTTTTTCCTCTGTTGAGCTGTCAGGTTCACCTATGGTGAAATTTTTAGTATGCGACCAGTTCTACTCACCATGAAGGTAGCCGCATTCCGACTTCGGGGATGTATGCTTGATATCTTCGTATTTCCATAACCTACTAAACTCTGACACGAATTCTAGGGTATTCCGATGAAAACTATAAACTGAGGTCCCGTAAGTGAACGCGTGCTGAACATCTTGCCACACGTTACAACCTATTCCTCTTTTCATCGGGAACAGATAACAAAACTGACAAATCTGCCTTCACACGGGGACAAGATGTAAAAAAAAAAAAAAAAAAAGCACGTGAGGTGCTTTTCCATTATACTCAAAATATAAAAAGAAGGAATCAAAAGAATTATAGGGCAGTGGCAGGTCTGCAGTCAAGAATGACTTGGGAGATCGTAAAAATGATTAACGCTTAATTCACCAGACGTCGCCGAGATTCAAAACCACGACTTCATGGACCTAAGAGATTAAAGTCGACGACCTTAACCACTGAGCGATAGTGCCCACGTTTGTTTGTGTGGTTTTTTTCTGATAAAAATGGGCAATGGTCAATTTATCGATGTCTCTGTCTGTGTTTTGTGTCTTGCCATCAGCCCCTGCCTGCCTGCCTGTCTGTCTGTCTGTTTGTCTGTCTGTCTGTCTCTGCATCTCTCTCTCTCTCTCTCCTCTCTCTCTTCTCTCCTCTCTCTCTCTCTCTCTCTCTCTCTCTCTCTCTCTCTCTCTTCTCTTTCGTTCTGTCTGTCTGTCTGTCTGTCTATCTGTCTGTCAAATGTTTATGTGAAGCAATATTTTTGAAAAATGTTATTATGTTACACGATTCTCTGACTTGTTATTCCCCCTTGTCTACGGGCTGTACATGCTGTAT
>CM060331.1:9796556-9799056 GCA_030674155.1 Stramonita haemastoma | reverse complement strand
CTCTGTCTCTCTGTCTCTCTGTCTCTGTGTCAATCTCTGTCTGTCTCTGTGTCTGTCTCTGTCTGTCTCTGTCTGTCTTTCTGTCTCTGTCTTTCTGTCTCTGTCTTTCTGTCTCTGTCTTTCTGTCTCTGTCTTTCTGTCTCTGTCTCTCTCTGTCTCACTGTCTCTCTGTCTCTGTCTTTCTGTCTCTCTGTCTTTCTGTCTCTGTCTCTCTGTCTCTGTCTGTCAGTCTGTCTGTCTGTCTGTCTGTCTGTCTGCCTGTCTCTCTCTCTCTCTCTCTCTCTCTCTCTCTCTCTCTCTCTCTCTCTCTCTCTCTCTCTCTCTCTCTCTCTCTCTCTCTCTCCTCTCCTCTCTCTCTCTCTCTCTCCTCTCTCTCTCAGAATTCGAACCCGAATCTCTCCTTCTGTGTGTGTGTGTGCGTGCGTGCGTGCTTGCAAGTATGTGTATGTGTACCATGCACATAAACTCTGCATATGTATGTGTATGCCTGAATGTGTCTGTCAGTCTGTGTGTTAGCTGCTCATAATTATTATGTTTATCTGTCTATCTGTCCACATCCAGTGCCTGTCTGTATAATTATAATCATGCATCTCCTTATTCATTCAGGCGTCCAAACTTTGTTGTGTCTGTTCCCACCCCCTCCGCCCCCCACCCTCCGCCCCTCCCCTCCCACTCCCTCTCAGTGGAGTCTGTTCCTTGCTGTGGGTTTATGGATGCTTTTGATGCCAGCGATAAAATCCTGGTCATGTTTTAGATGGGTCTTTTTGGCCACAGTCCATAGAACTCAGGGGCAGTAAAATAGCTATTTTCCCTTTTTGTGTGACACACACTCAGCCAAACAAAACGACCTTTGGGTGTGATAGCACACACACATACACACGCACGCGCGCGCGCACACATACACACACAGACGCACACATGCACACACACGCAGGTGCGCACATACGCACGCACACACACACTCACCACGCACGCACACACGCGCGCACACACACACACATGCACACACACATGCACGCACGCATGCACGCACACACACAAACACACGCACGCACGCACACACGCGCACACGCATGCACGCACACACGCGCGCGCGCCACACACACACACATACACACACACACACACACACACACACACACACACACACACACACACACACACACACACACACACACACACACACACACTGGCAGAAGAGACAATGATGCGTCATGGTTTTGCTTTTGCTTGTAGTCGCAAAAAAAAAAAAAAAAAAAAAGCTACAAGTTTGGTTTTTTTCGTTGTATTTTTCTTCTTCTTTGTCGAACTTTCAGACAACAAATATTGTTGTCTGTCATATGAGTGAAAAATGCGTTGTGCCGCCACCGTTAAGTGGCTGAAACGTCAGGCCCAGTGTATGGGACTTTTGGTGTGGAAGAGAAATGTTATCTGTATTTATGCTGACAATGCCCTCGGCATCCCCACAGATTGTTGTTTGTTTGGAGATTTTTGTATTATTATCATATCATGACATGTTGAGTTGTTTTCTTTATTTGCTATGTCCCGCTCCTTTTCTTTGTCTTGCACTTTTCCTTTTTTTTCTCTTTTTTTGGTTTTGTGTTTCTTTCTGCTTTCCGTCCCTTTCTCTCTTTCTTTTTTGGTTGTTGATTTATTCACAATGTTTATTCAGTTAAGTACATACATGATAGAAAGGAACCTATATCTTTCTTTTTTTCAGCAAATGTCTGGAAGTGGGTAGGGTTGGGTGGAGTCGGGTTGGATTTGTTCGGATAAAGTCGGGCTAGGATCATTTGTCGTTTGGTTTGGTAGTGTTTGGTGTAGCTCGGTTTGATTTGACTTACCTGCTGTGCTTAGAATTACGTAGACTCTTATCACCAAGAAGCACTACATGGACATTTTTCCTGAATGAAATTTGGGCTTCTCTTCTTGTGAAAAGCGCGTTGCCACAATACACGCAACCCGTCACTTTTTTTTATTTTTATTTCCCTATCAGGGTGTGTTTTGTGTTCCTACTACAGTGGCTTTTGAAAACTATTTGGGCAGGGGTATTTTCGTGTTCTTTTTTCTGCGTTAAAAAAACAGATTGGCCCCTTGTTTATTTTCTGATCATAAAGCTGGCACCCAACCACCACTTAAACCCTCTAGTGGAACGCAAGTAATGGTTTGGGGACAAAAAGGGGACAACCCGGACCCGGACTTTTTGTTTCAGGCAGGGGCGTTCATTAGACCAGGATCCACTATTTCCCTGATCCACAGTTAAAACATCTTCGTTTTGTAAAATCAAACCCAACAATAACAGGGAAAAAGGGAAAGGTGTCCAATAACCCATGTGGGCGTAGGGGGGTGAGCATCAGAGACCTCAGCTTCTCCCGGGGCCCGCATGTTGAGGGGGGCGCCCCCCTCCTCTCCCCCGCTGCTTTACCTTCCCGACCCTCATGAAGGGGGAGGGGCGCATTTTTCAGCTGGGGGAACTGACTGTTTTTAAGCCCAAAAAGGG
>CM060331.1:9790354-9796456 GCA_030674155.1 Stramonita haemastoma | reverse complement strand
AATGGTGTTTGTTGCAAATAATTATATCTATGGAAAAGGTTAGACAAAAATCGAAAGAATGTAGCCACTGTCACATGTCTTACTCCTCTGTGGGTTATACTAGTCAGCAAGACATGACCAATTCCATCAGAGCTGGTCCAGGCAAGAGGAGAGGCCATGATTAATGTGTTACCCATCATATGCAGCAAGGTCGAGTGGACAGGCAAGTGGCACAGGAAACCTTGGACACAGTCCCTGGTTATCACTCTCCCGAAGAAAGGCAACTTACAACTCTGCCCAAATTACCATGCCATGTCGGTCATCCAAGCAAAGTCATGCTCAGAATCCTTTTGAACAGACTAAACCCTCAAGCTGAGGAGATCATCAAAGAAGAGCAGGAAAGTTTCAGAGCAGGGCAGAGCATATCAGAGCAAAATACTACATAACGTTCAACCTTAATATACTCTGTGATAAATACGTGTAGCGCCAAAAGATCTTTAATACGTTTATTTGGACTTTGAGAAGGCGTTCGACTGCATCTGGCATACAGCATTGTGGGCAACTTTGAGGCTGAACAGCATCGATGCCAACCTAATCAGAGCCATAGAATGCCTCTTCAAGGCAATCAGAGCAGTCAACTGTAACAAAAACATAGAAGATTGGTTCCGAACCACAGTTGATATACACCAAGGATGTCTGCTGTCTGCCATCCTGTATAACATCATCTTAGAGTGTATATTGTCTGAGGCAATTGAAAACCACGGGGAACAGTCAGCATTACAGCAAACTCAGGTGGCACGGGCATGTTACATGAATTTATGGACTGGCCACAGAGAACAACACAAGGAGGGGACGAAGAGGCAGACGGATACAACGATGGGAAGACAACATCAGAAAATAGACTGCCCTTGAATGGAACGACTTGCTATGGAAAGCTGAACACCGCTAGGAGTGGAGGAAGCTGGTTGAAAATCTTCGTGGTGACCCAAAAGTTTATCAGACTAAGGAATAGGTCAGATGAAGGGAGAAGAGTCATAGCATGCGATTATATAGAATCTTATTGAATACCTCATTTGAATATTTATTTTACAATGTTACACTTTAGTATCTTCAGATGCGTCACATACATTTTCCTTCAGTTCCCAAAACAATTCGACGAAGTGACAGCCCCGATATGGCCTGTGGTCGGCCCGGGCTATAAACAACAGGACTGGATTGGATTGGATCCTAAAACAATTTACAAGTTCTAATGATACTGCGCACAATTGCCGTAATTTAGAGACAGATCTGATACTGCGCGCAATTGCCGTAATTTAAAAACAGATCTTATACTGCGCGCAATTGCCGTAATTTAGAGACAGATACAGAAAGTTAGTAACGCAAGCACGGCGCGAATGAAGACAACTCCGCTCCCTACACTCACTATTCAGGATGGCGAAAGACTACTTGGGCTGTACACAGACCGTCTGATGACTCTCCCCAGAGGCCAAATGGAAGCAAAGTCTGGAACAACTGAGGGGAGCTACTCTGCCACAGGTGGAGACTTGCTGGCGACATTGTTTATTGTTCAGTTGATTTTTTTTTAGTTCTCTTTTTTTTTTCTTTTCCATCTACTTTTTCTGTTCAGAAGCTAGTAAGAGTGAAGGAGGGAGAGAGAAAGAGAGAGAAGAGAGAGGGCGGGGGGGGGGGGGAGAGAGAGAGAGAGAGAGAGAGAGAGAGAGAGAGAAGAGAGAGAGAGAGAGAGAGAGAGAGAGAGAAGAGACGAAGACAGACAGACAGACAGACAGACAGACAGACAGACAGACAGACAGACAGGCAGACAGACAGACAGACAGACAGACAGGCAGGCAGGCAGACAGACAGACAGACAGAGACAGAGACAGAAACAGAGTGATGGAGACAGAGATAGACAGTCAGAAAGACAGACAGACAGACAGACAGACAGACAGACAGACAAGAGAGGTAGGGAGGCAGGCAGGCAGGCAGACAGAGACAGACAGACAGACAGAAAAGACAGGTATACAGACGGACAGAGACAAAGACAAAGAAATAAGGAGAGACAGAGCGAGATATGAAGAGAGAGAGGGAGAGATAGAGACAGAGACAGAGGAGACAGAGAGAGACAGAGAGAGACAGAGAGAGACAGAGAAACAAAGAGAGACAGAGACAGAGAGACAGAGAGACAGAGTCTGAGACAGAGAGAGACAGAGACAGAGAGAGAAGCAGTGAAAATGTAATAGTGGTTGCAGCACGCACCAAGCATTTTATTTCAGCACAAGTTAAGTAGACATACTGTCTCTCCTTTTCCTAGACACTGTGTGGGGAGGAAATTGTGATCAGGCTGTTCGACTGTCTGTCTGTCTGTTTGTTGGTCTGCCTGCCTGTCTGTTTGTCTGTCTATCTGTCGGTGGGTCGGTCGGTCGGTCTGCCTGTATGTCTGTCTGCCTGCCTGTCTGTCTGTCTGTCTGTCTTTCTGTTGGTATTTCAGTCTGTCGGTCTGCCTGTATGTCTGTTTGTCTGTCTGTCTGTCGGTCGGTCGGTCTGTCAGTCTGTCGGTCTATCTGCATGTCGGTCTTGTCTGTCGGTCTGTATATCGGTCTGTCTGTCTGTCTGTCTGTCTGTCTGTCTGTCTGTCTGTCTGTCAGTCAGTCAGTCTGTCTGGGTCTGAAATGACGTGTCATGTATCATCTTTTCCTTTCCTTACACCACATATTTCGTGACTGGTGTTTTAGCTCTGTTAATCACCTCCACCAGTGCACATGCATCCTCTGTGCTGCCTTCAACTGCATTCCAGCGCCTGCTGCTTTTCTTCTTTTTTCTAATATCATTTATCTCATTGGTGAAACACAGCCCGATTTTCATGCAGAAAAAATATGCCGTGATTTACAGTGCTGTACAAATACAAATGTAGGCAAAATATGACAGTTAAGGTAGTGAAAAAATAGTGTCGGGTTTTTTTTGTTTTGGTTCAGACTCTCTCTATAAATAAGGGGAACTGAGCATAAACACACAGTTGCAATAAATGATTCCATTGACAAAAAGCTTGGATTTGGATACTCAGACTTTTTTAAAGCTAAGCTCAGAATGTAGCACTTGTATGCGAGATGCAAGAAAAAACACTAAAAACAGAAGGAGAAGAAGAGATTTTGCACAAAAATTCACCTAAGTTGAAATATGGCTACATTCATGGTCGGCAAAAACGGTCTCAAACGCAAAATCTCACCATTGGTGAATCTGGAAGGTTTAGCTGCATATATTATTATGTTATATATTATGTATATATTATATATTACTATATATAATCATGTATATATATATATATATTATATATATATAAATTAGAAGATAGTGAGGGGAAAAACAAGTACATGTTATTAATCACAACTTCATTCTCGTCATAAAATGATTTTTGTCAAAGATTAGATAAAAAAAAAAAAAGAATTTCAATATGAGAAGATGGAAACTCTTATTGAACTCTCATTGAGAGGGATAGACAAGCAGAGAGCAACAAACGGAGAAGAGAAATTATGTAGAGAAATTCTCATAGACAGACAGACTGACTGACAGACAGACAGACAGGCAGACAGACAAACAGGCAGACAGACAGACAAACAAACAGACAGATTATTATAGATGTTGAATGGTTGGTGTGTACACAACCAACATCTTCAAGACAATCAGAACAGGTACCCTTGAACAATACACATTGTTTCTCCGCAAGAGCTCCAACGTTTACCAATGTTGAGATTTTACGTATGAGACCGTTTTTACCCTCCATGTAAGTGGCCGCATTCCCACTACGGGAAATGCTGTTTGTGTTTTCCCCCTCTCTCCTTGATACCCCCTTCCCATCCGTTCCCACCCCCCTCCCCGTTTTTTGTTTTTTTGTTTTTTGTTTTTGTTTGTTTGTTTTTTGTTTGTTCGTATGTTTGTTCGTGTATATGTTATTTCCTCTCAGTGGTGATGGGTATTATCATATGGTATTGTTGCGTGTGTTGTTGTTTTTCGTTTTCTTCCTTCTGATTTATAAATTATGAACTGAAGTATGGAGATCTTGTAATGTGATCTAAATTGCTTATTGACATTCCATGGATTCTTTTTTTTAAGTCTTAAACAATGCTATTGGCGATATTGTAACTGATATAAGCTGTTTGTTTGACACTATATGATTTTTTAAAACTTTGAATGTGTGCATGCGCGTCCGTGCATACGTGCTGTGTGGACGAGCGCGCGAACCGTGTGTATATATATGTGTGTGTGTGTGTGTGTGTGTGTGTGTGTGTGTGTGTGTGTGTGTGTGTGTGTGTGTGTGTGAGAGAGAGAGAGAGTGGGGTTTTTTTGGTTGTTTTTGTTGTTATTGTTGTTGCTTGTATTATCTATAGTCAGATTTTATTTTTAAGGCTGTTGAAATCATGTTAGTTAATTAATGTTGGTGAAATGTTTTTTGTTTTTTCCCCCTTTTTTTTGTTTGTTTGTTAGGGGTTTTTCTGCTTTGTTTTTAGTGTTTTTGTTCTTTTTTTTTTTTAGATAGATGGCTTGATGAAAAAAAACAAATCGATGCTTATTTAATGTACCATATGGAAATAAACATTAAGATTTGATTTTATTTGATAGGTCGAATGCAATCGCTTTGATGTGTTTTTTTGCAAGATATAGTGCTATATACATTCCATGTATTATTATTATTATTACTATCATTATTATTACTATTATTATTATGCTCATCAATATTATTATTATTATTATTATTATTATATTATTATTATTGTGCTCATCAAAATACGAATCGGTAGCATCAGGGGGACGCCCACCCATGAAAAGTGCCAAAAATGGGTGGAGCCTTTTCAAATGAGGGAGGATGCGGCAGTGTGTGAGGCAGGCCCTCTATAGCAAATGGTGACATCGGATTTGGCCTGTGTGGTTAGCGGGGCTATAAGCAATATAATTGGATTGGATTACACCTATTTTTTTCCTACATATTTGATATGTTGTTTGAGATATTTTTCTCTACCTGTTGCAGCAAGTTTTAAAACTATTGCAATTAGTTCTTTGGGAAATGCAAAATGATCCATCAATGTTCAGCTCAAAGTGTTGATTGGTACCGCCCCTTATACAGACCACACCCCACTTTCTCTCCTCCCCCTCTCTCTACAAACACCTTCAATCCTGCTGTGATGTAGGTTGACATGCTTGTCAATCTGGACCTCAAAACAAAATCACCAGCATACTAAAAGCACAGCATTTAGATTTGCCACCCTGGTTTTTTTTCTATGAAGTAAATTACCTGCTAAAATCATAATCAGCACAATGTAAAACTGTTAGTTAGGGAGGAGCTTCTTTTTTGTTTTGCTGCCTGTCTTCTGTGAGGTGTGTCCTGTTGTTTGTTCCCAGGCAGTTCATTTCAATCTCCTGGCCACAGCCATGCCACAGCCATACCCAGATCCGTTGTGTTTCATCCTCTGGGTCAAGAGCCCACAGGGAGCCCATCAATATCAGGTGGCTGAGGAGCCACCAGCCAGAGGGGCCCTGAACAACGCCTGCCCAGAAATCGAAAAGTCCCGGTTTGAAGTTTGTGGTGGGTCCATCTCTCTGTTTGTGCCCAAATCCACTAGATCATGAGTGGTGGTCTGGGTGCTAGATCTAGTATTGATGTAAATCGAGATCCCAGATGCAACACATATTTAGTACATGTAAAAGAACCCACGGCAACAAGAACATGATCCCCGGTAACATTTTGTGTAATAAAAAGCTAATCTGATGGATAGACATGTACATATTCAGACAGAAAAAAAAGAATAATGGATAGGTTGGCTTGTCGCGCGACATGCTCTCCTTAGGGAGACCAGTCCCATTTTTATACAAGAAAATTTGCCATGACTTAAAGTGGTATACAACACGATGCACTACAAAAATTGCAACGCAGTACAATACAACAAACCCCACTAACCTTCACTCCACTCCACTCCACTCCACTCCACCACACCACACCACACCACACCACACTACTATGCATTATAATATAAAACGATACAATACCATGTATACAATAAATACAACACAACACAATACAATAAATACAATACAACACAGTACAACACAACACAACATAACACAATACACCAC
>CM060331.1:9770354-9785354 GCA_030674155.1 Stramonita haemastoma | reverse complement strand
CTGTTATGTATAGCAAAATAAGCTCTGTCAGTTTCAGCTTGTATAAACCACACTGCCTACACAGTATCTAGCGGTGCCCTGACAACTTTTGATGCGTTGAGGAAAAATCAAATTGGCTGTTCTGTTCGTTACAAATGGAGTGTTGGCATGTTGTGGAAAGGCCAAACAACATTGCTTACATGTTAACGATTTCCATGTGATCGTTGGCATGTCATTGATGCGCCCATTGTTGAAATGTTGGTTATTTCCAATAGAATGCTGGTATGTTATTGAAAGGCTGACAACATAACATTGCTGACATGTTTGTTATTTTCATTATAATGTCAGCATGCTATTGAAAGGCTAACAACATAACATTGCTGAAAAAAAATTGTTCGTGGCATACCAAAGGATTTTTGGCATGTTCTTAAAACAAAAACCACATTGCTGACATATTACTTATTGCCAATAAAATGTTGCCATGTTCTTGAAACAACAACTACGCTGCGACATGTTAGTTATTACTTTTGAAATTTCGGCATGTTATTGAAAACTCATCAATATTGCTGACATCTTAGTGCAATTTTTTAAAACGCCAACAACATTCCTGACATACTAGTTTTGACCAAAGGACGATCGGCAACATTGATGACATGTTAGTTACCATCATTTGGAGAGTTTTTGGCATGTTATTGATACGCCAACAACATTGTTGACATCATATTCATTTCCAGTAAATCGTTGGCATGTTATTGAAAGGCCAGTAATATCGCTGACATATCAAACATTACCAACAGATTGCTGCCACGGTTGAAACCTCTGCAACATTGACTGACACATTCTGGACATGTTTGGTAAGTGTCAAAATACTGACTGTAATGCTGATGCAACTCTTGCATCTGATTCTATCCTAGTGGCAGACATGCTTTAAACGTGTTTCCCCCCACCTCTCCAATTGGCATGCTATTGACGTGTCAGTTTTGATACCAGCCTCTTCCTCACATGCCAGTTTTGCTGCCATCATCAACTAACAGGGCATGTTTGTTGTAGGCGATCTGCTGACATAGCCATTTTATTGTCAAACATTTTGTTCTCTTCTTAAGATCGGGAGCTGATGGATTACTGATTTACCAATTTAGTTGCCTTCTGCGAAAAAAAAATGAGTACCGTTACTGATATTTTATTAGCACTTGGATCTTAGTCGAAGATATAATGTAAAAGAACACACTGATATCGATTTGCAGATCTGATTTCTGACGCGCTGTCAACGTAACGATTCTATAGTTTGTATGCCTTTGATAACGATAAATTCCCCCATGGTTATGCCGGGGCTGGGGAGGGGGTGCTAATAAAAGAGCGTCTTCTTCACCTTGTGAGAGTTTTGTACTAGAGTTTTCTCTTTTCTGTCTGTCTCTTTGTTTCTGCCTCGTTCTTTTTCTTCCTGCCATGCTATTCTTTTCTCTATTATACCTTCTTGATTTATTCTCCTGATTTTTTCAGATACTTAAAAGATAACAATTCTCTCCCATACCAAAAGTCAGATAAATGTCAGCGAAGGCTTGTCTGTGTCACATTAATTCATAATGTGATGTAATAATTATTTGGTGTTGTTTTGCTTTCGTGTTGTATGGTGATGCACCACAGTGCATCAAATTGCAAGAGATTAACTTATATTGTATTGATTTGCATCACATTGAATTGCATGTTCTATTTAAGTTGTTTCCATTGTAATTGAGTTTTTGTTTTTCGTTCCTCGGCTAGAGCTTCCAGGTTCCCCGAACTGTGAAATTTTGCGAATGTAGCCACCATTGAGGTACCTGCATTCGACTTCAGGAACGATGATGTCTGAACACTAAATCAATAAACATGCGGTTTTAAGTATAAGTCTTGCTTTCCTATCAGCACGAAATTGCCGACTCTTTTTTTATTCTTATAATTTTTTGTTTGAATACTTTGAAAGGTGTTGAATTACATGTACGTACATATGCATGCATCATAGTCTCTAAATAAAAACAACTAATAAGCAAAAACAGTGTGCGTAGTGGGGGGATGGGGAGGTTGTGCGCGGGTATGTGCGCGCCAGAAGTGGCAGGTCTACAAGTCGTAGTAATGAATAGTGCTAATAATGGAGCATAGTTATATTGAAATGGATTAGTAGTCTGTACTGATGCTAGCCCCAGGAAAAAAAATCCCCTCGAACGGGTGCCTCGGTGGTGATTCAATCCTGGGCTGTCAGATTACCTTAAGCTCAACGCTCTAACCACTAGGCTATTCCATACACCGTTATCATATGTATTGCATTATTATGTGCTGCATGCTATTGCATTGCATTGTACTGCCTTGCATTCTGTTCTTGTCTTTCTTTTCTGTTTTATTCTATTCTATTCTATTCTATTCTATTCTGTCCTGTCCTGTTCTGTTCTATTCTATTCTATTCTATTCTGTCCTGTTCTGTTCTATTCTATTCTATTCTATTCTATTCTATTCTATTCTATTCTATTCTATTCTCTTCTCTAAGCAGATCAGTTACTGATACTTGCTATTCTATATTCTCTATGTTTTTGTTGCAATACAATATTTAACACAGGGACAACACATTTCCTGATTTATGACCTTCGCTTGATTGACCCTCTCATGATTCTTTCTCTCTGTGCTTTAATCATGTAAATGTGCTGTGCTGACAACTTTGCCAATTTTTCTTTTGGGGGGTGTCCAAAAAGTTTTAAATTGTGACGAACTTTATTCTCGGGCTACAAAGAGAATAGGGGAGAGTCCCTATATACCGAAGGGGGGACTCATGCCGAACAGCCGATTTCTCAAAAACGAAACTTAACTGATTAAACTTGATTGCACGAAATGGTGAAGTACCGTCCCTAGGCACCCTGTAAGAAAATTAATGGCCAAGAAAAGCGGTTCATGAAAACGCTGAGTTATTTTATGATTTTAGGCCTATCACTGCTATTTTTGATGTCAGAAAGTTAGGTTATAGAATGAATTTGAGTTCTTTTCTAGTGAAAACGTATGGTTTAAATAAATAATATGATCTATCTTCAAATCAATGAAGTTCTTTTACAAGCAATCACCTGAAGATTGGCTGAACAGGATGTTTTTAAAGAAGGTTGGTAAAGTTTCAATTACTCAACACTTCAATGGTTCAAATTCCGAACGGTGTTTGGTATTCAGATTCTTGTGTTCGGATTTTGACTCCCTTTCCCTTGATTTTATTTTTCGATATTCTTATTTTTATTCTTATATATGTTTGCTTGAGTACTTTTTAGAAGTGTTGTATTATTTTATTTGTGTATGTATCATAGTCTGTAACTAAAAACAACCAATAAGCAAAGACAGTGTGTGTGTATGTGTGTGTGTGTGTGTGTGTGTGTGTGTGTGTGTGTGTGTGTGTGTGTGTGTGTGTGTGTGTGTGTGTGTGTGTGTGTGTGTGTGTGTGTGTGTGTACTAGGGGGAGGGGGGAGGTTATGCGCGGGTATGTGCGTGCCAGAAGTGGTAGGTCTACAAGTCGTAGTAATGAATAGTGCTAATAATGGTGCATATGGATTGGTGAACAGTGCCGGGACTTTGAAGAAAACATCAAGAAAAACAACAGAAAGGAAGCATATCAACTGGTGAAAGGCCTGGCTGACACAAAACAGGGAAGAAGATCAACAATCCAAGACAAAAATGGGAAGTGCCTCACTGATGACTGGAATATTCTGAACAGATGGACAGAATACTGCTCCGATCGATCGATCGATCGATCGATCGATCGATCGATCGATAGATAGATAGATAGATAGATAGATAGATAGATAGATAGATAGATAGATAGATAGATAGATAGATAGATAGATAGATAGACAGATAGACAGACAGACAGATAGACAGATAGATAGATAGATAGATAGATAGATAGATACATAGATACATAGATACATAGATAGATAGATAGATAGATAGATAGATAGATAGATAGATAGATAGATAGATAGATAGATAGATAGATAGATAGATAGATATTGCAGAGCTCTATGGACAACGGAATCACTGGCGTCAGCTATGGCAGGTGTCAAAGACAAGAGACTTGAACTTCGATCAGCTGCAAGAGATGACGGCATTCCTCCCACCACACTGAAAGATCATTCTTGTGGGAAGCACATGTATGCCACAGGTGATAGCAAGCACCTGGGAAGACCTTCGGTTGTTCTTCCAGCACTCGAAAAAGAACTGGCAGACCATATTATAAAATGTGAGCATGTTTTTTGGCCTGACCAGAAAAAGATGTTATGGCCCTAGCATATGAGACAGCCACCAGGAGCAGCGTTCCCCATGTCTTTAATGACGAAATTAAGACAGCAGAAAAAGATGAAAAAATAAATAGATGGACAGGTAGACAAACAGAAAAATAGAGAAAGAGACAGAGACAGAAAAAAACAGAGCTAGAAGAGATCAGAAACGTCACCAAAATCAGCACGCAAATTAACTGCCCAAAGCAAGCTGCTTTTTCCGGCGCTTTATTTATTTTTTTATTTTTTTTGCTTCTTTTCTTTCATTTTGTGTTTCTTTTTTTTTAAACTCCCAGATTGAACTGGGAGCATTTTCGCTTTCCGGGTTAAAAGTGTTCATGTATGTGTGGACTGGGGGGTGCAGGGCAGTTTGCAAGGTATCATTTCACACAGCCCCCTAGCTGCAGTGCAGACCACTGGCACTGCTGGGGAGGGAGAAAAAAGAAACATTTGAAGACTTGACATTCAACATACTTGTTGGTGAAGACTGAAGAAGCGGTAGGTGTCAGTATTTTTTATCACTGTCATCAAGGGTTTATGTCTTTATTGTAAATAACAGTAAAAGTTAGACCAATAGTTATAAGCTGATAGGTTTTTTTTTCAAACAAGATCTGGCTCTAGATATATTCTTGGATCATCCAAAGTCAAATTGTAAACTGAGTGGTACCTCACCAGGCCTGACGGCACTTCAAGTTTTGCTGTTGGTAAATATTGAATAAGTAATTTTGTTTTTACATTGATAGTCTTGTCTTTCATAAATCTTAGATTTTCCTTCACTATTAAAAGAAGGACGGGTGGGAGAGAAAACTACTCAAATTCAAAACAAAATATTTTTCGAAGTTTTTATCCCCATCTACCTAATTGTTTTGTTTTTTTAACATGGTGCATAATTATGAGTGCTGGGATAAGGATTGCAAAGGTAAGCTACTCATCCAGTCCCCGTGTGCACGCTGGTTTATAAATTCTGTTCCCTCTTGCACACAACGGCCTTTTACGAAAGGTGGAACGGGTTTTAACGTGAGCGCCAGAGGTTCTGTGTGTGCTTGCATGCGGGACCTCAGTTTATTGTTTTATCCAAAGAACTTTCAGGATAAGCACAGTATGTCGGTTCCACAGCTTTATGTGCCCTTGGCAATTTAAACCTTTTTTGCGATCTGCTTTGAAGCATCATTCTTTACTTTTGTGGAATTTGGGGAAGATAAATCAAACTCAATGGCTGGCGTCCTCAGCACATCCTGGTTTTATCCACCTAAAGGAATTAATTTAATCGTTAATTAAAATAATTATTTTCTCATTTCATTTATTTTTCGAATTGATGGTGTAGGATACTTGAGGGAATAAAGTCCTGTTGGTTTTAAACATAAGTAAATGTTACTACTAGAGCCACAGACACTAAATGAATTGACAGCCCTGATATGGCTTTCGTGGTCAGTTGGGTTTTAAACAACATAAAATGAAACAAAAGGTGGAAATCGGTGCCAAACTAAGACACGTATCATGCGTTTTTGTTTCAGGATGGCCAAACCCAGTAGACACAAAGCTTCCATCCTGATGATGCCCATAGCAGAAGATTTCGACACAAAGTCCCATCCTGATGATACTCATAGACGTGCAGACCCCTGGCAACTCACGCTGACATCCTTGTTCTTCCATCCTCTCGCACGATGAACTGGTAAGAGAATTTTATATTCTATTCTTTTATATCGAGGATAATGGAATAAGCAATCATATGCTTTTTTTTACATCCAGTCCCCATGTGTATGCAGTTTTGTAAATGTCATCTGTTACCACCGGCACACGATGGCCTAATCTTACGAAAAACGGAACAGGATTTAACGTGTGCACAAGATGTTCCGCGTGCGCTTGCACACGAGGCTTCGGTTTATAGTTTCATCCGAAAGACTTTAAGGGGGGGTGGAGTCAACACTGATGTTAACTCCAGAGGAAAAATCCCCTCGACCGGGAATCGAACCCGAGTCACCACATTGCGAGCGCAATGATCTGACCACTAGGCTATATTCCGCCCCCAATCAATCAATTCAAGTGCATTACATCTTCTAAACCATGTGTTATTTATAAGCTTTTCCTCAGCTATAGCTTCGAGGTTTGCCGATCGTGAAATGTTTGTGTATGCCACTGTTATTTATCCGCCATGATTGTAGCGGTATTCTGACATCATGGATGATAGTTATCTAAACATGACACCAGACTACATGCCTTGGGGTTTGATTTGTATATTCTCGGGTACCGTGGGTTTTCCGGGGCCTATCAGTATAAAAAAAATTAATAGCATCCCACCTTCGGGGGGGAACTGTGCTGGGATTTCCCTCTTTTCTATTCCTCTCATTGTGTGTACCTTGTTCCGTTTTTGTTCTACCTGTCACTTCGTCTTTTTTCTGCCTCCTTGGTTCATAGCTAAACAGGCTCCAACGTGTACATAAAAAGTTCTGTGGGTATTTGCACAAGTATCCTCGGTTTATAGTATCAAGCGAAAGACATTTGAAGGGTTGAGGTCAGTAGTGATAACTTCGTGGGGAAAATATCCCTTGAACAGGTGTCCCCGTAATGGCTCAAACTCAGGCTAGGTCCTGAAAAGTCAAATCACCAGCGCAACGCTCTTACCACTAAGGTCCCCCCCCCCTTCTACCCTCCCCCCTCAGCCCCACACGTATTCCAAGTAATTTGCATTCAGTGGTGAAACGGGCACTGTCGGTAACCTAAGCGGAAAAGCATCTCAATGTTGACTATGGGTTATATAGGTGAACTTACCGAGCTTAGAACCCAACCCTCTTTTAAGTAAACTATTCAATTGTTGATAGATGAAGATACATATACATGCACACGCTCGCACGCGCACGCGCGCGCGCGCGCGCACGCACACACGCACGCGCGCACGCGCGCGCGCGCGCGCACGCACACACACACACACACACACATATACACACACACACGTACGCACACGTACACACTCGTACAAACACACACTCGAGCGCGCGCGCGCCCGCGCGTGCACTACTGTCTCTCTTTCTCTGTCTGTCTGTCTGTCTGTCTGTCTGTCTGTCTCTCTCTCTCTCTCTCTTGCTCGCTCGCTCGCTCTCGCGCGCTCGCGCGCGCGCGCGCACGCGCACACGCGGGCGCTCTTTCTCTTGGGCATATGCTCGCCCACGACCATAATACGTTATGGGATGCCTTTACCTTTACATCAGATGCGTTCACAAAATGTCATAAACCCTAAACACGCTCACACACGCACACGCACACGCACACGCGCACGCGCGCGCGCACACACACACACACACACACACACACACACACACACACACACACACACACACACATACACACACCACGCCCGCCCGCCCGCACTCTCTCTGTCTCTCTCTCTGTCTCTCTCTCTGTCTGTCTCTCTGTCTCTCTGTCTCTCTGTCTCTCTCTCTCTTTCTCTCTGTCTGTCTCTCTGTCTCTCTGTCTCTCTCTGTCTCTCTCTGTCTCTCTCTGTCTCTCTCTCTCGCTCTCTCTCTCTCTCTCTGCCCCTCTTACCCCCTCTCCCTTCCTCCGCCTCCCGCCCTCCCTCCCTCCCTCTTTCCATCTTTCTCTATTCGTCTCCTGCTTTCTCTCTTTCCCTACCCCCCCTCCCTCCCCTCTCTCTCTCTCTCTCTCTCTCTCTCTCTGTCTCTCCAATATTTTTCAAAGGAAAGATGCAATAAATGAGAAAGCAAAACCATTGATATCGTTTTGATTGCTGTAACGTAACCTATGGCAGAAAAAGAAGTTGGCTGTCTTGTACATTTCAGAATTCTGTATTTTACAGTATTTTTTTCTTCCTCCATTTCTCAGCTTAAACCCCAAGTTGGCCAATGATGAGATTTCTGCATAAACGACCGTTTTTGATAGCCATTCAGATAGCTGCCTTCCCACTTTCAGGATGACGTTTAAACACACCAATAGGTATATTTTTTCTCAGATATTTCTGTAGTTCGTACCGGCACAAAGGGTTCTGCTCTTCCAAATTGTTTAACGGGTTTTGACGTGTTCACAAGATGTTCAACTTGTGTTCAAAAATGGGACATTACTTTAAGGTTGAGAGCAGATTAAGAGAGCAACACTTCAACGAATACACCACTCCTATCCCCTATCGTAGTTATTTGCATAAAAGGGTTAATGTAGACTCTATTCTGATACCTGTGCTTATGGTCTTGTCACCAGATCTTCGCCGCTGATAGTGATCCTTCTCACCAGAGATCATGGAGACGCCATCGCCACGATGTTGGAACACATGACCCTGAACTTGTCCAAGATCCCCATGACTAAGTAGACAGATGTCAGATCTGTGGGAATGAAGGGTTTAGAATTGGAGATAGGAGAAAGTGCTGCATCAAATCCCCGATGGGCAGACTAGTGCACAGCCTGGTTCCGTTGCCCAGGGATCTAGGACCCGTCTTCACCTTCTATTGAGTTGCGCAGCGAAGTAGGTAGGTAGGAGTTTGGGGGCTTTGGTATGAGAGTGGTGTCTACATGACCTCCCATCTCTGCAACACTTCAGGAAGCAAAGGCGATGAGAGCAGGAGGGGCTGTGGTCCTTGTGGACATTCGCTTGTCGACATAGAACCGACAGTGGAAAGAGGTAGGGTTGCAGAGGATCCGAACATGCAACCCCTGTCTTGCACACTTTCCTGGCGTGTCTATACAGAGTATGATCTGTCAACGTGTGTGTGCTCAATGTCCACAAAAGTCACCCAGTCCTTCCTAGTTTCTGAGCTCGAATCCAACTTTGTCTCGGAAGTTTTCTGCAAGGCTCACTGACCACAGGGTTGAGTACTGCCGTCAGTATCCGATCAACCTTTTCCGCAGTGGTCACAAAGGGAGGGCACCTACAGTGCCGAAGGGACACCTCACGCCCCCAAACATTTTCTTAAAGCACTTCCCAGACCTTTTGGGTCACTCCATTCTTGCTCTGAATCCTCGGAAGTCTGACATAGGTGTCGACAGTTGTCATGGGGATCGAATCACAGTTCTGGGCGTGTGTCTTTCATCGTGGCTGCAGAAAGCATCCAGACAGTCATCGAGAACTCACAAGCGTAAGTATTATTTTTTCGTTCCTTGGATAGAGCTCCGAGGTAATGCAATGGTCAGATTTTGCGTAGGCAAACCCTTTGCAATCCATTTAGCTGCATCTCGACTTCGGGGATGTCTAAAGACACCATTATGCATGCGTTATTTTTGTTTGAAGATGATCTATTTTGGCACGCGGTGGCTTACTTTGGCAAAAAGCTAAATGGGTTTTAACGTTTCCGAAGGATTTTCTACGCGTGTTCACACATGCAGATTATAGTTGCATGCAAATGACTTTCAGGGAAGTAGTCTATACTTGTTTTGTTAAGTTCAGGGAGAAAATGCCATTGAACAGGTACCTGGGTGGTGGCTCAACCCCAGGCCGTGGGATCACAAGCACAACAGTTTAACCACCAGGTTCTCGCGCCACCCCTAACCATATTCTATCTTTTTAAAGTTTTTGGTTCTCAAATGCCTCGGTGTTACTGTGAAGCTATAGGTATTGGCTGACAAGATGTTTTTACGCCAAAAGCAGGCGAAATTTAGATATCTTTAGGGTGCACATTTGATCTTATACACGTGTCTACACAAATGAAACTAAAGCTTTGGCAAGTCTGCATCTTAATGTCATAGAACAATATAAAAACGCCCACCCTTTATTCATCAAGTGCTGTTGAGATTTATTTTTACCTTCCGAGGTTAGAGCTCTGCTTGTTGGTGCTGTTTTCAGTTCTGGCGCGAGACCAAAGTACCAAGCACCCCAGGGGTCTGGAAGCAGTTCCAGACTGCAGGTAAGGGTCAACAAAGAGGAGGAGGACAACACCCCCAGCCCCAGGTTTTGGCTGCCAACACCCAGACGTCCGTTCAAGAGATGTTTCCCCTAGAGTCAACATTAGTGCCGACTCCACTCCCCGAAAAGTCCTTTAAATGAGACTACAAACCAAAGATCTCCCTCCCCCCCCCCCCCCCTGCGCAAATGCAGAATATCTTGCACACCTATTGAACAAAACATTTCGAAAGCGTCAGCCATTGTGTTCCGGTGGGACAGATTAACATTTGAAAAAATACATGCCTACAGGTGTCGTGTTTAGACATTCCCGAAGTCGGAATGTGGCTATCTTAATGACCAAAAAGTCGCCTTCACAAACTTTCACCATGGAGAACTTGAGAGCTCGAACCAAGGAACGCAACAGCAAAAAATCACCTGGTGATATGTTTTTTTTCAAATTGGTTTTTTTTCAAATGAATCTTATAAAATAGTTTGTTGCAGGAGAACTGTTTCTACTATTGTATCCTGTAGGACTGGTAAATTTTTCTCCCAGGAAATCGAATGAAATAATAGTATTTTAAGAGTATCTGCCCCTTGATTATCACTATCAATGCTCTGTGAATTTTTGTTTGGACATGAAACAAATTGTTCACCGTTATTGGAAAAAGGTCCATGTGTTCCATAACCTATGTAGCCCTTGGGCAGCAAGTGTCAGACCTCAAAAATTAAACCTGAAGTTGCAAACAAGCAATGACATAGCCATTCATTTTGGCTGGAGTAGAAATGTGTCCTAGAAAGTCCTAAGAAGGGTCGCGGGATGGTTAAGACGTTTGCTTTTCAACAAGTAAACCATGACGTTCTGGGTTCGATTCCCACCCTAGCTCTTTCTTCCCATTTCGACGAAAAAAAAATAGATCTGAATGTCAGAGTCCTTCAGATGAGACTATAAATTGAGGCCCAGTGTGCGAACGCAGAACATCGTGCACACGTTAAAAACCCGTTTTGCTGTTCGGAAAAGTAGGCCATAATGCGCCGGTAGGAGCGGATAACACCCTCTCTCAACATGCACACAAGTGGCGCGAGCTCGCTCGCGCGCGCATGCGTGTGTGTCTGTGTGTGTCTGTTTGTCTGTGTCTGTGTCTGTGTCCTGTGTGTCTGTATATAATAGGTTGTTATATGGAGACATCAAGTTGGAAGGGGAGGCAAGGGAAGGAAAGGAGAGGGGTGTTTAGGATCTAGGAGGAGAGAGAATCAGAATCAGAATCAGAAAACTTTATTGCCATTAAGTCAGAACGAGACTTATTTGACACCAAACGTAAACGTATTTAACATTCTTAAAAGATGTAGATTCTTTCTTATGTAATGTATCTATGTTCTTGCTCTTCTGGAAAAAGAATCATGCACATACTTGATCATATCTAGCAGACAGTCCTCGTTGTTGAAAAACTTACTCAGATTCTTGTAGTTATTCATATTATTCATTTCCTTAATATTGACATTAGATATAAAAAAATTTCTTAAATCATCATATAATGTACAAACATCAAGTAAGTGATACTCGTCTTCTATTTTGTTACACCATTTGCATTTTCTTTCTTCTTTCGGTATATTCATATATCTCCCTTGCTCTATCATTAAATCATGGGAGCTGGTGCGAAATTTGCTGAATAGGCGCCTATAATTTTCATTCCTGCATATCAAAAGATACGGCTCCAATCTGTAAACATGTGAAACAGAGTTGTAAAAATTCAGCTTAGAAAATAACTTTTTTTGTTGATTCCAAAACAGTCTGTATAATTCTTCAAGTTTTGTTTTTATAGCATAGCATAATCTTTTCATATTTAATGTACTATGATTATTCCACACATGCTTGAATCCAGTCTTATGAATTATTGTTTTGATAAAATAAATCCAGTGGCCTTTTTCATTGTTTTGGTGCATTTCATTATATAACAATTTCAAATAGCTATTTTCTTTTGAATCTATTATGTGAATCCAAAAATTTATTAAATGACTAATAACTTTTAACGTTAATGGGTATCTGCCTAAGTCTCCGAAAACTGGCAAGACCATTGTTTTTTGTGAACTATGGGTGGATATTTAAAGCAGAGGGATAGACAAATCTAGCTGATAGAATTTTTCCTACATGGTTTATTTTGGGCTCGTTTTTTTTTTTCAAATGGATGCAACTTCGTTAAAAAATATCAAAGGTTTGAAATCAATTTGACCGGTCACTTACACAATCTCACCATTGGTAAACCTCGGAGCTCTAGCCAAGGAATAAACCAAAAATTGACAGTAAAATCATCTGTTGCTGGGACTGGGGATTCTGATTTAAAGCTCCATGCTACTGCGAGCTACGTACCATTGTGTCTATAGCTACTTACCATTTGTCTATGTGCCTATTGTGTCAATTTTTCTAACATTCAGACCGACCATCTGACAGACAACCCTTTACCCCCTATTAACCCTTTAACACTAACCTTTACACTAACCTCAACTCTAACCATGACCCCCTATGTGGACACAAAAGGCAGGTAGACATAATTATGGTATATGCTGACACTTTTTCTTCGTTCGCTCGTATTGGCTAGGATGCAAAATGCCTGGTCTTTTTCCACGCTACTCCTCTGCAGGGGGTATATGCCTTGCTGGCCTCAGCCGACACATTTCCACTACAGGGCAGTTCATTAAGTTTTCAAACGAGAAAAGAATAAAAGCATGAGAAAATACTGGGTCGGTAGGAAATAAACCAGACAGGATAGAGCACAAGGGAGAGTGAGAAATAAAGCGAAGGATAGAAAAGCGGAAATTTTTTTGCAGAGCATTTCCAGAAAGTAGGGAAGCTAATTATAATGAAAGAGCTCCCGGCATTTTCGTTGGGGGGTGGGGGGAGAGTATGTTGACACAATGCATAATTTTTTCAGGGTCAGTGGGAGGAGGGATGCTAGAATTTTAGCGAGAAGGCTAGAAGGGGGGCAAGGGGGTAGCGGTAAAGTGTTTCTGAACATAGGGATGAGAAAAGTGCATTTTATAAAAAAAATTATTAAAAAAACATAAGTATAGGGTGCTGGTTGTAAAATACCCAACTATTTGGTGAGGGGGATGCATTTGAATTTTTTAAAGATTTAAAACAGAAATTGGGGCACTGATAGGGAATTATTGAATAATTGCAGCAAAGCACAGTGAGACTGCACAGCAGAAAATAGGCGTTAGTAAAGAGTAGAAAGTATGTTTCTGTGTTTTCGTGTATGTTTTCGTGTGTGTGTGTGTGTGTGTGTGTGTGTGTGGTGTGTGTGTGTGTGTGTGTGTGTGTGTGTGTGTGTGGTGTGTGTGTGTGTGTGTATGTGTGTGTGTATGTGTGTGTGTGTGCGCGCGCGAGCTGGACGCGCACGTGTGTGTGTGTGTTGGGGTCAAGGCGTTAGATGGAAAAAAATAGCCGTTACCGAAATAACATGCATATGAATTATCCTTGCCTGTAACAGGGTTTAAAATAAAATATATTAAATTGCTGGATTTGCGGCTGTAAAAACACAGACTTTAAAAAAATCGCCGGAAATTTGGAAAGGCGGAAGAGAAGGAAGTTGTGAAGTGTAGGATTTAAAAGAATTGCAGTTTTTTTTTTTCGAAAAATATTACGTGTACATCTTATTTTTAAAAAACTATATTAGGAGAGGCTGGATAGCTCAGTGGTCAGAGAACTCATTGTAAATGGCTACCTGCCCTCTTTAAGGACAGGGAAGGTAAAGCAGCGAGGGAGAGGAGATGGGCGCCGCCCTCAATATGCTGCCCCCCTAGAAAAATTGAGGTCTCTGACAACTCTCTCCCCAACGACAACATAGGCTATGGGACACTTTTACCTTTTGGTGCATTAGAAAAGGCATAGTGCCGTGTGGGTTTGTAAAAAAAAAATTGCTGGATGAGGTGCAAGAAAATGTCAAATCTTTCATTTTTTTATGTGTAATATAGCCGGCAACTTGTATTATGTTTTGTTACCTTAATCCCTTATTGTCTTTTGCTTTGCCATAGGTCAGGGACATGTCCATTACCCAGGTCATAGCACTCCCAGCCCATTAGTAGACTACTCCATCTGCATCTCTCCCAGCAGTTTTTGATTACCATTTTCAACTGAATGTCTATCACAGTCCTAATAGGGTTTTTTTTTCAAAATGATAAAAAGGGGCAACAGTTGGAGTTCTTGCATTGTAATTAAACAAAACAAAAAAAAACAACTAAAAATAACGGAAAGATAAATCAATGAAAAAAGAAAGAATAAATAACTGAAAACAGAGGGGGGTTGGAAGCCCCACATAAGTTATTTTTTTATTATTAGAAAGACTGGAGTGAAACTTTACTTTGACCCGTGCTCTTTGCTGCGTGATTTCTGGTCTGCTTTCTGGCATTGATCCAGCCTTTGTATTGTACTACCTGTTATATATGCCTGCTTTTCTGAAAGCATGAAGCTCCACCTGGATGACTTTAGCAAAATTCCAATATAATGTTGAGAAATTACTGTATTCTTGCGATAAAACAATGCGTACAATTTTCGATGGGCTTTTATGTGCTTTTTTTATCAGCCTGTCTTCTTGGTTTTACTTTTCTAGTCTCAACGACACCCAAGTTGTGTAAAACTAGAAAATAGGTTAGCATTTGTGATTCGTTAACTTAATGGGTGATGGTAAACTGTTTACAAGCAGTTGTACAAAACATTTGGCTCTATTTCAGGTCAAGTCAAAATGTGGTTTGTGTGTGTGTGGGCGCCGCGCGCGCGCGCACGTGCGTGCGTGCGTATGCGCGTGTGTGCGTGCATGTGTGTGCGTGTGTGCGTCTGTGGATTTGCTTAGGAGTGTGTGTGTGTGTGTGTGTGTGTGTGTGTTTTTAACTTTATTTATTTTATCTTGTCTTTTTATATCAAGGATA
>CM060331.1:9758878-9768878 GCA_030674155.1 Stramonita haemastoma | reverse complement strand
CATTGGATCCAGCCATTTCCTGTGCTGAATGCAAAGAAGGCCAACAACAAGGACTGTCTCAGGTTTCTAAGCAGATACTGTATGCTTTCAGTAGTGCCTATGTATTATTTATTTATTCATCTATTTGCTTATTTATCTATTCTTCTATATCGAGAATAATGGAATATGCAATCGTGTGCATTTTTACATCCAGTCCCCGTGTATGCAGTTTTGTCAGTCTTTATCATCTGTTCCTACCGGCACACATTGGCCTACTCTTACGAAAAGCGGAACTTGATTTAACACGGGCGCAAGATGTTCTGCGTGCGTTCGCACACGGGGCCTCGGTTTATAGTCTCATCCGGCAGACTTTGGGGGAGAATGGAGTCAGCACTGATGTTAACTCCAGGGGAAAAGTCTCCTCGAGCGGGAATCGAACCAGGGTCTTCAAATTGCGAGCGCAATGTTCTGACCACTAGGCTGTCCCGTCCCCTTGTCAGCTAGGTGTGTAAGGTAGCCTGAAGATGGCTAGGACTATACTATACCCTGCTGAGACATCTGCAGTGATACAAGTGTGTCTGACAGCTTGGCTTCGCTTAGCTTAGCTTAGCTTAGAGCAGAGTTTGGGTCTACTCACCCTGACGTCCTTTGTAGCTTTAAAGATCACTTTCATTTGAGATGACTGAGATAGATGAGATTACTTCAACTTGATCTGTCTCTCAGTCTCTCTCTGTCTCTCTGTCTCTTTCTCTCTGTCTCTGTCTCTGTCTCTGTCTCTTCTTTCTCTCTCTCTCTCTCTCTCTCTCTCTCTCTCTTCTCTCTCTCTCTCTCTCTCTCTCTCTCTCTCTCTCTCTCTCTCTCTCTCTCTCTCTCTCTGTTTGTAAATATATGTATATATATATACATTTTCTTATCTGTCTCTATCTCTTCTCTGTCTCTTCTCTGTCTCTTCTCTGTCTCTGTCTCTCTCTCTCGTCTTCTCTCGTCTCGTCTCTCTCTCTCTCTCTCTCTCTCTCTCTCTCTCTCTCTCTCTCTCCTCCCTCTCCTCCCTCCCTCTCTCTCCTCCCCTCTCTCTCCTCTCTCTCTCTCTCTCCTCTCTCTCTCTCTCTCTCCCTCCCTCCTCCTCCCCCTCCCCCTGCCTCCCTGTATCTTCTTATCTGTCACCTTTCCCTGTTCTTGTCCCATTCCCTTGGCTCCACTCCGTAATCCCTCTCACTTTCAGTCTCTTTAATTTGGAGTAAGTGAAGCACAGGGAAGAGGCCTAAGCCTTCTCATCATCACCTTTCATCCCCGACAGTCCTAAGAACAGCACCAACATTAGAGAATAGATAAACCCTGACAAGAAATCCAGGTCAGCATCTATCTTTCACGTGGACGCCATTTGGGGGGGCTTTTGAAAAGTAGTGTTTTGCTGTGTCGTTAAGTTGTTTTTTTGTCCTAAAGTGGACAGACTCGGTGAAAGTATGTACGTCTCCCTTGGTGTAGGAATTTCCTGTGTAAACTTCCAGTTGAATGTTGTGTATTGTGCTTGGTATGGAAGTACTGGTTTTACGTTCTCAGTCTGGAATTTGCTTTTATTCATTGCATATGGTTTAGCACTGTGCTAAACAGTTTATAAACTATGTTCATTTACCTTTTCTACTGCGTTCACTTTGTTAAATACTTAATCTAGTTAGCATATCCGTGGGGATTCCAGGATGAAATAGCATCCTCACAAGGAAGGTACTTATCTCTACCACAAGTGTCATTCTGTCCTTGACAGTAGTTAAAGATTATCGAACTTAAAAGAGCAGCCATGACAGTTTAGTCTGTGAACGTGCTCACATAAAGTCAGTCACCTGGTACCAGACATTAGTTATATTATGGTCGATACTAAAGGGTTGGATACAGTATTGAAGATATAGCTTGTGTTGTAAGGAGTTAATCCTGATTTTACCATTTAACAACAAAAGATCATTTAAGGACACAACAACTATCTCAGTTCCCTGTCACATCTTCCACTCACCAGCCTCACCCAAAACCACTGTTTCCAGCTTGACGTCTATGATGAAAGTTGCTTTGCTAGATATGGCTTGGCCAAATATTCTGTTGTGTGTAAATTACACAATGTAACCAAAAAATGTCTCGAAATAGTAACGATGGCTATAAGTGAGTAAAAATGTATATTCAAATGCAGGTCTGTTCATTTTTTTTCTCAATTTTTTTTCTCAAGCTAGACACGAAGCTCCCCATTTAAATTTCCCCAAAGATGTGTGGAAATGCAGTTGACTTTTATTGAATGTGGCGTTTATAAAAGCGGCAATTTCTTTTCATCTGCTCAAGCAAAGGACATGACTGTGCCCAAGAGATGTGAACTTGCATAACTTTCACAACGTCAGCAAACAATGGCGTGGATGCCTGCAGCAATTACACAGTAATTGACATAAAGATTACAACGCAACTTGGCAAACAAATGAACCCCACAAGTTCTAAACTTCCTCTCTGTTTAGCCCTTTGTGTTTGATTGCATGCCTATGGTGATTTAGCATTGGAAAATCAAAATAATGCTGAATAATGGAGCTATGTTTCAAATTATTCGCTCATTTACAAAAGCCAAATAAATACGATGTCATAATTATCAAAATGGAAACAAAGATTTCTATTTCTATTTTGTTTTGTTTTGGCAATATTGTATTGTTCTTTACCAAGCATTCAGACGGAAGCTATTGTTGTCTGTCACATGAGCGAAAATCCCTTGTGCTGCCATTAAGAGCATGAATCAGGCCCAGTGCATCCAATCGGTAAAATGCACGAGTCTTTGTGGGGCTCGGTTTTGGAAGGAGAGAAATGCAATATTCTGAAGGGAAGTCTTTGTGTAAGAGGAGAAATGCTACAGGATAGATAATGGACCAAGAAGGCAGACAACAGACAAGAACCAGGTAACGAGAAGAAAATGAACGAGGCAGAAACAAGAGATGGAAAGGAGAGAAGGAATCCCTAGCACAATAGATATTCCAAAAGGTGGCGATGTTATTTATACTGACAGGCCCTCGTCACCTCCAGAGGGGAAAAATCTTGTCTGAGATCATTGGTAAGAGCAATCTCTACATACTGATAAACATAGTTCTACAATTACATGTATATGGCAACGTTCTGGTGGCTCCTGCGACGGTACTGGAGCCATTCGTGTCGGTCATTGCCTTTCCAATGGACCATTCCAGTGGCGTGGAAAGGGGGGTTGGGGGTCTGCTGCATGGGTAATAGTTTGCCCTCCATACTTACTTACCCGGGCTTTGCGCTCTGAAGAATAGAACACAACTCCATAGTCTTCTGAGACTGATGGGTTACTACTATGATCACACAGCTTTGGATGCTTCACTGCCCTCTAGTGTCTGCAATCAAACATCTTTACAAGCCAGAGTCAGCTGTTAGTCGTCAGTTTAGTGGCTGGTTATGATAATAAAATGGTGCATGATCTCGATCTCACATTACGGCGATTGCCTTTCCAATGCACCATTCCAGCGACGTGGAGAGAGGGAGGCGTCTGCTGCATAGGTAACAGCTTGACCTCCATCCTACTTACTGAGGCTTTGCTCTCTGAAGCCTAGAGTGCAACTTCATAGTCTTCCAAGACGGATGCCTACTGTAAAGCTGGACAACTTAAATAAAAAAAAGCACAAGGGAAGAAAGCTGACAGGTGGCCAAACAAAAGTAGGACAACGCAGGCCAACAGATGCTGAAAAAACAATTACAAAACAGCTACGGCGATGCCATTTGTGGAGTCAAGAGTGATTTTTACAAGTGCCTGAAGATGTGTGGCCCTGACAATTGTAAGCGCAGCCGTTTCTGTCTGTACATGTCAATGATGGTGCTGTCAGATATGTCTGAATGGAATTCGACCTTATTTACTTGTGGAAATTGGGACTGTGTACCCGGCCAACTTATTTTTTGCATTGTGTGCCTCCCACTGTGGAAAGTAATGGCAGAGCTTTCTGGCATGGGGGCTGACAGCCCAGCAGCAGGCATTGAAATGCACACAGGAATACAAGATGAATTAGGAAGGGCATAAATATCATTTTGGAACTGGGATGAGCTGAGAGCCATACCCTTTACTTGGCAGCTGCATGCTGGGCAGTGTAGGCTTTCGTGGTCTATATGTGGTCCAGTTTGTTTTTTGTCTGAAATTTGCATGGTGTACATGCTTGCAACAACATTTTTAAAGACAGAGCTATGACATTATTTGCATAGTGTGCATGCTTGCAAGAACACAATTATCTCTTTTAGTTTTTTAAGACAGTGCCTTGAAATTTATAGTACTAATAAGTAAACACAGATTTTATCAATATTAAAAATAAGTAAAATAAGAGGACAGTGGTTTTTTTTGTCTTCAAGTTTGAAATCAAACAAATGTAAAAAAGAAAAAATCATGAATCCGTTTATTTAGTCTTTAATATTTATTTTTATATGGTTTAGCACCAACTTTTCTAAAACAAGCATTTTGAAATTTTATTTGCCTACGGAACAAAATCCGAGGATACTTATAATCCAATGTTTAGTGCGTACAATAGTCGTTAGTTATAAAGTAAGCTCTGTGTGGAAAATACACATTACCAAGTGTAACAGCCTATTAACTTTTGTTGTATAATGCTTATAATTTTAATGTCTTTCCAGGTAAATGTGTACTTTGTTCCTGAATGTAAATGCACATAATAAAAGTACAAACCAAAATCTGTCCTGGCCAAAATTGCTAGTAGTCAGACAAGGATCTAATATTTTTCAAACTAAAGTTTAAGAAATTGTATAACCCGTCATCCAGTGCAACATAACTCATTTCTCAAGCAACATGAATGGTTACAAGATATCAGATGGAGACAAATTTTCGTGATTTCATTGCCACAGTCATATTGATAGTTAAATGATTATACTTTTTCATTGTCCTCTCTGAAAACTCAAATGAAACTTTTCTGGATAATTGGCGATTGGCTGGTTGTTTGTCCTGGTTGACTGAACGTTCAGTGGTTGATTGATTGTTTATCTACTTAATGTTAGGAAACTAGTTCTTTTTTCTTGCAATGATGTGTAATGTGGTATTGAATCTGCTTTCTATTGTGAATATTCTGACCGAAATTGCGTATCTTCCAGATTTGTAAAACAATCTTTCTAATACGTGCCTATTAATTCCCTTCCATCACAAGCCCATCTCCATTACGATCACACACCCCAAACAAAGTATATTTGCATAAATAAGTCAGCAAGCCACAAAATCACAATCCCACCCTTTATCCTTGACATCACAAGTAGGGAACACCAACATCTGACACAAGATGACAACCCTAGAACAAGCAAAATCCGAGGCACATCTCTCTCACATGACGCCATCTTAGTCACTACATCACGGGCGTCACTCTGTCAGCGTGGTATCTCGGAGTCACCTCACTTGAAAGTAGCCATGGCACTTGTGTCTGTGAAGTGGACTTTGCTGTGTGTGTGTGTGTCTGTGTGTGTGTGTGTGTCTGTGTGCTTGTGTGTGTGTGTGTGTGTGTGTTGTTGTGTGTGTGTAGGAGTGGTGGAGCTAAAGGCTCTGTGTGCATCAGATAGCACCGTCTGCTGGCTGTCAGAGGAGGCGATTGCTCAGAGGCCGGGTGCTCTTGACCATGTCTCTGCTGAGGTTGCAAACTTACCACACCCTCCAAGCTTTGGCAGGGGATGAAGTGGGTTTTTGGGTGATTTGTTATGGTTATGATGTTTCTTATCTGACCAGGAAATTACGAATGGAGGGTCTGTAAAAACTTAAAATGGAGACTAGGTGGGTAGGTACATCGAAGCAGTACGTCAGAGTGAGGAAGCAACAGTCCCTGACCCCGCATATTGCATGTAAGCGACATTGGCCAAAACTAGACCAACATCATGTGCCTGCGCACTGATCGTCTCTCTCTCTCATCTTCTATTATACTGCTTCTCTCTCCTTTCTTCTGCCTCTCTCTCTATCTCTCGCTCTTCTGACTCTCCTCTCTCCTTTCCTCATCATTAATCACTTCAGTTTAAAATTAGCAATATGACTTAGATTTTATACAGCTTTTTCTGAATGCCTACTCCATATTCTCAAAATAAAACAAAAAAATGAAGAATAGATAATGGTACTATCTTTGATAGTAAGTCCACAGTTTGGCGTAAGGTTTAGAAATCCTTATGCCTGAAACAATAATAACTATCATTATCCTAAAAACCATGTAATTAACCAAAACAATACACATCCTAATGAAAATGTACCTTTAAACCAAAGATACGCAAACATGATGTAAATCAAGAAGCACGGTGTTTGGAAAATATCCTGCCTTCGTGCTCAGAATTCTGGAGAGAAAAGAAAACAAAGAAAAGAGTGGTCTATTCTGGTACATCAAACTCAGAAGAAACAATACGGTGTAGGATGGCTGCATCACACTAGCTATTATTTGGGGAAGGGTTGGGCATAATACGAAAGGAAACATGCACGGTCACGTGTAGGAGGGAAGCTGAAAGCCCCTGATGATACGATGCCAGTTTACCGGGGATGACAGCGTGAGCAAACAGATGGGGCAGCAGGCATAATAGGGACAGACGTGACAGACCTCATTTCCTTTGACATGTTTTTGTTATTGATATTGTCAGTTGGCAACATTGCCTTGGACTGGTGTATGTATGGGGGGGGGGGTTGTTATTTTTTTATAGGTAAGTGCTGTTTGGGTTTTTTGCTTACTTTTTTTGGCTTTGTTTTTTTGGTTGTTGGTGCTTTTTTTTTAGTACTTGTGTGTGTGTGTGTGTGTGTGTGTGTGTGTGTGTGTGTGTGTGTGTGTGTGTGTGTGTGTGTGTGTGTGGTGTGGCGTGTGTGGTGTGTTTTGGTTTGCGTGTGTGTGTGTGTGTGTGTGTGTGTCCTGTGTGTGTGTCTAGTTGTTTGTTGTGTCTCTCTCTGTGTGTTTGTATTTGTGTGTGTGTCTTGATGTGTTGTGTGTTTCTTGATGTGTGTGTGTGTGTTGTGTGTAGTGTGTGTCGTGTGTAGTGTTTGTGTGTGTGTGTGTGTGTGTGTGTGTGTGTGTGTGTGTGTGTGTGTGTGTGTGTGTGTGTGTGTAGTGTAGGCTATAGACTAGACCAGACTGTAGACAATAAACCAAAATCTGTGTGCGAATGTGCACAGAACGTTTCAACACATGTTAAAAACCTGTTTCCCCTTCGGAGGAGCAGGCCATTGTGTTTAGGTAGTAACAGAAACATAATTTATAAAACTGATGAAACGGGGATTTGGGTGTCAAATGACAAGCACAGTGCTTGAAGCACAAGGCACATTCGATTCCCACTTACAACAATATCGAAGAATGTAGTGATAACAAAGTCAATAACAAGTTTTTCCTTGCGTACGTTGGATGGAATTATCGCAATTCTTCGCCATTCTGCTTCTCCGTCATTTTTCTGCTTCTCCTATAACTTTTTTTGGAAATGTCATGACATTATGACGAAAGGTTGCTAACCAGATCTTTTCACTGATATTGCAAAGACTTTGTGTTTGATAGCCCTCCTTTTCTCTCTACGCTGCAATGTCAGTGTCCATAATGGTTCAGTGTACTCTAACCATTGTCCTCCTTTGTGTAGCAGTACCCGAAAGATGTTTAACAAGGCCTATGATTTTTTTTTCTGGTCAGGAAAACTGTGGTGTCTCCTGTGCTAGTAGTAAGCATATTATTAGCACAATTGAACAACATTCCTTTCTCTCCTTTGCAGTATGGTGGAAGGGAGAACATTTGGTATTAATCGGAGAGGGTAAAGCTATAACAAACAAGAATGCAGTGCCACGTGTATATTAAATACACGCAGAAAATCTTGCGTTAAAACCTGTTCCGCTTTTCGGAATAGTAGGCCATTGTGTGCCGGTGGGAACAGATGACAACATTTACAAAATGGCATACACACAAGGACTGGGATGTAAAAAAAAATCACATGTATGCTTATTCCATTATCCTCGATATAAAAGAATAAATAAATGAATTAATGATATAACTATATGTATATTAGTTACACAGCTTTCCATGATCTAATGTACATAACAGCTGGAGATTATTTTCTTATCAGTGCAAGACATCATTCGACAATAAATGTATGCTGACATTGGAGTATAGTATAGTAAGAAACAGTGTTGACAAATATTTGTTTGACAACTTAACTAACGTATAACATTGGCAGCTTTCGGTCTCGGAAGACTATGGAGTTGTCCTATGTTTATTCTGGTACAGAGTCCAGTGTGGCTGACCAGTCCGACACGGGAATGCCTGTCTGTCTGGCTGGCTGGCGGGCTGGCTCTGTCTGTCTGTCTGTCTGTCTGTCTGTCTGTCTGTCTGTCTGTCTGTCTGTCTGTCTGTCTGTCTCTCTCTCTCTCTCTCTCTCTCTCTCTCTCTCTCTCTCTCTCTCTCTCTCTCTCTCTCTCTCTCTCTCTCTCTCTCTCTCCCCCCCCCTCTCTCCCTCTCCCTTTCCCTCCCTCCCTGTACGGTACCTAATCTCTTCTATGCCTACAAAGACGGTACAAATCACCACAGCCTGCGACTGCCTGTCTGCCCTTTGACCTTGCCCCTACAGGCTGCGATGTCTGGAACCAGCGGTCACTGATGAGACAGCGGGACATCACACAACTCATTTCTCACTGATGAGGCAGCGGGACATCACACAACTCATCTCTCACTGATAAGGCAGCGGGACATCACACAACTCATCTCTCACTGATGAGGCAGCGGGACATCACACAACTCATCCCTCACTGATGAGGCAGCGGGACATCACACAACTCATCTCTCACTGATGAGGCAGCGGGACATCACACAACTCATCCCTCACTGATGAGGGAGCGGGACATCACACTACTCATCTCTCACTGATGAGGCAGCGGGACATCACACAACTCATCTCTCACTGATGAGGCAGCGGGACATCACACAACTCATCTCTCACTGATGAGGCAGCGGGACATCACACTACTCATCTCTCACTGATGAGGCAGCGGGACATCACACTACTCATCTCTCACTGATGAGGCAGCGGGACATCACACAACTCATCTCTCACTGATGACCACAGCGGGACATCACACAACTCATCTCTCACTGATGGGGCAGCGGGACATCACACAACTCATCTCTCACTGATGAGGCAGCGGGACATCACACAACTCATCTCTCACTGATGAGGCAGCGGGACATCACACAACTCATCCCTCACTGATGAGGCAGCAGGACATCACAGGGACCATCACCACTGACTCTGCTTTGCTGGGGGTCAGAGGGTTGAAAAGAGCAGCCAGCACATCAATCAGAAAAAAAACTATTCTGTGATCAAGCCATCTCCATTATTTCATTTATCAGTGTCTCCTGTGTTGTCACAATACCAGGCATGCAGCAGCCTGCACATTGTGTGGTTGAGAGCGCATTAGTGTTTTATTCTTCGTTTTCAAAATTTGAAGAATTGTACATGGGATACGCGAGAAGTGGAGGAAGCGGGTTCTAAAATCTTAAGTAGTGCCCCGACAGTCTGATAGACTGCGGAATAGGTGGTATGAGGACATGGAAATTAATTTTATCTATGCTAATGCGTACCTTTTGGTTTTTTTAGGGGGTGCTGGTGGAACCTGTAAAACTGCACATCCGTATGATATGTTTGTTGCAAGTATATCTAAAGAAAAATGGGGGGAAAAGACTCGAAAGAATATAGTCACTGTCACATGTGTTACTCCTCTGTGGGTTATACTAGTCAGCAAGTCATGAACAATTCCATCAGAGCTGGTCCAGGCAAGAAGAGAAGCCATGATAGATGTTTTACCCATCACCAGCAATACGATATGGTGGAGAGGCAAGTGGCCAACACCTTGGACACAGTCCCTGACTATCTCTCTCCAGAAGAAAGGCAACTTACAGCTCTGCCCAAACTACCATACCATGTCAGTCATCCAAACAAAGTGATACTAAGAATCCTGAGCAAACTAAATCCTCCAGCTGAGGAGATCATCAAAGAAGAGCAGGCAAGTTTC
>CM060331.1:9728878-9748878 GCA_030674155.1 Stramonita haemastoma | reverse complement strand
CATACCCACCTTGCGCCCTGTTATATATATAGAAAAATAGGCTCTGTCAGTTTGAGCTTGCATAAACCACACTGCCAAAACATTGTCTACCGGTGCCCTGACAACTTTTGATGGCGTTGAACAAGAAGTCAAATCAGCTGCAGAAAAGTTGTTCGTTACAAATGGAGTTTTGGCATGTTGAGGAAAGGTCAAACAACATTGCTGACATGTTAACGATTTCCATGTGATCGTTGGCATGTTATTGATGCGCCCATTGTTGAAATGTTGGTTATTTCTGATAGAATGCTGGTATGTTATTGAAAGGTTAACAACATAACATTGCTGATAAAATTTTGTTCGTGGCATACCAAAGGATTGTTGGCATGTTCTTAAAACAACCACCACATTGCTGACATGATAGTTATTACCAATAAAATGTTGCCATGTTCGTGAAACAACAACTACGTTGTGGACATGTTAGTTATTACTATTAAAATGCTGGCGTGTATTGAAAGCTCCTCAATATAGCTGACAGGGCAATTTTTTTAAACGCCAACAACATTCCTGACATATTAGTTATGACCAATGGACGGTCGGTAACATTGATGACATGTTAGTTATCATCGTTTGGAGAGGTTTTGGCATGTTATTGATACGCCAACAACATTGTTGACATGATATTCATTTCCAGTAAATCGTTGGCATGTTATTGAAAGGCCTACAATATTGCTGACATATCAAACATTACCAACAGATTGCTGCCACGGTTGAAACCTCTGCAACATTGACTGACACATTCTGGACATGTTTGGTAAGTGTCAAAATACTGACTGTAATGCTGATGCAACTCTTGCATCTGATTCTATCCTAGTGGCAGACATGCTTTAAACGTGTTTCCCCCACCTCTCCAATTGGCGTGCTATTGACGTGTCAGTTTTGATACCAGACTTTTCCTCACATGCCAGTTTTGCTGCCATCATCAACTAACAGGGCATGTTTGTTTCAAGCGATCTGCTGACATAGCGATCTTATTGTCAAACAGTTTGTTTTCTTCTTAAGATAAGGGGCTGGTGGTTTACTGATTTACCAATCTTGTTGCCTGCTGCGGAAGAAAAAGAAACATCGTTACTGATACTCTGTTGCCACTTGGATCCTAGACGAAGATATAATGTAATGATTTTAAACCCTGTAAGGTTCTTATACACTCTTTCAATGCCAGAACACACTGATATTAATTTGCTGGTTCGATTTCTGACGCACTGTCAGCGTAACGATTCTGCAGTTTTTGTGCCTTTAAAAAAAATTAAAGTTTGTCCCGAGCCTAAGGCTCATCAGGCCGGTGCTTATCCCGGTGTCTGTGGCGTTAAGCGACTGAGAGTCATAGACTCCCCCTGGATAGGACGCCAGTCTATCGCAGGGTTAACCCCCAACACAAGGTTGGTACCCCTTTTACACCTGGGTGGGGTTTATGCCTTTGACAACGATAAATTCCCCCATAGTGATGACGATGGTGGGGAGGGGGTGCTAATAGAATAGCATCTTCACCTTGTAAAAGTGTTGTCCTAAGAATTCCCTCTTTTCTATCCCTCTCTTTGTTTCTACCTAGTTCCTTTTCTTCCTGCCATCTTTTTCTTTTCTCTTTTATACCTTTTTGTTTTATTCTCCTGAATTTTGTTAAATACGTCAAAGATAATAATTCTCTAGCTCTCCCATGCCAAAATTCAGATAAATGTCAGCGAAGGCTTATATGTGCCGCACTAATTTATAATATAATGTAATAGTTGGTGTTGGTTTTCTTTCATGTTGTATAGTGACGCATCACAGTGCATCAGATTGCATTAGATTGCCTTATATTGTATTGGTTTCCATCACATTGAATTGCATAGTCTATTGAAGTCGATTACATTGTATTTGGGGTTTTTTGTTCCTCGGATAGAGCTCCAAGATTCACCGAACTGTGAAATTTTGCGAATGCGGCCACCATGAAGGTACCTGCATTCGACTTCAGGGATGAGGATGTCTAAACAATAAACAATAAACATGCGTTTTAAGGTATAAGTTTTACTGTCCTATCGGCACAAAATTGCAGACTCTTTCGAAAGTCAGAGCAGGTTTGTAATGTGTGCACAAGCTGCTCCAAGTGCGTTCACACTCAAGGCCGCGGTTTAAAGTCATCGTAGAAAGACTGTCAGGGGAGTGGAGTCTGTACTGATGTTAGCCCCACGGACAAAATCCCCTCGAACGGATGCCTCGGTAGTGGTTCAAACCTGGGCTGTCAGATCACAAGCTCATCGCTCTAACCACTAGGCTGTTCCATCCACCGTTATCACATCTATTGTATTATTCTGTGTTGCATGCTATTGCATTGCATTGTACTGCTTTGCATTCTGTTCTGTTCTGTTCTGGTCTGGTCTGGTCTGGTCTGGTCTGGTCTGGTCTGGTCTGGTCTGTTCTGTTCTGTTCTGCTCTGTTCGGTTCGGTTCTGGTCTGTTCTGCTCTGTTCGGTTCTGCTCTGTTCTGTTCTGCTCTGTTCGGTTCTGTTCTGTTCTGCTCTGTTCTGTTCTGTTCGGTTCGGTTCGGTTCTGTTCGGTTCGGTTCGGTTCGGTTCGGTTCGATTCTGTTCTGTTCGGTTCGGTTCTGCTCTGTTCTGTTCTGTTCTGCTCTGTTCGGTTCTGTTCGGTTCTGTTCTGTTCTGTTCTGTTCTGTTCTGTTCTGTTCTGCTCTGTTCGGTTCTGTTCTGTTCTGTTCGGTTCGGTTCTGTTCTGTTCTGTTCTGTTCTGTTCTGTTCTGTTCTGCTCTGTTCGGTTCTGTTCGGTTCGGTTCGGTTCTGTTCTGTTCTGTTCTGTTCTGTTCTGTTCTGCTCTGCTCTGTTCTGTTCTGTTCTGTTCTGTTCTGCTCTGTTCGGTTCTGTTCGGTTTTGTTCTGTTCTGTTAGCAGATCAAGTGTTCTTTTTTCAGCAGGTACCGATATCTGCTATTTTATTTTCTCTGTGTTTTTGTGTGGCAATACAATATTTAACACAGGGACAAGACATTTCCTGATTTATGACTTTTGCTTGATTGACCCTCTCATGATTCTTTCTCTCTGTGCTTTGATCATTTAAATGTGCTGTGCTGACAACTTTGCCAATTTTTCTTTTGGGGGGTGTCCTAAAAGTTTTAAATTGTGATGAACTTTATTCTCGGGCTACAAAGAGAATAGGGGAGAGTCCCCAAATACCGAAGGGGTGACTCATGCCGAACAGCCGATTTCTCAAAAACAAAACTTAACTGATTAAATTCGATTGCACGAAATGGTGAAGTACCGTCCCGTGGCACCCTGTAAGGAAAAATAATGGCCGAGAAAAGCGACCCGTGAAAACGCTGAGTTATTTTATGATTTTAGGCCTATCACTGCTGTTTTCGAGGTCAGAAAGTTTGGTTATAGAATGAATTTGAGCTTATTTTAGTGAAAACGTATGGTTTAAATAAATAATATGACTTATCTTCAAGTCAATGAAGTTCTTTTACAAGCAATCACTTGGAGATTGCCTGAACAGGATGATTTTAAAAAAGGTTCGTAAAGTTTCAATTACCCAACACCTTAATGGTTCTAATTCCGAACAGTGCTTCGTATTCGGACTCTTGTGTTCGAATTTTAACTCCCTTTCTTTTGATTTGATTTTTCGATATTCTTTTTTTATTCTTATAAATTTTTGCTTCAGTACTTTTAGAAGTGTTGTATTATTTTACATGTGCATGTATCATAGTCTGTAACTAAAAACAACCAATAAACAAAAACTCTGTGTGTGTGTGTGTGTGTGTGTGTGTGTGTGTGTGTGTGTGTGTGTGTGTGTGTGTGTGTGTGTGTGTGTGTGTGTGTGTGTGTGTGTGTGTGTATGTGTGTGTGTGTGTGTGTGTGTGTAGTGGGAGGAGGGGGCAGGTTGTGCGCGGGTGTGTGCGTGCCAGAAGTGGTAGGTCTACAAGTCGTAGTAATGAATAGTGCTAATAATGGAGCATAATATTGAAATAGATTAGTGAACAGTGCCAGGACATGGAAGAAAACACAAAGAAAAACAACAGTAAGAAAGCATATCAGCTGGTGAAAGACCTTACTGGCACAAAACAGGGAAGAAGCTCACAATCCAAAACAAAAATGGGAAATGCCTCACTGATGACCAGGATTTTCTGAACAGGTGGACAGAATACTGCTCCGATCTATAGATAGATAGATAGATAGATAGATAGATAGACAGACAGACAGACAGACAGACAGACAGACAGACAGACAGACAGACAGACAGACAGACAGACAAACAGACAGACAGATAGATAGATAAATAGATAGATAGATAGATAGATAGATAGATAGATAGATAGATAGATAGATAGATAGATAGATAGATAGATAGATAGATAGATAGATAGATAGATAGATAGATAGATAGATAGATAGATAGATAGATAGATATTGCAGAGCTCTATGGACAACGGAATCACTGGCGTCAGCTATGGCAGCTGTCAAAGACAAAAGAGACTTGAACTTCGATCAGCTGCAAGAGATAACGGCATTCCTCCCCACACGAAAGATCATTCTTAAGGGAAGCACAAGTATACCATAGGTGCTAACAAGCACCTGGAAAGGTCTCCGGTTGTTCTCCCAGCACTAGAAAAAGAACTGGCAAACAATATTATAAAATGTGAGCATGTTTTTTGGCCTGACCAGAAAAAGATGTTATGGCCCTAGCATATGAGACAGCCACCAGGAGCGGCGTTCCCCATGTCTTTAATGACGAAAACAAGACAGCAGAAAAAGATGAAAAAATAAATAGATGGACAGGTAGACAAACAGAAAAAAGAGAGAGGCAGAGACAGACAAAAGCAGAGATAGAAGAGATCAGAAACGTCACCAAAATCAGCACGCAAATTTACTGCCCAAAGCCAGCTTCTTTTCCGGCGCTTTTTTTTTTTGCTTCTTTTTTTTAAAATTCTGTGTTTCTTTATTTTTTAAACTTGCTGATTGAACTGTGTGCACTTTAGCTTTCCGGGTGAAATATGTTCATGCATGTGTGGACTGAGGGGTGCAGGGCAGTTTGCAAGGTGTCATTTCACACAGCCCCCTAGCTGCAGTGCAGACCACTGGCACTGCTGGGGAGAGAAAAAGAAACATTTGAAGACATGAGATTCAACATACTGGTCGGTGAAGACTGAAAAAGTGGTACGTGTACGTATTTTTTATCACAGTCATCAATGGTTTATATCTTTATTGCAATTAACAGTAATAGTTTGACCAGTAGATATAAGCTGAGAGTTTTTTTCAAACAAGATCTGGCTCTAAATATATTCTTGGATCATCCAAAGTCAAATTGTAAACCGAGTAGTACCTCACTAGGCCTGATGGCACTTCAAGTTTTGCTGTTGGTCCAATATTGAGTAAGTAAATGGTTTTTCTTACATTGACAGTCTTGTCTTTTTTAAATCTTAGATTTTCTTTCACTATTAAAAGAAGGCAGGGGGAGGGGAACTACTTAAATTCAATACATTTTCCGAAGTTTTTTTACCGCCATCTAGCTGATTGTTTTTTTTTTAACACGGTACATATTTGAGTGCTGGGATAAGGATTGCAAAGGTGAGCTATACATCCAGTTCCCGTGTGCATGCTGGTTTATAAATTCTGTTCCCTCTTGCACGCAATGGTCTATTACGAAAGGTGGAACAGGTTTTAACGTCAGCGCGAGGTTCTGTGTGCGCTAGCACGCGCGACCTCAGTTTATCGTTTCGTCCAAAGAACTTTCGGAATAATCACAATATGCCTGTCCCACAGTTTTATATGCCCATATGACATTTCAAACGTTTTTTTCGTAATCTGCTTTGAAGCATAATTCTTTACTTTCGTGTAATTTGGAGATGACAAATCGAGCACAATGGCTGGCGTCCTCAGCACAGCCTGGTTTTATCGGCCTAAAGGAATGAATTTAATCATTAAAATATTTTCTCATTTAATTTGTTTTTTCCAATTGACGGTGTGGGATACTTGAGGAAATTTTATTTTATATTTATTTATTTTATACCGCTTTATTTAACAGCAGATTTCTCTGCGTGAAATTTGGGCTGCTCTCCCTGGGGAGAGCGCGTCGGCACAAGTGCAGCCCCGAGCCACCCTGGGGACTCCAACTTCCCGATTATTTGTCAGGAATGGTATCTAAACACACCTGTGTGCATGTTGGTTTTTTTTATATATAATTTTGTCATCCGCTCCTACCGGCACACAATGGCCTGCTCTTCCAAAAGGCGGAACGGGGTTTTTATGTGTGTGCAAGATGTTCTGCGTGCGTTCGCACACGGGGCCTCGGTTTATAGTCTCGTCCGAATGACACTGACATTCAGTTTAAAATAAGGTTGTGTTGGTTTTAAACATAAGTAAATGTTACTACTAGAGCCACAAAAAAATAAATTGACAGCCCTGATATGGCTTTCGTGGTCAGTAGGGCTTTAAACAACATAAAAACGAAACAAAAGCTAGAAATCAGTGCCAGACAAGTAAGACACGTATGCGTTTTGTTTCAGGCTGGCCAAATCCAGCAGCCGCAAAGCTGCCTCATGATAATGCCCATAGCAGAAAACCGACACAAAGCTTCCATCCTGATGATGCCCATAGCAGAAAACATCGACACAAAGCTTCCATCCTGATGACGCCCATAGCAGGGAATGTGCAGATCCCTGGCAACTCGCGCTGTTATCCTTGTTCTTCCGTCCTCTGGGAAGATAACTGGTAAGAAAATTCTCTATCAATTCAAGTGCATTACATCTTCTAAACCAAGCGTTATTTATAAACTTTTCCTCCGCTATAGCTCCGAGGTTTGCCGATGGTGAAATTTGTGTGTATACCACTGTTATTTACCCACCATGGTTATAGCGGTATTCTGACTTCAACGATGACAATTATCTAAACATGACACCAGAGTACATGTGTTAGGTTTTAATTTGTATATTCTCGGGTACCGTAGGTATGCCGGGGCCTATCAGTATAAAACTTTTAATGGCATCCCACTTTCGGAGGGAATTGTGCTGGGATTTCCTTTTTTTCTATTCCTCTCATTGTGTGTACCTTGTTCCGTTTTTGTTTTACCTGTCACTTCGTCTTTTTTCTGCCTTCTTGGTTCATAGCTAAACGGGCTCCAACGTGTACATAAAAAGTTCTGTGGGTATTTGCACAAGTATCCTCGGTTTATAGTATCAAGCGAAAGACATTTGAAGGGTTGAGGTCAGTAGTGATAACTTCGTGGGGAAAAGATCCCTTGAACAGGTGTCTCCGTAATGGCTCAAACTCAGGCTTGGTCCTGAAAAGTCAAATCGCCAGCGCAACGCTCTTACCACTAAGGCCCCCCCCCCCCCCCTTCTACCCTCCCCCCTCAGCCCCACACGTATTCCAAGTAATTTGCATTCAGTGGTGAAACGAGTCACTGTCGGTAACCTAAGAGGAAAAGCATTTAAATGTTGACTGTGGGTTATATAGGTGAACTTACTGTGCTTAGAACCCAAACCTCTTAAGTAAACTATTCACTTGTTGGTAGATGAAGATACATATACACGCACACGCTCGCGCGCGCGTACACACACACACACACACACACACACACACACACACACACACACACACACACACACACACACACACACGTACACACCACACGTACAAACACACACACTCGCGTGCGCGCGCGCCTACACTACTGTCTTTGTCTGTCTGTCTGTCTGTCTGTCTGTCTCTCTCTCTCTCTCTCTCTCTCTCTCTCTCGCTCTCGCTCTCGCGCTCGCTCGCTCGCTCGCTCTCGCTCTCTCTCTCTCTCTCTCGCTCTCGCTCTTGCTCTCGCTCTTTTGCGCGCGCGCTTTCTCATGGGCATATGCTCTTCCACGACCATATACGTTATGGGATGCATTTACCTTTACATCAGATCCGTTCACAAAATGTCAAAAACCCTACATACGCTCACACACGCACACGCGCACGCGCGCGCACACACAAACATACACACACACACACACCACGTCCGCCCCTCTCTCTCTCTCTCTCTCTCTCTCTCTCTCTCTCTCTCTCTCTCTCTCTCTCTCTTCAATATTTTTTTCAAAGGAAAGCTGTTAATTAAGAAAGCAAAAACATTGATACCCTTTGATTGTTGTTACGTAACCTATGGCAGAAAAGGAAGTTGGTTGTCTTGTACATTTCAGAATGCTGTATGTTACAGTTTTGTTGCTTTTTCTCCCATTTCTGAGCGAAAGCTCCTAGGTTGGCTAAAGATTTTTTGCGTAAACGACCGTTTTTGATAACCCGTCAGATAGCTGCGTTCCCACTTTGAGGATGAAGTTTAAACACACCACTATGTACGATTTCATTTCCCGAATATTTCTGTAGTTCTTACCGGCACAAAGAGGCATACTCTTCAAAATTGTGGAACGGGTTTTGACGTGTTCACAAAATTTTCAACTTGTGTTCAGAAATGGGACTTCGGTTTATGGTCGAGAGCAGATTAAGGGAGCAACACTTTAACGAATAGGCCACTCCCATCCCTTATCGTAGTCTTTATTCGTGTGTAAAAGGGTTAATGAAGACTATATACTGATAGCTGTGTTCATGGTTTTTGTCACCAGATCTTCGCCAGTGATGGTGATCCTTCTCACCAGAGATCATGGAGACGCCATCGCCACGATGTTGGAGCACATGACCCTGAACTTGTCCAAGATCCCCATGACTAAGCAGACAGGTGTCAGATCTATGAGAATAAAGGGTTTAGAATAGGAGATAGGAGAAAGTGCTGCATCAAATCCCCGAAGGGCAGACTAGTGCACATTCTGGTTCCGTTGCCCAGGGATCTAGAATATATGTCATCCGTCTTCACCTTCTATTGAGTTGCGCAGCGAAGTAGGTAGGAGTTTGGGGGCTTTGGTATGAGAGTGGTGTCTACATGACCTCCCATCTCTGCAACACTTCAGGGAGCAAAGGCGATGAGAGCAGGGGGGGCTGTGGTCCTTGTGGTCACCCGCTGGTCGACATAGAACCGACAGTAGAAAGAGGTGGGGTTGCAGAAGATCCGAACATGCAACCCTTGTCTTGCACACGTTCCTGTCGTGTCTATACAGAGTTTGATCTGTCAACGTGTGTGTGCTCAATGTCCACAAAAGTCACCCAGTCCTTCCTAGTTTCTGAGCTCAAATCCAACTTTGTCTCGGAATTTCTCTGCAAGGCTCGCTGACCACAGGGTTGAGTACTGCCGTCAGTATCCGATCAACCTTTTCCGCAGTGGTCACAAAGGGAGGGCACCTACAGTGCCGAAGGGACACCTCAGGCCCCCAAACATTTTGTTAAAGCACTTCCCAGACCTTCTGGGTCACTCCATTCTTGCTCTGAATCCTCGGAAGTCTGGCATAGGTGTCGACAGTTGTCATGGGGATCGAATCACAGTTCTGGGCGTGTGTCTTTCATCGTGGCTGCAGAAAGCATCCAGACAATCATCGAGAACTCACAAGTGTAAGTAAGTTTTATTTTTTCGTTACTTAAATAGAGCTCGGAGGTAAACCAATGGTGAGATTTTGTGTAGGCAAACCCTTTGCAATCCATTTAGCTGCATCTCGACTTCGGGGATGTCTAAAGACAATTTTATGCATTCGTTATTTTTGTTTGAAGATGGTCTATCTTGGCAGGCGGTGGCCTACTCTGCCAAAAGGCTTAATGGGTTTTAATGTTTCCGATGGATTTTCTGCGCGTGTTCACACATGCGGATTATAGTTGCATGCAAATGACTTTCAGGCAAGTAGTTAATACTTGTTTTGTTAAGTTCAGGGAGAAAATGCCATTGGACAGGTACCTGGGTGGTGGCTTGATCCCAGGCCGTCAGATCACAAGCACAACAGTTTAACCACCAGGCTATCGCGCCACCCGTAACCATATTCTATCTTTTTTTAAGGTTTGGTTCTCAAATGGCTCGGTGTTACTGTGAAGCTATAGATATTGGCTGACAAGATGTTTTTACGCCAAAAGCATGCGAAATTTACATATCTTTAGGGTGCACATTTGATCTTAGACACGTGTCTACACAAATGAAACTAAAGCTTTGGCAAATCTGCATCTTAATGTCATAGAACAATATAAAAACGCCCACCCTTTATTCATCAAGTGCTGTTGAGATTTATTTTTACCTTCCGAGGTTAGAGCTCTGCTTGTTGGTGCTGTTTTCAGTTCTGGCGCCAGACCAAAGTACCAAGCATCCCAGGGGTCTGGAAGCAGTTCCAGACTGCAGGTAAGGGTCAACAAGGAGGAGGAGGACAACACCCCCAGCCCCAGGTTTTGGCTGCCAACACCCAGACGTCCGTTCAAGAGATGTTTCCCCTAGAGTCAACATCAGTGCCGACTCCACTCCCCGAAAAGTCCTTTAAATGAGACTACAAACCAAAGACCCCCCTCCCCCCCCCCCCCCTGCGCAAATGCAAAACATCTTGCACACCTATTGAACAAAACATTTCGAAAGCGTTAGCCATTGTGTTCCGGTGGGACAGATTGACATTTGAAAAAATACATGCCTACAGGTGTGGTGTTTAGACATTCCCGAAGTCGGAATGTGGCTGTCGTAATGACCAAAAAGCCGCCTTCACAAACTTTCACCATGGAGAACTTGAGAGCTCGAACCCAGGAACGCAACAGCAAAAAATCGCCTGGTGATAAATCTTTTTTTTTCAAATTGGGTTTTTTTTTCAAATGAATCTTATAAAATAGTTAGTTGCAGGAGAACTGTTTCTACTATTGTATCCTGTGGGACTGGTAATTTTCTTTCCCAAAATAATTGAATGAAATAATAGTGCTTTAAGATTATCTGCTGGCCCTTGGTTATCATTATTAATGCTCTGTATTATTTTTTACATGAAGCAAATTGTTCACCGCTATTGGAAAATAGGTCCATGTGTTCCATAACCTATGCAGCCCTTGGGCAGCAAGTGTCAGACCTCGAAAATTAAACCTGAAGTTGCAAACAAGCAATGATATAGCCATTCATTTTGACTGGTGTAGAAGTGTGTACTAAAAAGTCCTAAGAAGGGTCACGGGATGGTTAAGATGTTTGCTTTTCAACAAGTAAACCATGAAGTTCTGGGTTCGATTCCCACCCTAGCTCTTTCTTCCCATTTCGACGGAAAAAAATAGATCTGAATGTCAGAGTCCTTCAGATGAGACTATAAATTGAGGCCCAGTGTGCGAACGCAGAACATCGTGCACACGTTAAAAACCCGTTTTGCTGTTCGGAAAAGTAGGCCATAATGCGCCGGTAGGAGCGGATAACACCCTCCCCCAACATGCACACAAGTGGCGCGAGCTCGCTCGCGCGCGCATGCGTGTGTGTTCTGTGTGTGTCTGTGTGTCTGTGTCTGTGTCCCGTGTGTCTGTTTGTATATAATGGGTTGTTATATGGAGACATCAAGTTGGAAGGGAGGCAAGGGAAGAAAGGAGAGGGGTGTTTAGGATCTAGGAGGGTATGGGTGCATATTTAAAGCAGAGGGATAGACAAATCTAGCTGATAGAATTTTTCCTACATGGTTTATTTTGGGCTCGTTTTTTTTCAAATGGATGCAACTTCGTTAAAAAATATCAAAGGTTTGAAATCAATTTGACCGGTCACTTACACAATCTCACCATTGGTAAACCTCGGAACTCTAGTCCAGGAATAAACCAAAAATGGACAGTAAAATCTGCTGGGAGTTCTGATTTAAAGCTCCATGCTACTGCGAGCTACGTACCATAGTGTCTATAGCTACTTACCATTTGTCTATGTGCCTATTGTGTCCATTTTTCTAACATTCAGACCGACCATCTGACAGACAACCCTTTACCCCCTATTAACACTTTAACACTAACCTTTACACTAACCTCAACTGTAACCATGACCCCCTATGTGGACACAAAAGGCAGGTAGATATATGGTATATGCTGACACTTTTCTGCGTTCGCTCGTATTGGCTAGAATTCAGAATGCCGTGTCTTTTTCCGCGCTGCTCCTCTGCAGGAGGTCTATGCCTTGCTGGCCTCAGCCGACACATTCCCACTACAGGGCAGTTCATTAAGAAGTTTTCAAACGAGAAAAGGATAAAAGCATGAGAAAAGACTGGGTCGGTAGGAAATAAACCAGACAGGATGAGCCGAAGGGAGAGTGAGAAATAAAGCAAAGGATAGAAAAGCGGAAATTTTTTTGCAGAGCATTTCCAGAAAATACTGAAAGAGCTCCCGGCATTTTCGTTGGGGGGTGGGGGGAGAGTATGTTGACACAATGCATAATTTTTTTCAGGGTCAGTGGGAGGAGGGATGCTAGAATTTTAGCGAAAAGGCTAGAAGGGGGGAAGGGGGTAGCGGTAAAGTGTTTTTGAACATAGGGATGAGAAAAGTGCATTTTATAAAAAAAAAAATATTGAAAAAACATAAGTATAGGGTGCTGGTTGTAAAATACCCAACTATTTGGTGAGGGGGATGCATTTGAAATTTTTAAAGATTTAAAACAGAAATTGGGGCACTGATGGGAATTATTGAATAATTGCAGCAAAGCACAGTGAGACTGCACAGCAGAAAATAGGCGTTAGTAAAGATAGAAAGTATGTTTCTGTGTTTTCATGTATGTTTTCGTGTGTGTGTGTGTGTGTGTGTGTGTGTGCGTGTGCGTGTGGTGTGTGTGTTGTGTGTGTGTGTGTGTGGCCAGCTGGACGCGCACTGTGTGTGTGTGTTGGGGTCAAGGCGTTAGATGGAAAAAAAATAGCCGTTACCGAAATAACATGCATATAAATTATCCTTGCCTGTAACAGGGTTTAAAAGAAAATATATTAAATTGCTGGATTTGCGGCTGTAAAACACAGACTTTAAAAAAATCGCCGGAAATTTGGAAAGGCGGAAGAGAAGGAAGTTGTGAAGTGTAGGATTTAAAAGAATTGCAGGGTTTTTTTTTCGAAAAATATTACGTGTACATCTTATTTTTAAAAAACTATATTAGGAAAGGCTGGATAGCTCAGTGGTCAGAGAACTCATTGTAAATGGGTACACGCCCTCTTTAGGGTCAGGGAAGGTCAAGCAGCAAGGGAGAGGAGATGGGCGCCGCCCTATTATGCTGGCCCCCTAGAGAAATTGAGGTCTCTGACAACTCTCTCCCCGACAACATAGGCTATGGGACACTTTGACCTTTTGGTGCATTAGAAAAGGCACAGTGCCGTGTTTCTTTTTTAATTTTTACTGGATGAGGTGCAAGAAAATGTCATATCTTTCTCTTTTTATGTGTAAGATAGCCGGCAACTTGTATTATGTCCTGTTACTTTAATCCCTTCTTGCCTTTGCTTTGCCATAGGTCAGGGACATGTCCATTAGCCTACCCAGGACATAGCACTCCCAGCCCATTAGTAGACTACTCCATCTGCATCTCTCCCAGCAGTTTTTTTTTTATTCCCATTTTCAACTGAATGACTATCACAGTCCTTATGGGTTTTTTTTCTCAAAATGATAAAAAGGGGCAACAGGTTGAAGATTTCGCATTGTAATTAAACAAAACAAAAAAACCTAAAAATAACAAAGATAAATCAATGAAAAAAGAAGAATAAATAACTAGAAACAGAGGGGGTTGGAAGGCCCCACATAAGTTATTTTTTATTATTAGAAAGACTGGAGTGAAACTTTACTTTGACCCGTGCTCTTTGCTGCGTGATTTCTGGTCTGCTTTCTGGCATTGGTCCAACCTTTGTTTCGTACCATCTATTAATATATGCCTGCTTTTCTGATTCGTTTATTTGATGGGTGATGGTAAACTGTATACAAGCAGTTGTACGAAACATTTGGCTCTATTTCAGGTCGAGTCAAGTTCAAACTCGTTGTGTGTGGTGTTGTGCGTGTTGTATGGTGTGGCTGTTGCAGTTGTATTTGGTGGTGTTGTGTGTTGTGTGTGTGTGGTGTGTGGGTGTGTGTCGTGCGATGGCGTGTGTGCGTGTGTGTGTGCGTGTGTGCGTCTGTGGTTTGCTTAGGAGTGTGTGTGTGTGTGTGTGTTTTTTTAAACTTTACTTTATTTTATTTTATTCTTTTATATCAAGGATAATGGGATAAGCACTCTTGTGCTTTTTTGCACTAGTCCCCGTGTGTATGCAGTTTTGTAAATGTCATCTGTGTGTGTGTGTGTGTGTGTGTGTGTGTGTGTGTGTGTGTGTGTGTGTGTGTGTGTGTGTGTGTGTGTGTGTGTGTTGTGCTTAAACCGATTTGGCAAAGATAAACGTGCATTTTAGCACAGGAATTGTATTTCATTTTTTAAATCAAAGATAATGTAATAAGCACTCGTGTGCTTTTTTTTTTTTTACTTCTAGTCCCTGTGTGCATGCAGTTTTCGTAAATTTCGTATGGAATTCTAAGACAGTTTTTAATGGTATTGTATCTATTTTTAAGTTCAGTTAATGCGACCGCTTTGTTTGCTTCCCTTCCCACCCTCCCCCTTTGTTATATCCTTCCAGGGTCAACAGTAGAGTTGCTCGAGTATTACAAGAAAATATTTTTCAGTTGAAGCTGAGTTTCAGGTGCACTCTTTAAAACTGTATTGAACATGAAACTGTTTTTCGAATAATTTTTACTCCCATGAAAACGTGAACTGAACCCCCATTTGTCGGTACCATGTTAGACGTTTTGTTTTTGGGGTTGCAAGTGTTACCAATGATTTTCTTGCTTTGTTGGTACACTTCGTTTTATAACTGCTTTATTTTGCTTCTAACCCAGTTAAGCTTGTGCTAGAATCCCAACTAGAAATGTACGAAGGTGTAGAAAATATTTACCTATTTTGATCACTTGTAGTTATTATTTGTGGTGATGAAGATAAAATGCATATTTCTTTAGAGAACCAACAATTTTTTGCTAGTTTCGCTTCTATTTTTACTGTGTCATAACAGCTCTGTATAGAATAGATAAAATAATTATACATTAGAATGTTTAGACATAAGTGGTGAGCACACACCACAGGCACCTGACTTACTGACTTTTTTCCCCTGAGAAAAATACCACCTTTGCACAACTCCCTCTTAGAACTTACAAGTTGATGTATTTATCTATTCATTTTACTTTTCGAAGGTAATTAAATAAGCACTTATGTGCTTGTTTACATCCAGTCCCTGTGTGTGCAGTTTTGTAAATTGTATCATCCGTCCCCACCGGCACACAATGGCCTTTCATGGATTCTTTTCTTTAAGTATTAAATATGGTATTAGTGACATTGTAACTGATAGAAGCTGTTTGTGTGACACTATATGATTTTTTTTTTTAAATGTGTGCATGCGCGTACGTGCGTATTTGCTGTTTGGAGGATGCGCGCGAACTGTGTGTATAAGTATGTACGTGTGTGGTGTTGTGTGTTGTTGTGTGTGTGTGTGTGGTGTGTGTGTGTGGTGTGTGTGTGTGTGTGTGTTTGTGTGTGTGGACTTTTGAGTGATTTTTGTTGTTGTTTTGTTTTGTTGGTTGTTTTGTTGTTAGTGTTGTTGCTTGTATTTTCTATTGGCACATTGTATTTTTGAAGGTGTTTGAAATCATGATGGTGAAATGTTTTTGTCTGCTTTTTTTTCTTTGGGGGGGGGGTTGTTGGTTTTGTTTTTTGCTTTTTCTTTAGAGAGATGGCTTGATGAAAAAAGCAAATTTATGCTTAATGTACCATCTGAAAATAAAATTGACTTTGACTTTGACTTTGACTCTCCGAAAAGCGGAACAGGTTTTAATGTGTGCAATATGTTCTGCGTCCGTTTGCTCACGGGGCCTCGGTTTACAGTCTCATCCAAAGTACTTTCTTTCAGGATGTCTGTGCCTTTTGGTCGTAAAGATGACATAACTTGAATCAAACGAAGTGCTTTTATTTCATTTCCATATTTTAATTTAAAAGCAATAATAAATATATGATAATTTAATTTAGAATGAAGAGATCATTTTGGTCTAATATTTGAATAGTGTGATCATTCAAAAGGAACAAAAAGTCAGTTGGTCAGTCATTGTGTCACTGCTGGTCAAAGCATTGGGAAAAGCCTACCTCCCCCTCCAGCTAAAAAGGCTGGAGTTGGGGTTGGGTAGCCGGCTCGCAGCTGAAATCAAACAAAATGAAAAGGAAATTTTAGAGCTACTTTGAATAAATTGTCAAATCTGAATGGAAAGTGACTCAAGGAAGCGCCAAAACACAAGTGTTTGTGATTTTACTTGGCTGGGTTTATAGCTCACTGAGGTATTGCTGATTTTTGGGGGTGCTGATGTTCGGATATTATTGTGGCATATATCCGTGATATTATATTGACATGTTTACTCCTTATGTATGGCTTTTAACTTGCTTGAATTTCTCTTTCTGAGATATTAGTTTTTGAATTGAATTGAGGTGAAATAGGAACAAAAATTAAACAAAAACTTGATCAATGTCTTTGTTCAGGGTTCCATTTATGAAAGACTGTTTAGAAGTGTAATAAAGTATATGCACAAAACCAGATATTCATACATACACATGTTTGATATGTACTTCCATCTCTCTGTCTCTGTCTCTGTCTCTCTCCTCTGTGTCTCTCTGTGTCTCTCTGTGTCTCTGTCTCTGTCTGTCTGTCTGTCTGTCTGTCTCTCTTCTGTCTGTCTCTCTTTTTCTCTCTGTATGTCTGTCTCTGTCTCTGTCCTCTCTCCCTCTCTCCACTCCACTCCACTCCCCTTGTCTTCATTTGTGTCTATCTCGCTCTCTCCCTTTCCTAACATTTAAATTATATCCAATCTAAATACACGCGCACTCTCTAGCCCCATTCACAGACAATGTCTAAATGCTTCTCAGAAAGAAAAATGCACGAACAATAATTTTAAATATCGTAAGTTCAAAATATCTTCTAAAAACGTATACAAATACTCTGATTATATATGAAATTTGTATAACACTATATCTTGCTAAAAACGAAAAAAGCGCTTGCATTTAACATGCGTAACATAACAAAGCTACGTACAGGCAACACATCGTAAATGACTTTAACCAGTTTAAATACACAAGCGAACGCACGCGCATGCACGCACAGACATAGAAGCACACACACCCACACCCACACAGAACCCCAGCCCCCCCCCCCCCCCCCCTAAACACACACGCACGCGCGCGCTCATTTACGGGCACGCAGTATACTTGCTTTGTCGGGTGATGGGGATTCGGGCGTTTTAAAAAATGAAGATCGAAAAAAACGGTAACAAAGAAAAAGTACTTCAAGATTAAACATCCATGTATGCCGGAAGCATGCACACTCGCTCACGGCGTGCGCACGCACACGCACGCGATCGCGATCGTGTATGTGTGTGTGTGTGTGTGTGTGTGTGTGTGTGTGTGTGTGTGCGCACGCGCGCGCGCGCGCGCGTGTGTGTGTGTGTGTGTGTGTGTGTGTGTGTGTGTGTGGTGTGTGTGTGTGTGTGTGGCGACGACCCTGTAATCTGTTGTGGTGCATCATATTGTATCTTATTATTAATATTATGTGTAATAGGGAAAGTCCCCAAATACCGAACTTGAATACCAAACAGCTGATTTTTTTTTTTAAACGGGATTTAATGGCTCAAATTTGATCATGTGAGATGATGAAGTACCGTCCCTGTACGCAAAATAATGGCCGAGATGATTCCAGGCCTCTCTCTGCTGTTTTTGACTCATAAAGTTTGGTCATAGAATGATTCTGAGCTTCTTTTAGTGAAAACATATGGTTAAATAAATTATATGATCTATCTTCAAGTCAATAAAGTCCTTTTACAAGCAATCAGCTGAAGATTGTCAGAACAGGGCGTCAATTACCGAACACCCCAATGGTTCAAATTCCGAACAGTGTTCGGTATTCGAACTCTTGTGGTCGGATTTTGACTTCCTCTTTCTTTTTATTTTACTTTTCCATATTCTTCTTTTATTCTTATGAATTTATCTTTTTGTACTTTAAGAATTGTTTTATCATATGTACATGGGAATCTGTCATAGTATTTGCCTAGTTTAGAGATGATGTGTTCTCATTAAAAGTCTATAACATAATTCATTCTGAAATCTTGATCCTTATAGGCCCTATCTCTTTTTTTTTAAATCAATGTATTTAGTGGGGATAAGCATCTGTTGAATGTATACATATTTCCTTTTCTTAAATCATGGATTGAACTTTTAGTGTTGGTGATGGTGTTTTTAGTTATATTTTTTTGTGCTTTTATTTTTGGAGAGGAGGGGGTCTTCTTCTTTTTTTTCTAATTTTCTGGGGGGGGGTTGGGGGGGTTGTTTGGTTTGTTGTTGCTGTTGTTGTTGTTGTTTGGGGGGTTGGGGGGGCTGCTATTCTTTAATCAGGGCAAGGGCCGGATGAAAAAAAGTACGTGCATGCTTACTCTGTTACCCTTGAAAAATAAAGATCTACATTATTGAGCTCTTATGAGCTGCTGTGATTGGTAGCTTAGTGGTAACGCATCTGCCTAGAAAGCGAAAATTCAGGGGTTCGAAGTATGTGGTAGTGTGATCCCCGAGAGAGAAAGGGAGAGTTAGTCAAAAGATAGCATTTCTCTCCTCACGCCGATGCGCTGGGTCTGACTTGACAGGCGCTTAAGGGCAGAGCAACGAACCTTTGCTTCTGTGACAGAAAACAACAGTTGTTGTCTGAGGTTTTGATGAAGAAGAAGAAGAAGAAGAAGAAGAAAGAAGAAGAAGAAGAAGAAGAAGAAGAAGAAGAAGAAGAAAGAAGAAAAAAAAGAAAAGAAGAAGAAGAAAAGAAGAAAACAACAACAACAACAACAACAACAACAACAACATACAACAACAATAACAACAACAACATCATCATCATCATCATCATCATCATCATCACATCACATCAATCAACAACAACAACAACAAGACATTGCATCAAAGTGAAATAAATTGCAATGGTGTTCACACCACTTGCTTGCCCATTGTCAGAGCAGATGTCATGATAAAGATGGCGGCACCTGCTGTCTATTTCCGCACATGCCAAGTCAGATGACTGCCAATAATCATAGTTGACAGAGTAATGCCCCTTGATCAGGCCAAAGTGAAAGTTGTTGACCCGCGCTTTCTGACAATCTCTCTGTCACTCTCTCTCTCCTCTCTGTCTGTCGTCTCGTCTCTCTCTCTCTGTCAGTCAGTCAGTCAGTCTGTCTGTCTGTCTGTCTGTTTGTCTGTCTGTCTGTCTGTCTGTCTGTCTGTCTGCTCTGTTTGTCTGTCTGTCCGTCTGTCTCTGTCTCTCCTGTCCTCTCTCTCTCTCTGTCTCTGTCTCTGTCTGTCTGTCTGTCTGTCTGTCTGTCTGTCTGTCTGTCTGTCTGTCTCTCTCTCTCTCCTCTCTCTCTCTCTCTCTCTCTCTCTCTCTCTCTCTCTCTCTCTCTCTCTCTCTCTCATTCGTCGTCTGTTTGTCCGTCTGTCTCTCTTTTGTTATCTATGTTGTCTGTTTGTCCGTCTGTCTGTCTGTCTGTCTTTCTGGCTCTATCTGTGTTTGTCCTCTTCTCTCTCTCTCTTCTTCCTCCTCTCTCTCTCTCTCTCTCTCTCTCTCTCTCTCTCTCTCTCTCTCTCTCTCTCTCTCTCTCTCTCTCTCTCTCCTCTCCTCTCTCCTCTCTCTCTTAACGTCATAAACCGCTCTTCTCTTCGCTAGGGTCAAGAAACCCCGTGACAATGTGTTTTGATTCCTGGTTGAAGACATGAACATCCTTGTGACACTCCTTTCAGCAGCTGCTTAATAACTTTGTTCTTATCTCTCCACTGATCCCAGATAAAATGTTTTAGGAGGCTGAAAGTGGGAAAGGATTATAACCGTTAACGAATTTGAAACTGCCAATTTTTCAACAAACGATCCGCTTAACCAAACTTGGCATCAATCCCTAAAAAAGAAGCAAACAAGCTTACTAAGGCTGCTCCTGAAATCAGTCAAGTTCAGCAAACCTGTCCCATCTTTCGCAAGACTAGGCCTTTGTGTTACCTTCAGGGTTGAGAAAATGTTACAAAGCAGCAAGCACACGGGGACTGGATTAAAAGCCAC
>CM060331.1:9718878-9723878 GCA_030674155.1 Stramonita haemastoma | reverse complement strand
AGCAGCGTCAAAATGAGTGAAAGTGGTATAGTTGGTCTAAAAGGGCAAGGTTGTTTTAAAGAATCTGGTTTTGGTTTTATCTCATTTTATGTGTGATCGATGTGGGTTTTCCCACGACGCGGTGGCCGTCCTGGCTGACCCTTATGGTTGACCAGGGCGTCGATACAAGCAAGGACAGTCGAGTAGGTTTTATACCCCGTTTTAAACAGTATATAGGCGCACAGTTTTAAAATGAGTTTTAAAATATGACTAGGCGACAGCCCCGATATGGCCTGTGCGGTCGGCGGGGCTCTAAGCAACATCATTGGATTGGATTGGAAGCAGCGTCGAGCGCGGTTTACCAGTTGGATGGGTGACTGTTTGCGCGCCTTGGTTCCAGTACAGTCCCCCCAGTTCACCCAGCTGTAAACAGGTACCTGCCCTCTTTAGGGTCAGGGAAGGTAAAGCAGCGAGGGAGAGGAGATGGACGCCGCCCTCATCATGCTGGCCCCTAGAGAAGCTGAGGTCTCTGACGCCCCGCTCCTCTACAACCACAAAGGTTATGGGACACCTTTACCTTTACCTGTTACCTTTTACATTTGTATACTGTAGCCCACATCAAACATTAGTTAACATACACATTTTGTTTGTTTATTTTAATGATCTAAAAATCATCAAGTTTACAAACTAGCCATCGACATGAATTGTCTCAAAATCTTTTAAAGACCTCCACTCTCCTTTTGATGTGTGTCTTACACACTTTGGACGTTAAAAATTTGATCATTCCAGCGTTATATCTCACACATATTTTTTTCTGATGAGCAGATCCTCTATGTCTTCAGATGGGTTCTCTCTGTCTCTGTCTCTGTCTCTGTCTCTGTCTCTGTCTCTCTCTCTCTCTCTCTCTCTCTCTCTCTCTCTCTCTCTCTCTCTTTCTCTCTCTCTAGCTATCTAGCTATCTAGCTATCTAGCTATCTAGCTATCTATCCCTTAGTCTGGCGACCGTGGGGCACCCCTGAAGACTTGACAATCAGTTTTCTCCATCCCTCTGTCTGTTCTGCCTTTCTCAAAATTTTGTTGAGCTGTAGGCCTGTCCATTCCTTGATGTTGCCCTCCCATCTCTTCAATGTAACCCATTACTACCTACTATATGTGGGGAGTAAAACCCAACCCAAAAATCCGACTTGGAGAGGGATGGGCTCCGCCAAGTTCGATTTGCCCAAGACTCATCCATGAAGACAGCTTTTTTCTCTGTTTATTTTTTATTATTTTATTTCGCTCTCTGCTTATCTGTTTATTCTTTTATTTCGAGGATAGTGGAATAAAAACACTCATGTGCTTTTTTAAAATCCAGTCCCCGTGTGTATGCACTTACGTCAATTTTGTCATCCATTCCAACCCCCACACATGGCCTACTTTTCCGAAAAGCGGAACGGGTTTTAACGTATGCGCAAAATGTTCTGTGTGCGTTCGTACACGGGACTTCGGTATAATTATAGTCTCCTCCGAAGGACTTTGGGGTGATCAATCAATCAAATTCTTGTATCTGTCAAACAATAATGGTTGGGGATGGCGGAGTCAGCACTGATGATAACCCAGCAGCAGGGTCAAGTGGGTTCGCTGATTACCCAGGATAATGACCTGTCTGCCCCTCAGTCCACACAGCCTCGCTCGCTGTGACAGTTCAATCTCTACTCTCCTAACTTGCCCTGTATATCAGTGCAAAAGTGTTCCAGTATAACTTCATTTTCAAAACATCAACTTGGGGAGTACACGTTAAAAAGGAAACAGCTGCGAATCATACAGGCCATTCATATTGGTTAGTGGAAATTTTATCACCTGTATAATTATACATCTATGACACAACTGCATGAATGGGGAAAGGACATTAATTTTCACTCCGAAAAAATATTGATAGTAACTGAATTATAAGCTTGGTTAATATCCACACAAAAAACATACCATTCGATCGGATGTTTCCCATGGAGTTAACATCAGTGCTGACTCCACTCTACCCACTAATCCTTCGGATGAGACTATAAACCGAGGCCCCGTGTGCGAACGCACGCAGAATTTCCTGCACACAGTCGGTGGCCCCATAAGGGCCTAAAATAGATAGGTTCCCTGTGGACTTGTGACCCTGATGATGTGACAGGACAAAGCTTGGTATGGTCAGGGCAGAGGGACCGAAATCAATAGCAGGGGGGGAGAGGTGAACAGCAGAAACCTCACAGAGAATGAAGCAGCAAACAATTATTCCCATGGGAAATATCTTTACCTATTCAATTGTATATTTGTTCTGTTATTTTGAAGATAATGGAATAAGCACCAGTCTACTTTATTTTACATCTAGTTCCTGTGTGTACGCGCTTTTCTAATTTTTTTCCATCCCTTACCCTTGGTCTACAATGTGCCTACTCTTCCAAAAAGCGGAACAGGTTTAACGTAAGGGTAAGATAATCTGCGTGCGTTCGCAAACCAAACTTCGGTTTATAGTCTTGTCCGAAGAGTTTACGGGGAAGGGGAGTGGAGTCGGCTCTGACGTTAACTCCAGTGAAAAAATCCCTTTGAAATTTAAATGGGTATTAAACCCGGGTCAGCAGATCCCAAACACAACGGGCAACATTCTAACCACCAGACCCCCCGTTAAAAACTTTAAAAATTTAAGGTGATAAGCAAAGTTGACCCCAGTAACCTAATTATTAAAAAGCAACTTTGATAGGACAAGAACAATGCAGGAAGACACGGAAAGAAGAGAGAGGCTGCACTTGATAAAGCGTGAGCAGCCCCGGTATCCTTCAGACAAAGAGGCTAAAAACTGGATTGGATTACACAACAATCTCCTCTTCAATATTGCATTTCTGTTTGTTTGGTGTGTTGTTGTTGTTTTTTTGGGGGTTGGGTTTATATTCTCCCTCTTTTTTTATTATGGGGTTTTCTTTTTTTGTGACTGATATTTCTCTTTTTTGCTTCAGTGGTAAAAATGGGTGGCTTTATGTCTATTGTTTTGGGTGCATGCACATTCTTATTGCGCGCGCGTGTGTCCATGTGTGTGTGTGTTTATTTTATGTTGTTTATTTATTTATTCTTTTATATCTATTGTGTTTGCGTGTGCTTTTTGTGTGTGTGTATGTGTACGCGCGCGCGCGAGTGTGTGTTTTTTTTATGTGTGTGTCTGTGTGTGTCTGTGTGCGTGTATGTGTGTGTTTTATGTGTGTGTGTTCCATGTAGAAATACACTGCTGCACTTTCAGACCCATTTGGCGTGCAAAAATACAGAAAAACATTCAGCAGGCAATAAGTAAGATCAGGCGTTACTTAGAAGAAGAGAAACCTAAGTTCAAGGTGTTCCCATAACCTATGAGGTCGTTGTGGAGCAAGGATGTCAAAGACCTCATCTTCTCTAGAGGCCAGCATATTGAGGGCGGCGCCCATCTCCCCCTCTTCCTCCCCTCTTTTCTCTTTCCTGTCAGTCACCCATTGACAGCTGGGTGAACTATGGGGGCTGTACTGAGGCCAAGGCCCGCAAACGATCACCCATCCACTTTGGTAAGCACGCTGAATGCTGCTTAAATCTTGGAGAAAGCGAGTGCTCTGACAACTGAACTATCTCGTCCCGAGGAAAGTACACGAGGTAGGTAAAATGGTAAAAAGTAAACAGTACATGAGACAGAAATGAAAAAAAAAAAGAAAGACATGAAGATCACCCGCCTACGTTCGGTGGAACAAAGCAGACAATGGGTTATCATAAAGCAGTCAGGCTCGTGTCAAGTTTCAATACCAGGCTGGAACCTTGAGCCTGGAGGGATGGCATCAGGTCTGGTCGGTGCTGACAGCCACAGAGTTCAGCATCTCTCTGCTTTATCCTCCCTTTCATCAGCAGCACGCTGACAGATCTCACAGAAAGTAGCCAGTAATAAACGTGATATGATACATGTCTTTCTTTTCTTTCTTTCTTCTTGTTCTTGTTCTTGTTCTTCTTGTTCTTCTTGTTCTTGTTCTGCTTCTTCTCATTCTTGTTCTTGTTCTTGTTCTTGTTCTTGTTCTTCTTCTTCTTCTTGTTCTTCTTCTTCTTCTTCTTCTTCTTCTTCTTCTTCTTTTCTTCTCCTCCTCCTCCACCTCCTCCTCCTCCCCTCCTCCTCCTCCTCTCCTCCTCTCTCTCTCTCTCTCTCTCTCTCTCTCTCTCTCTCTCTCTCTCTCTCTCTCTCTCTCTCCTCTCTCTCTCTCTCTCTCTCTCTCTCTCTCTCTCTGTGTCACACACACATGAGCACGCACGCAAGCGCGCACGCACACACACGCGCACACACACACACGCGCGCACGCACACACACTCATACACACACACACACACACACACACAAACACACTAAGCAGACAGTAGGGTTAGCTGTGAATTCAATACTGTGACTGTTAGTTTAATATCAACAGTAAAATTGCTGTGGGTAAACATTGATGATAATCATTGACAGTCTGGTTCTTCTACTGCAATATAATTATATGTTGCGTTCTTGTGGTAGGTGTTTTACAAGATGTTTACAAATGAAAAGAGAGACAGAGAGAGAGAGAGAGTGACACTGACACTGACACTGACACTGACACTGACAGTTTTATTGTCCATACAGCAATACAGTCCTGTAGACAAGGGGGACTAACAAGTTCAGATAAATTTGTGTAACATTTTTTTTTATACCACTTTATGTCACAGCAGATTTCTCTGCGTGAAATTCGGGCTGCTCTCCCCGGGAGAGCGCGTCGCCACAAGTGCAGCGCCTACCCATTATTTTTTTTTCCCTCAGGGATGGTGTCTAAAACGACATCTGTGTGCATTTTTCACATTTTCACATTTTTCAAAATTTCCTCTCACTCCGCACTTATATACCACTGCAAATCTATTTGCTACCCAAGGTGACACACAAACACACACAGAATAAAGCGTGAGCACCCGGGTATCCTTCAGAGAAATAGGCTAAAACAGCCAGCCAGACAGACAGAGGCAGCGGTGAGAGGGACAAAGCGACAGAG
>CM060331.1:9706378-9716378 GCA_030674155.1 Stramonita haemastoma | reverse complement strand
TGATTGTCTTATGCTGAGCATTGTCAGATCTCTGCAAGTTGAAGGCGGTTATTTTATGTGGAAGACATGAGGAATCCTGTTCCACTATTCCTAAGAGTAGGCCATTGTGTGTCAATGGAAACAGATGACAAGATTTACAAAACTGCATACACACGGGAGTGGATGTAAAAAGTACATGAGTGTTCGTTTATTCCATTATCCTCGATATCAAAGAATAAATAAGCAAATGAATAAGTAAATAAAACTGGCCATCATAGCAAGGCCATAGTAAAGTCGTCAGTTGTTGTTATTGCTGTTGTGCGTTCCTCAGATTAACGTTCTGGGGGTCACACAGAATGTGCACTTTGACTCGCTCATCCCACCTCGGAATCACTGTAAGATCGAAATTGCACACTACTAAATAAGTTTTGCGTGTATGACTGTTTTCACGTACCTCATCATATCAGCGGCCATACTCTTACTTCAGAGGAAAAAGTTTTCGGTCAGTTCCAGAATCTTTGAGTGGGTTATGTATATTTAGTGACAGTGAAAACATGATTTGCATAACATATATTCACCCCATGAGAATACTATACTGTATGTAGGGATAGTTGCAGTCTATTCACACACACACATACACACACATACACATACGCACGCGTAAACACACACATACACATACACACACACGCACGCACACAGACATACGCACGTGTACATACACATACATGCATACACACACATACACACATACATGCACACACATGTGCCTAAACACACGCAAACACACCACACAACAAACAACAACAACAACAAGCACACATATACGCATACACACACGCATGCACGCACACACACAAACACACACACACACAGCCATACACACACACAGCCATACACACACACACACACACACACACACACACCACACACACACACACATACACACACACACACACAGCACACACACACACACACACACACACACACACACACACACACACACACACACACACACACACACACACACACACACACCAGGTCGGTCATTCACGCTGATCATTTCTTTGGTGCCAAATCACTATTTGCTTCACAATGCAAACAAATCATCAGGTTCAAAAACCCCTTCTGACCACGTGACTCATATCAACCGTGTCCCATCATTAACAATGAAATCTTTAATTCAAAATTCTGCAGCTATAAACAAACTTAAAAAATCGTGGCCAAAATCAGCCATTCATTAATTTCGTGTTGACAGGAAACCATCGACATAGCCATCAAGATGGCAAAAAAAATCCCTGGAGTATTCAGAACCCGATCCTTAAGGGTACTTGTGGAGTTTGAAGGAAATTAGTCAATAATTCAGTTTCCTTGCAAGTTATTTTCGGTCATCAAAAAACTCACCATCACAATTTTCATGTGCTGAAAGGTCTTGTTCTTCTGTTCTTGTCTGTTGTTGTTGTTGTTGTTGTTTTTTTTTTTTCTTTTTTATTTTCTTCTTCTTTTCTTCTTCTTCTTCTTCTTCTTCTTCTTCTTTGCAATTCTTCTTCTTTGCAATTCTTCTTCTTCGCAATTCTTCTCTTCTTCTCTCAATTCTTCCAATTCTTCTTTACAATTCTTCGCAATTTTTCTTCTTCGCAATTCTTCTTCGCAATTCTTCTTCTTCGCAATTCTTATTATTCTTCGTAATTCTTCGCAATTCTTCGCAATTCTTCCAATTTTCACAATTCTTCATCATTCTTCGTCTTCTGCTGCTGCTGCTGTGCTGCTGCTGCTGTTGATGCTGCTTCTTCTTCTTTTCATTCTTTGCAATTCTTCTTAGCAATTCTTTGCAAATCATCTTCTTCGCAAATCTTCTTCTTCGCAATTCTTCTTCTTCACGATTCTTCTTCTTCGTCGTCGTCGTCGTCGTCGCAATCTTCATCGAAACTCTTCTTCTTTGCAAATCTTCTTCATCGACCACTCAATATAGCAACATTGATGAGTGAAAATGCGTTGCGCTGCCTTCATGCCTGACAAGTCAGGCCCAGCGCATCCAACTTCGGCGTGGGAGAAAATTGTTATCTCTAAGATCTCTCTTGAAAAAGGCACGATTGACCATGAAGGCAAAAAAAATAGACAACAAGGAGGTGAGAAGACGAAAAGGAACAAGGTAGAAACAAGGAGAGGGATTGAAAGTGGGGAACTTCCGGCACAGAATTTCCTGACGTTGGGGATACTCAATTATACTAACACGCCTCCGGCATCCCCACGGGACTTTTACTTTTCGATGTTATTCAGTAAGTTTTTTATATTCGGTGTAACTGCCCACAAAAGATAAAGACTTGCAAATTTAAAACAGCGGCATTCTAAGAGGAAGAGTTTGTTCCAAACCAAGTCACTACCGACACCACACAGACACTTCGTACAATCTAATAATGGGCTGACGAACGCTTCAGTCGAGTGGTCAAGACTGTTCGACTTCAAACCCATGGGCCCATAAAGTCCTCGGTTTGAATCTCAGCGTCGTCTGGGGAATTGAGGGTTGGGACTTTTACGATCTCCCAGGCTAACGCAAGTGCCAGACTTGCTAAAGCCTTTAATTTCTTTCGTGTATAAATACCAATACAGAAGACCTAACATGTAACGTTAAAAAACAATGTTAATCTACTTCATGTGATGTGTTCAGCTGGATTACAGAAACCCGAATCAAACCAGCACACATCCCGAAGTCGGTGAATGCAGAACCTTCACGTGAACAAACTGGTTAATACACAAATTTGGCCATTGTTGAAGCCTTGGACTCTAAGTCAGGAACCAAAAATCAAATGAGAGACTTTTCATCACCAGTATATTGCTTACTACGTATTCATGCACGTTGAGCAGTGAAACCCTAAAGGAACTGTTTCGTTTAGATTATTACTCCTTAAAGAACATCCTTATATTCTGAAAGATGTATGACAGAAGAAGGTGTGCATAAACAATGAAAGTTGTTCAAGACGAAGGGTAGCTAGAGAGGTAGGGGTACAGGGTGAGGGTATTTTTTTATTTATTTTTTATGTATTTATTTATTCTTTTATATCGAGGATAATGGAATAAGCACTCTTGTGCTTTTTTACATTCAGTCCCCGTGTGTATGTAGTTTTGTAAATGTCATCTGTTCCCACCGGCACACGATGGCCTACTCTTACGAAAAGCAGAACAGGATTTAACGTGTGTGCAAGATGTTCTGCGTGAGTTCGCACACGGAGCCTCGGTCTTAGTCTCATCCGAAAGACTTTTCGGGGGAGTGGAGTCAGCAGTGATGTTAACTCCAGGAGTAACGAAGGGTAGCTTGGCGGGGGGGGGGGGGGGGGGGGGGGGGTAGTGCAGGGTACAGGGTGAGGATAATGGTTTGTGGTGAATGGTTTAGGAGGTATAGTAGTGGAATAATGAGAGAGATCAAGCGAAGGACCCTGATAGTTGATGAACGGGTGTGCTTGGGTGAGTCTGATTAGAAACAAAAAAGATGGATGGACGGGGAGAAGAAAGAAAGACTGCAATGACAAATGAACAACACTTGGGTCTGACTAATAACTGCGTTGCACGAGGAGGGGGTAGGGGGTGGGGGGCAGTATGAATGTGCATCCATTGCCAGTACCAGCACAATAGCCTCAGTCACTCGTGGCAGACAGAGCAGACACTCACAAATGACTGGTCATCAAGCAAGGCAAACATCATCAGCACTAACAGATTATCCTTCTTTCACTCCATCGTGCCAAACCTCAGCTATAGTTATACTCTTTACCTAAGACGCTATTTTCAACAACGGCAGATTTCCCTGCATAAAATTCGGGCTGCTCTCGCGGCCGAAGAGAGCGCGTCGCCACAAGAGCAACGCCACCCTTATTATTTTTTTTCGTTTTATGGCAGCCACCTATTCCCCCCCCCCCCAAAAAAAAAACCCAACCAAGCACAACCAAATCAAACAAAACAAAAATCGAAGACAATTATCTCAACCTCATCAACAACCGTCAAGTTAACACGAACTACCGTTAGAGAAACATCCACCGTAGTATAATGTTCCTGAAAAAAATCATGCACTATTCTCACTTCAAGATAAAACAGAACCACTGTGTGTCTGTCTTTCTTCCAGGATCAAAGCAAAGGGGACGGGATAGCCAGTGGTCAGAACATTGCGCCTTGAAATTTGACAACCCTGGGTTCGATTCCCGTTCGAGAGGATTTTTCCTCTGGAGTTAACTTCAGTGCTGACTCCACTCCCCCCCAAAAGTCCTTCGGATGAGACTAAAAACCGAGGCCCCTTGTGCGAATGCACGCAATAACATCTTGCTCTCACGTTAAATCCTGATCCGCATTTCGAAAGAGTAGGCCATCGTGTGCCGGTGGGAACAGATGACATGATTTACAAAAACTTCATTCACACGGGGACTGGATGTAAAAAAAAAAAAGCACATAAGTGCTTATTCCATTAGCCTCAATATAAAAGAATAAATAAAAAATAAAAATAAAAATAAATATAAAGCAGAATCTATCCACACAGCGAAGTCCTCACAGCGCAGTCACACCAAAAGGCAAGCACCATTAACAGAGGTACCCGCCTTTTGCCAGTACACCCCCTGTCCGAGAAAACTGACCCGAAGGTCACACGCTGGCACTTTATCATCGGCAGTGACACAAACATTGAGAGGGTGGAGGGAGCGAGGCTTGAGTGGGAATGGACACGGTTCATACATACTGTGTGGATGATGGTTTGATGTTGTTGCTGGCTAGCGACACATTGTGGATGTGACTCACACAAAAATGACTGTGTTCTATCGCGATCTTCCTTGATGCTTCTCATACAAGTGCAGGTGCAGGTATGTGTGTATTATACATGTAGAGATGCACGTAGGCACGTGCGTAAGTAAAACACCATACACGCGTGCGTGCGTACGCACACACACAGTCACACCTTTTCACATGCGTGTGAATGCACGCGCGCACACACACATGCACGCATGCGCACACACATATACATATTCACGCATGCATACACACACACATACATACACACACATGCAACGCACGCACGCACGCCACACGACACACACACACACACACACACACACACACACACACACACACCACACACACACACACACACACACACATGGTATGAGTTGACGAATCAAAAACAATAATAATGAAAGTAAACACAAAAACAACAACACTCAGATGAATGATAACAAAACATACAAAAGCACTTAGTTTTTACCAGACACAAATTCATACTAATAATAGTTTAAGACCATTCAACTTCAATGCCACAGGCCCATGAAATCGTGGAATCGAATCTCGGAAGCGTCTGGTAAATTAAGGGTGGGGATTTTTTTACGACCTCCTAGGTCCCTTTCAAATGCAGACCTGCTAGTGCCTTTACTCCCTTCCGTATATATACACATGCAGAAGATCAAATATGCATATTAAAATACCTGTCATTTTTGTCAGCGTTTCGTAGGTGACAGATATTTATTTATTTATTTATTTATTTATTTATTCTTTTATATCGAGGATAACAGAATAAGCAATCATGTGCTTTTTTTCATCCGGTCCCCGTGTGCATGCAGTTTTGTAAATATTGTCATCTGTTCCCACCGTCACACTATGGCCTACTCTTACGAAAAGCGGAACAGGATTTAACGTGTGCGCAAGATGTTCTGTGTGCGTTCGCACACGGGGCCTCGGTTTAAAGTCTCATCCGAAGGACTTTTGGGGAGAGTGGAGTCAGCACTGATGTTAACTCCAGGAAGAAAATTTCCTCGACCGGACTCGAACCGGGTCTTCAAATTGCCAGCGCAATGTTCTGACCACTAGGCTATCCGCCCCCCCCCCCCCCCCCCCCCCCCGATAGGGATAGGGATGGAGAGAGAGAGGGGGGGAGAGAAGGAGAGAGAAAGTGAGAGAGAGAGAGAGGAAGAGAGAGGGGGGGGGTAAGAGAGAGAGGGGGGAAATAGAGAGAGAAGGGGTAGGGATGGAGGGGGGAGAAAGAAAGTGAAAAAGAGAGAAAGTGACGAAGAGAGGGGGTAGAAAGAGAGAGGGGAGACAGATAGACAGAAAGACAGAGAGACAGAAACAGAGACAGAGACAGACAAGAGACAGAGAGAGAGGGGAGAAAGAGAGACAGAGAGAGAGGGGGAGAAAGAGAGATAGGGAGAGAGAGGGGTATATATATATATTATATATATATATATATTATATATATATATATATATATATATATATATATATATATATATATATATATACATATACATATACATATATATATATATACATATATATACATATATATATATATATATATATATACATAGCTTTATAGAGAGAGAGATACAGACACAGAGAGACAGACACAGAGAGAGAATGGCGGGAGAACGGTACGTAAACAAACAGTCATCAGACCTCAGCCAGGAAGAAACAACAACACACTTACACTAGAGAGCTGTAACAGTAGCGATCCATTAGTAGCAGTGAATTGAAGGGAGACCCACGGGCCATAAAGGATGGACGTCACCGTCAGTGGCGCCAGACTAAGGCCTGAAAGAGGCGAGCTGCTATCAACACACACACACACACACAACACACACACACACACCACACAGCACACACACACACACACACACACACACACACACACACATACAGTGCTGCAGTGGCGCTGTCGTCTATAGTGTCAGCACAAGAAAACAAGTAGCTTCTTTCTGGTCTGTCTTAGGTAACAGGATAGACCCAGACATCTTAAGTGGGTTCCGTCTTGGATTTCAGGCGATGAACAGTTCTAAAGTGAATTGCCGTGCTGACTTAGGAATCTGAGCTATTTTGACGAAAAAGGGTGGAATTTTGAATACTTCAAAGAAAAAAAAGGACAAAAATAAATGATAGTCTCAGATATGTACATCAGTAGCAGTAACAGAATACGAGCGTAGACAAAACAACAACAACAGTAACAGTGATAAAATGTACAAATAATGTAGACAATACACCGCAATAAACAACAACAACATATAGAGTAATAATGATAGTAATGATAATAATAGTACTAATAATCAATAATAATAATAATCAATAATCATTATTGATTATTATTGCTAATTATTATTATTATTATTATTATATTATTATTATTATTATTATTATCATTATCATTATCATTATTATTATTATTATTGTTATTATTATTAATTATTATTATTATTATTATTATTATTATTATTATTATTATTATTATTATTATTATTATAGTTATCATCACCATGATCATCATCATCATCATCATCATCATCATCATCATCATTCCACCTTCCTATTACAGTTGCTCCATTCTATTCAGTTCCTCTTTAGGATGATTCCTGTAAGCAATACCAGAGGTTGTGAAGAAATCAATTTCAGGCCCTAAGCTAATCTAAGGTTTCATCAGAATGATGTTCATAGTGTGTGTACTGTGCCGGCTTCTTGCCTCTCAGTGCTGCCACTTCCTATGTCTTCTTCTTCTGTGGACGGCCTTGGGTTCAGACGTGTCTTCCTTCTATAGATAACGTCACTGTTAACTAAGGGTTCCTTGCAGAAAATGTACATGGTTATATGTGATTATTGTCTCTCTCCTTGAAAATAGTTGTCATTTGGGTTGGAAATTCTATATACCTGGAACGCTTTATTTGCAAATTTATTAATTGATGTATCCAAGTTTAGAGCATTTATATAAAGAGATTCACATTTCTAATAATGAAGCTTGGTAAATGGTGCGATTTTCATAATGAACTCTCGTGCATTTTTTCTAGTAAAAGATAAAGATGTTTGCATAGAGTTTTAATGTTTGGAATGTAGTTTTATCTTTGGTTTATTGCAAATGTTGCTATCATTTGAAATGTAATGTATATTTGGATTATTAAAAAAAAAAAGATGTTTGCATAGCCTATGCATTCGTTGGGGAGCGAGGCCTCAAAGACCTCAGCTTCTCCAGGGGCCAGGATATTGAGGGCGGGAGGCGCCCATCTCCTCTTCTTCACTGCTTTACCTTCCCTGTCCCTAATGAGGGTAGGTACCCATTTTGTAGTTGGGTGAGCTGGGGACTATACTCAAGCCAAGGCGCCCAAACGGTCACCCATTCACTTGGAAACCACGTTCAATACTGCTTAAACTTAGCTTGGGGAAATGAAGTGCTCTGCTCCCTAGAACATTATTAAAGAAAAAATCATGAACGCTAAAAACATTTTCCATTAATGAGTTTGGTGATCTGCACATGGGGGGTACTATTTCCAGTTTAATAATTAAAAAAAAAAAAATGAAATAAAAATATTATTATTATTATTATTATTATTATCATTATTATTATTTCTACCATTCTATTACAGCTACAAACGACTTTGCAAGCTCACCAATAATTGCATTTTTACACTTTTTTCTTTCTTTTGGCAAAAACGCTTGCGTTTCTGTATGGGAAATGTGTTTTTTACTTACTCTAGTCTGCTGTTTGGGGAATTTTTTGTTTACTTGTTTTAAACCCTTTTAGTGCCAAGACTTATGACACTAGCACTACAAATGCTATAGTTTGGATTAAAATTCTAGCAAGAGAAACACCGTTGTACAGTATGCGAGCCTCACATTGATTTAAAATGTAAATAAAGACATAATCCATTCAAAAGATTTTTGTATTGTATTCTATACCTCTTAAAGTCACAGCAGAGTTCTCTGCGTCAAATCCGGGCTGCTCTCCCTTGGCAGAGCATATCACCAGAAGAGCAGCACCACCTATTAGTTGGTTATTTTTTCTGTCTGTATGTGTATCTGTTTCCCTATCAGAATGGTATTTTCTACTCACTTTTTTCCGGGGACGATCCACTTCTTGTAATGGGTTCTTTTAATGGGTGCTGCTCAATGGAACCGTGGCTTATCGTTTCATTCGAAAGACTAGCACCCAGACCACCACTCACATCTAACGGATGCGGCAAAAGTTTCAGACACAAACGGGGAATCAAACTACCACATAACTTTGGAACCAAGACTTTTTGCTTTCCAGGCAAGTGGGCCCATCTTTAGATCACCGATCAATTCGGGATGCTATTCAACAGTTCATCAGTATTTCTAAGCAAAAAAATGTTGCAATGTTATTCTTTTTTATTTTTGAGATACCTGGGTTGATCCCATTCATCAAACAAAATCATACCGCCATCACCATCATCTATCCCGGGAACACATCACACGCAACAAGCCAGCTATGTCACGTGAGACGATGGCTTGGTTTTCATAGGTCGAGTACAATGTGTGGGAGTGATGGACATAGAAAGGGGGGAGGAGAGAGAGAGAGAGAGAGAGATAGAGAGATTCAGCTTACAGGCGCACCAGAAATCTTTACAACCAAAACAGATTTGACCCATGCAACATGCATACAAAGAATAATGTAAAACTTTCCATGAAGCATTGTTAGTAAAAAGGTAAAGGTAAAGGTGTACCATAACCTGTGTGGTCGTCGGGGAGCGAGGCATCAGAAACATCAGCTTCACTAGGAGCCAGCATATTGTGGGTGGTGCCCATCTCCTCTCCCTCGCTGCTTTATCTTCCATGACTAAAAGGAGAAGGTACCCATTCACAGCTAGGTGAAGTTGGGGACTGCACTGAATCCAATGCGCGCAAACGGTCACCCATCCAACTGGTAACCTCGTGCAGTACTGCTTTAACCTTAACATGGGGAAAGCGGGTGCTCTGACCACTGAGCCATCCCGTAATTAAGCATTGTTGGGGTTGAATCACAAAATGACACAGATAGGAAAACTATCATCTGTCTAGGAAAAAACCCAGCGAGATGGGGACAATTAAAGAGGTCTTCATTTCATTTAGTTTATAGCCTTGTCGCCCACTGACGCCGTAACACAGCTAAAGATCGTCGATTTATTATTTGAATGATGGTTAGGCAAACAAATCTGGAAAGGCTGAATGAAGTTATAGCTAAAAGAGTGGCATCTAACCCCTTCATCCCAAACTGCCCATGACATTATTTGGGCTA
>CM060331.1:9686378-9701378 GCA_030674155.1 Stramonita haemastoma | reverse complement strand
TTCTTTTTCGCAATTCCTTCTTCTTTACAATTTTCTCTTCTTCTATTCTTCTTCGCAAGTTCTTCTTCGCAATTTCTTTTTTCTCGCAATTTTTTCTTCGCAATTCTTCTGTTCTTCTTTGCATTCTCTTCTTGCAGTCGTAATTACTTCCTTTTTGCAATTCTTTAGATAGCAAATACATGCAACTTTCTTTTGCATCTCTCTTCTCTTCCAATTTCCTCTCTCTCTCTTCCTCTTCTCTCTCTCGCATTCTTCTTCCATCTTTTTCCTCTCTTTTTCTCATTCTTCTTGTTCTTCTTTGCGTTCTTCTGGCGATCTGTCCTTTTCAGTCTGTACTGTCCCTTCTTTTCTCTCTCTCTCTCTCTCTCTCTCTCTTCCTCTCTCTCTCCTCTCTCCTCTCTCCTCTCTCCTCTCTCTCCTCTCTCTCTCTCTCTCTCCTCTCTCCTCTTCTCTCCTCTCTCTCTCCTCCTCTCTCCTCTCTCTCTCTCTCACTTCATCATCTCTTTTTTCAAGCTTCTTTCTTTGAACTTAGACACAAACGTTATTATGTGACAGCTGTAGTACTTGAGTTGAAAACATATTTTTTTTTTTGCAAGTGGCCCTTTTAGATAAAAGAACAGCCTATATACGCTCTTATAACAGAACAGGTACGTAGAGAAATGATATAAAATTACGTGAATACAAAATGTATATTATATATATATATATATATATATATATATATATATATATATATATATATATATATATATATATATATCCAATAATTGAAGGCCAAAGAGGGGGTGGGGTGTCCAGAGGGTGGCAATATTTTGAAACAACCTCATCTTCTCCAGACGATTTGGGATTGAGTTACGACTCGAGAGCATTAAAAGAAATTACAGATTTAAAAAAGTACAGTGACAAAGCTTTCAAGGAAACCTGGCTATCTCAACTTCCTTTTTATTCAAGAAAATGAAACTGGACCCTTATAGGACAGAATTCGGTACAGAAATTAGAGCGAGTGTCATGGAACATGTGAACCAGCTGTGTTGTTTTGTTGTTGTTTTTGTTGTATTTGTTTTTGTTCTGATATTGCTGTTGTTTTCTTCTTTTTGTGTGATTCGTTTTCTTCTTGTTCTTCTCTTGTTCTTCTCCTTGTTCTTGTTCTTCTTGTTCTTCTTGTTTTCTTGTTCTTCTTGTTCTTCTTGTTCTGTTCTTGTTCTTCTTGTTCTTGTTCTTGTTCTTCTTGTTCTTGTTCTTCTTCTTCTTCTTCTTCTTCTTCTTCTTCTGCTTCTTCTTCTTCTTCTGCTTCTTCTTTTCTTCTGCTTCTTCTTCTTCCTCTTGCGATTCTTCTTCGAGATTATTCATATTTCTTCTTCTTTGCAATGTTTCTTCTTTGCAATTTTTCTTCTTTGCAATTCTTTTTGGCAATTCTTCTTCTTTGCAAATCTTGGATGCAAGAATCCAAGATGGATGGGTGACTGTTTGCGCGCTTTGGCTTTAGTACAGTCCCTCAGTTCACCCAGCTGTAAATGGCTACCTGCCTTCTTTAGGGTCAGGGAAGGTAAAGCAGCGAGGGAGAGGAGATGGGCGCCACCCTCAACATGCTGGCCCCTTGAGAAGCTGAGGTCTCTGATGCCTTGCTCTCCTATGACCACATAAGTTATGGGACACCTTTACCTTTTTGTTACCTTTACGCACACTAACACACTTAGACAAGATTAAGATTTGATTCCTTGAACCTATTTTGGGGGTATGGAAGATTACAAATACAATTCCCAGGAGAAAAACACCTTACATTAATTGCCTCTTCAATATTACCAGTATCAACGCAAACTTTTAAAAAATCATAATGGAAGAAGCAACAATAGTAAACAAGTCAACAAACAAACAAAAATGCGAGGCATTTAATAATAAAGAAAGAGAGAAAATTAACATCATCTTTTCAAAACAAAATTTGCATGAAGACTATAGAAAAAGTTTCTGAGTTTTGAAAAAAAAGCAAAATACATTTTCATGAAATATTGGCAAAATGATATCAAACATTTTCACACAGAGAGAATGACTTCTTGACTCACACAGACAGACAGACAGACAGACAGACAGACAGACAGACAGACAGACAGACAGAAAGAAAGAAAGACAGAAAGACAGAAGACAACGAAAAAGACACCCACGCACACGCACGCATGCACGCACGCACGCACGAACTCACGCACAAACATACTAACCCGTACACACATACACACACGTACACACACGCAACGCACACGCACACGCACACACACACACAACACACACACACACACACACACAACACACAGATGACCATCACACATCGACACGCCAACGGACTCAAGCACATCACAACAAAAACGACACACAAGCTGACGACTCACACTAACCCAACAAACATGTGAATTACGTCATAGAGGAAACGAAAAATCAGACATATGACTGACAAATAACGAAAACAACAACGAGATTCACATAAATTCCAAGGACAAAACCATGAATTAAAGAGACCAAACCCTTCTGACACCGTCAATCAGGAAGCATTCAAGTACAACCATGAACTCTAACTCCGAATCTGTCTCTCTGTCTCTGTCTCTGTCCTGTCTGTCTTCTGTCTGTCTTCTGTCTTGTCTGTCTGTCTGTCTGTCTGTCTGTCTGTCTGTCTCTGTCTCTCTCTCTCCTCTCTCTCTCTCTCTCTCTCTTCTCTCTCTCTCTCTCTCTCTCTCTCTCTCTCTTGTCTGTATGTCTGTGGGGGACTGGAAGTAAAAAAAAAAAAAAAAAAAAAAAAAAAAAAGAAGCACATGAGTGCATATTCATCATCCTCGAAATAAAAAAGAATGTGATTTGATTTGGTTTTATGTGTCTCTGTCTTTCTCTGTCTGTCTGTCTGTCTGCTTGTCTGTCTGTCTTTCTGTCTGTTTTTCCCTCCTCCCTCCCTCCCCTCCTCCCCCCCCACTCTCTCTCTCTCTCTGTCTCTGTCTCTGTCTCTGTCTCTCTCTGTCTCTCTCTCTCTCTCTCTCTTCTCTCTCTCTCTCTCTCTCTCTCTCTCTCTCTCTCCTCTCTCTCTCTCTCTCTCTCTCTTTTCTCTTAGTGAAGCAGCACAGGGCGTGCTTTCAACAAGCTGTCGTGAAAATTCGCCAGTTTAACCTTTCAGAATTTCAGTTACTGGTCTTCCAGCAGATGTAGAGAAAACCCGGACTGCCGTACGTGCAAACGGATCCCATTGTTTCATCTTGGAAGTTGAGGGGTGAAGATGAAAGCATCGTAATCGTCATGGCAATGAAAACAGATGCCACACCAGCATCAACAACCAGGGCCAACCTGGTGCTGAACTGTGCAGTGCGCGTGTTGTGAATATGTGTGTTTGCGCGAGTGTGAGTGTATGTATGAGTGTGTGTTTATTTTTTATTAATTACATTTATCTATTCTTTTATATCGAAGATAATGGAATAAGCATTCATATGCTTTTTTACATCCAGTCCCCGTGTGTATGCAGTTGTTTTTTTTTGTAAATCGTGTCACCTGTTCCACCGGCACACGATGGCCTACTCTTACGAAAAGCGGAACAGGATTTAACGTGTGCGCAAGATGTTCTGTGTGTGTGTGTGTGTGTGTGTGTGTGTGTGTGTGTGTGTGTGTGTGTGTGTGTGTGTGTGTGTGTGTGTGTGTGTGTGTGTGTGTGTGTGTGTGTGTGTGAATATGTATGTGTGTGTGACTATTTGTGTGTGTGATTATGTATATGCGCGAGTGTGTTTGTGCGTGTATGTGCGTGCATGTATTTAGGTGTTTTAATGTGTGTGTGTGTGTGTGTGTTTGTGTGTTCGCACGCACGCACGTCTGCATAATATGTGCATTATTGTGTTAGCAGTGTGAGTTTTAAGCGATGCTTCTCCTCTACCCCCGGCAATGATTGCCCGACATTTAAAATCGGCGGCTTTTAATCGCCGCTTTCTCTTTCGCCGTAAGATATTGACATATGGGATCAGCTTGGATTTAATTCAAATCTTCCCATCATCTCTCCTCTCAATGCCAAAATAAGAGAGGATTTTTGCCGGGAAATCGCTTCAAAACAGCATGTTCCATTTATCTTGTGTTCGGATGTTTGAAGAGAGGCTTTCGAAAATGAAATAAAACTAGCCATAAACAGCTATATTTCACTTGCTGGGTTTGTTTCGTTTAATTTTTGTACTTGTGTTGGGTTTCTTTTTTTTTAGCTAAAGGAAGGGGGGTAGAGGACAGGTATTAATGAATATTAACGTCATTGTTACCAAGTTCTTTTTTTATGTTTTTTGTTCTTTTTGTCGTCGATGTTGTTGTTGCTGTTGTTTTTGTTGTTTGTTTGTTGTTGTTGTGTTGTTGTTCTTCTTCTTCTTCTTCTTCTTCTTCTTCTTCTTCTCCTTCTTCTTCACATTCTTCTTCTTCTTCTTCTTCTTCTCTTTGCAATTCTTCTTCTTCTTTGCAATTCTTCTTCTTCTTCTTCTTCTTCTTCTTCTTCTTCGCAATTCTTCTTCTTCTTCTTCTTCTTCTTCTTCTTCTTCGCAATTCTTCTTCTTCTTCTTTGCTTCTTCTTCTTCTTCTTCTCTTCTTCTTCTTCTTCTTCTTCTTCTTCTTCTTCTTTCGCAATTCTTCTTCTTCTTCGCAATTCTTCTTCTTCTTCTTCCTTCTTCTTCTTCTTCTTCGCAATTCTTCTTCTTCTTCTTCGCAATTCTTCTTCTTCTTCTTCGCAATTCTCTTCTTCTTCTTCTTCTTCTTCTTCTTCGCAATTCTTCTTCTTCTTTCGCAATTCTTCTTCTTCGCAATTTCTTCTTCTTCTTCGCAATTCTTCTTCTCTTCGCAATTCTTCTTCTGCTTCGCAATTCTTATTCTTCTTCGCATTCTTCTTCTTCGCAATTTCTTCTTCGCAATTCTTCTTCGCTAATTCTTCTTCTTCTTCTTCGAATTCTTCTTCTGCTTTGCAATTTTTATTCTTCGCAATTCTTCTTCTTCGTTCTTCTTCGCAATTCTTCTTCGCAATTCTTTTCTTCTTCTCTTCCAATTCTTCTTCTTCTTCTTCTTCTTCTTCTTCTTCTTCTTCTTCTTCTCTTCTCCTTCTCCTTCTTAATTCTTCTTAGCAATTCTTCTTCTTCTTCGCAATTCTTCTTCAGCTTCGCAATTCTCCTTCTGCTTCTTTTTCCCAATTCTTCTTCTCAATTCTTCTTCTTCGCAATTCTGCTTCTTCTTTGCAATTCTTCTTTACAATTCTTCTTCTTCTTCTTCTTCTTCTTCTTCTTCTTCTTCTTCTTCTTCTTCTTCTTCTTCTTCTTCTTCTAATCGCGTAAGATCTTTGGCGTGCAGTTGCATTAGGGACCTCAGTTTTTATCATAATCCAAAGGACTTTCAAGGAAGCAGAACCACTACTAATGTGAACTCCAATGAAAAAATCTCTTTGAACCGGTGTCTCGGTGGTGGCTCGAACCCGGGCTCAATCCTGGGCCTTCAAATCGCGAGTGCAATGTTCTAGCCACTCTCATTTTCTTTTCAAACTGCTGGACATTAGACGGAGACATACGTGATTATTGTGTGTGTGTTTGTGTTTGTGTGTGTATGTGTGTGTGTGTGTGTGTGTTTGTGTGTGTGTGTTTGTGTGTGTGTGTTTGTGTGTGTGTATGTGTGTGTGTGTTTGTGTGTGTGTGTGTGTGTGTTTGTGTGTGTGTGTGTGTGTGTGTGTGTTTGTGTTTGTGTGTGTGTGTGTGTGTGTGTGTGCGTGTGCGCACGTGCGTACTCGCTAGTGTCTGTATACGTATCTTGTGTGTGTGTGTGTGTGTATGCGTGTGTGTTTGTGTGTGTGTGTGGTGTGTGTGTGTGTGTGTGCGTGTGTGTGCGTGTGTGTGTGTGTGTGTGTGTGCGTGTGTGTGCGTGTGTGTGTGTGTGTGTGGTGTGAATGTGAGTGCGTTTGTGTGTTGAGAGAGGGGGACAGACAGACAGACAGACAGACAGACAGACAGACAGACAGACAGACAGACAGACAAACAGAAAGAAAAACAGGCAAATTAATACGCAATGAGACAGACAGAGATCAGACAGAGAGACCAAAAAGACCAAAGAAACGACACATAGTTTAGCCTATACCACAAAGTGAGGGATAATAATAGACTGGCTCCAATATCCCCAGCCAGTCCGCCTGGCTCCTCAGTAAGACTATTGACGGTTAAAGGGAGACCAACACAGACAGACGCGATATTGGTGATCGTTTTCTTCTGTTTTTTTATATATATTTTTTCCGTTCCTCGACTAAAGCTCCCATATTCACCAGTTTTGAGGTTTGTGTCTGTGGCCGTTTTTTTCCCTACCATGTAAGTAGCCGTTTTCGAACTTCGTGGGATGTAGGGTGGGTATGTTTTGTGTTTCTGTAACTCACTGAGCGCAGATATGAATTACTAAATCTTTAAAGTATAATTTTTTTATATTTTATTTTATACCACTTTATGTCACAGCAGATTTCTCTGCGTGAAATTCGGGCTGCTCTCCCCGGTGAGAGCGCGTCACCACAAGTGCAGCGCCTACCCATTATTTTTTTTCCCCTCAGGGATGGTGTCTAAACACAACACCCGTGTGCGTGCTGTTTTTTTTAATATAATTTTGTCATCCGCTTCTACCGGCACACGATGGCCTGCTCTTCCGAAAGGTGGAACGGGATTTTAACGTGTGCGCAAGATGTTCTGCGCGCGTTCGCACACGGGACGTCGGTTTACAGTCTCATCCGAAAGACTTTTACATTCATTTCGATTTTTGTTTGATTGTCTGCATGTATGTGTACACTTTAAGGTCACGAAAGGTAAAGCAAGGAGGGAGAGCAGATGGGCGCCGCCCTCAATATTCTGGTCCATAGAGAAGCTGAGGTCTCTGATGCCTCCCTCCACCACGACCACATAGGTTATAGGACACCTTTACCTTTTACCTTTATGTGTGTGTGTACACAAAGGCCATTTTTCCTGTTTGCCATGTTCCTTTCTGACAGCGAATGGACAGGCCTAGAACAACAAAATTTTGAAAAAGGGATGACAGAGAGAGGAATGGAGAAAACTGGTTGTCAAGTCTTCAGGGGTACCCCCACGGTCGCCAGACTAGGGGATAGATAGATAGATAGATACACAAAGGGAATTAAAGTAATGGTAGGTCCGTATTTGAAGTTGATTTGGGGTATCGTAAACAAAAATCTCCAAGCTTAATTCATCAGGTGCTACAGAAGATTCGAACCGAGGACTTTGTGGACCCATAGGATTGCAGTCGAACTGTCTTAACCACTCGGCTATAGCGTCCGTTCTTTGAAAGGAGAGGTTTGTACTGATTGACATCGTGTTGCCCTGAGATGAGCATGGGAAGTTAGTTGACTTTATCTTACCGTCGAAAGCGAAGGGAACACACCCGGTCAGATGTGCTGGGCCTGACTTGTCAGGCGCTTAACGGCAGTGCAGCGCATTTTTGCTCAAATGACAGGCAACAATAGTTGTCTGAGCGTTCAAAGATGAGAAGAAAAAAAAACTCAAAGGGAATGAAACTAAATACATTTAAACAATATGAAATAAATATAATTGAATGCAATCAAATAAACTAGGATAGAAAAAAAATAAAATAGTATGAATTAATATTTTCAAATAAATTAAAATTAAAATAAGAAATAAAAACAAGTCCTGATTAAAGTTACAAGAGAAGGAAGGATAGAAGGTTTTTTTTTCAAACAAACTCAAAATCAAATACAATTAGACACATTCAAATAAAACATGACAAAGTAAAAACACGATAATGTAAGAAAAATACATAGACATGGGTAAAGTAAATGAAATGAAATCAAACTTTATTAATTTCGAAAATGCGATAAAACAAAAGTATCCTAAATCAAAGGAAAGAAAACACAATGAACGTGACATCCAGCAAGAGAACACTCTTCCAAACCAAAGGAAAAACACCACAATAAAAACATTTCTAACAAAACAAACAACACAGTTTTGTGAAGTTAGTGTAATAGTCAACTGATAGCGAAACGCCAAATCTGATTGATGTCATCTTCAAGATACTCATTTTACTTGTGCAGTGCCAAACAGATTCAAAGAAATATTACACTTTTAATGAAAACAACTGATGAAACAAAGTGTTGGAAAAATAAGAAAGAACAAAAGAAAAAAAGATAGAAAGAAGGAGAAAAGACAAATATAAAAAGAGGAAAGAAAGACAGAAAAAAACAGAAAGCAAACATCTGTCAGTACATCCACCAATCTAATCAATCAACCATCCAACCAGCTGGCTAATCGATCTTCTATATATGTCTGGTTTGGAACCACATGGATGATGATGATGATGATGATGATGATGATGATGATGATGATGATGATGATGATGATGATGATGATATGAGATGATGATGATGAAGAAGAAGAAGAAGAAGAAGAAGAAGAAGAAGAAGAAGAAGAAGAAGAAGAAGAAGAAGAAGAAGAAGAGAAGAAGAAGAAGAAAGAAGATGAGGAGAGGAGGAGGAGGAGGATGAGAGTGAGGAGGAGAGGATGGAGGAGGGAGAGGAGGAGAGAGGAGGAGGAGGAGGAGGACAAAGGAAGGAGAAGAAGAAGAAAGAAGAAGAAGAAGAAGAAGAAGAAAGAAGAAGAAGAAGAAGAAGAAGAAGAAGAAGAAGAAGAAGAAGAAGAAGAAGAAGAAGAACAAGAAAAGGAGAAGAAGAAGAAGAAAAAAGGAAAGAGAAGAAGGAGAAAAGGAGAAGAAGAAGAAGAAGAAAAGAAGAAAGAAGAAGAAGAAAAGAAGAAGAAGAAGAAAAGAAGAATGAAAAGAAGAAGAATGATGATGATGATGATGATGATGATGATGATGATGATGATGATGAATGATGAGAACATGACGATGACGATGACGATGATGATGAAACAATGAAACGATAATTGATCGATTTATCAATCAATCAATCAATCGATCGATCAATCATTCAATCATCCTCCGTAAATATCATGCATGCACCTAAATGGACCATGGTACACACGTTGACATGTTCAGACCAAATGGACTGAATAAAGTACAAAGCATACACCTGGAATAAAAACGGAAAGAGACAAAAGAAAACCAGAGAAGGCAAGAGCTAACACGACAAGAAAACAACAGAGAAAAGACAAATAGGATTAACAGAAAAAAAACAAGGTGAGTACAAACAGAAATTTATAGGAAAGAGAATAAGAACAAAAACAAAATATTCTAAAAAAGACGATTTAAAAAGGAATTGGAGCTAATTCAAAGTGTTTCAAAAGTTTTGCAGGATTTATTAACGTCGATAATGATGGCGACAGTGACATTTCAAACTCAAAGGGAAAAAACTCCAAGGATTTTTTTAATTGAATATTTAGATGAATGCATAAAACAAGGACAATTAAATTCACCTCTATGTCAAGCGCAAAATCTGCATAGACAACGCACTAAACTTGATCAGGGATAATTGAACTGATAGAGAAATGAACTGTTAACACATAAATGAATACATAAAATGAATAAATAAATGGAAAGCAGCACACGCAAAATAAAGAAAGAGCAAACATAAACAATCCCAGCGATCAAATGCCATGAAACCGTACATGTAAAATCATAAAACGTCAACAAGCCCCTAAGCTATGAACAAATCAGGTTGAGTTGCAAATACTTGACCCGTTTTCTTTCTCTGCATCTTTTTGCCACGGAAATTATATCTCGTGTGTTGAAATCTGCAGTGATAATGACGTTTGCTGGATAAATTCCATTCCATAGGAAGTACCTCCGGCTATCTGAAGGCATTCCATATGCTCGTGTTACTCACATAAGTGTTCTGAAATATAACATCTTTTCTTCTTGTTCTTGTTCTTCTTGTTCTTCTTGTTCTTCTTGTTTTTGTTCTTGTTCTTCTTGTTCTTGTTCTTGTTCTGTTCTTGTTCTTCTTCTTCTTCTCTTCTTTTCTTCTTCTTCTTCTTCTTCTTCTTCTTCTTCTTCTTCTCCTCTTCTCTTCTTTCTTCTTCTCTTCTTCTTTCTTCTTCTTTTTCCTTCTTCTCCTTCTTCTTCTTCTTCTTCTTCTTCTTCTTCTTCTTCTTCTTCTTCTTCTTTTCTTCTTCTTCTTCTTTCTTCTTTCTTTCTCTCTTCTCTTATTCTTATTATTATTATTATTATTATTATTATTAAACAAGATACGACATTTTTAGAATGCTAAATCTTGTAAAGCAAACAAATCAAAGGTTTGCATGCATGCGACCGTTCACAAAGATTAATAGATAAAAAAATAATAATAAACACTCAACAAACACTCAATAGTATGTGTGTTGGGGTAAAGAGCTTTTTATACTTCAAAGTACTTTTATTTGCATGGGAATATTTTATAAACACATGTTTTACGAGTTTCATTGAAGAATCGACAAATAAAAATGTTGTGAAGTTCGTTACAAATATACTTTTTTCTGGAAAGGAGTGCTTATTATTAGATCTTGGTCTGAAATCAGGACTTTATCGCCATCTTCCACAGGTGATGGTGTGGAATTTAGAGAGTGGTGTACGTTTTATCATCATTTGCCATAAGTAAAGGTTTGGTATTTATATGCTAGTCAAAGTTTATTCCCCAACTGCCACATGTGAAGATTTAACATTTAGACGCTCGTCTTTTAGTGAACGTTTTATCATCATCTTTCACAAGTGATGGTTTGGCACTTCGGAGCTTGTCTTTAGGTGAAACTTTTATCATCATCTGCCACAAGTTGGCTTGGCATTTAGATGCTCGTGTTTCCGAGAAGGGGACGGGATAGCTCAGAGCTCTTGTTTTCCCCCAGCTAATGTTAAGCAGGATCGAGCGTGGTTGCCAAGTAGATGGTGTGACTGTTTGTGTACTTGGCCATAATACAGTCCCCCAGTTCACCCAGCTGTCAAAGGGTACCTGCCCTCTTTAGGGTTATGGAAAGGTAAAGCAGCGAGGGAGAAGATATGGGCGCCGCCCTCAATATACAGGTCCCTATAGAGGCTGAGGTCTCTGACGCCTCGCTCCCCTACGACTACATAGGCTATGGAACACCTTTTCCTTTACTACCCTTTTGAGAAACCATAAATTGTGTTTTGGAATTCTGTTAGCACAGTTGGAACACTTATCAGAAACCCACGGCACCAATAAAACTGTTTATGGCAAGGAGTTTGTGCAAAAAACAACAACTTCAAATGGGAGAAAAAGACAAAACATGATAAAACAATGTAATGGACACAATACAAAAGAGATTGTTGCAAAGAAACACAACACGAGACTAAAGGATACGAAATAATACAGGAAAGGGCAAGGCAAAAGAAGACAACACCACAGCACGGGCAGTACTTCCATTTCTTTTGCATCATCTCATTCCGCTAAAACTACTTTCTTTGATTTGACGACTTTCTCATTATCGCAATGCGACACAGGACCGGCAATATACCATGGTATACAAAAAGGATGAAAGAAAGCTCTGTGTAAATTTCTTTCATTCTGTCTTGTTTCATTTTACACGTTGCATCTTATTTTTTGTCTTCGTTTCTATGCCGTATTTGCCACGAACGCTATAGCTGAGTGGTTAAGACTGTTCAATTTCAATCCTATGGGACTAAAAGTCGTGGGTTCAAACCTAGACGGCATCTGGTGAATTAAGGTTGGAGATTTTTTTATTTTTACGATCTCCCAGGTCAACTTCAGGTACAGACCTGCCAGTGCCTTAATTTCCTTCATGTAAATGTGCATGCATATTCTGTAATTCATGTCAGCATGCGGTGGGTTACGGAAATTTAAAAATACCCAACATACATACCCGAAGTCGGAATGCAGCTACCTTCATGGTGGGCAAAAACGGTCCACTACGCAAAATCACACCTTTGATGACCTTTAGAGCTCTAGCTGAGGAATAAAAATTAAAAGTCATTTTGGAGGGGGGGGGAGGGCGATGTTCTCATGCTTTTCAAAATTGCAACAGGACAGCAGAGTACACTTGAGTTGTCTTCCACACATCCCGCACCGCACCAAAGTAGTTGTAAGCCTCCCATCTAACTCTGATCCACTAACTGTTTCTCTTTTCATTGTCTTTAGCTACAATAAGTTGTTGCTTTTCCGCTACAAAGAACATAGCCCATCACTCTGTATTCCTTTATTTCGAGTACTTGCCACTAGAGAAGCTGATGTCTCTGGTGCCTCGCTCCACTACAACCACAAAGGTTATGGGACACCTTTACCTGACCTTTCATAATGGAATAAGCACTCGTGTACTTGTTTTTTACATCCAGCCCCCCCCCCCCCTCCCCACCCGTAGGCTACATATGGTTTTGTTTATTTTGTTATCTGTCCCCAACGGCACACAATGGCGTACACTTTCCTGGAATATGTTTTTTGTTTAATGTGTGCGCAAGATGTTCTGCGTGTGTTTGCACACAGGGCCTCGGTTTAAAGTCTCATCCGAAGGAGTTTTGAGGGGAGTGGTGTTGACACGGAGGTTAACTCCAGGGGTAGGGTCAAGGAATCCCCTTGAACGGGATTCGCCCCCTGTTCGGCAGATCGCGAGTGCAATAAGCAACATTCTAACCACCAGGCTATCTTGTCCCGTATGCGTGTGAGCGCGCACGCACGCACACCCGCACGCACAGACTCACACAGACTCACACAGACACACACAGACAACACACAGACACAGACACAGACACACACAGACACACACACACACACACACACACACACACACACACCACACACACACACACACACACACACACACACACACACACACACACACACAGGAGAGAGAGAATGAATGAATGAATGAATAATCTTTATTTTTCAAGGGTAACAGAGTAAGTAATCATTACATACTTTTTTTCATCCGGCCCTTGCCCTGATCAGGGAATAAAGCTAAGAAACCCCCTCCCTACCCCTACATACCAGCATCACCACCAGCAGCAGTTCAACCAATATTAAAAAAACAACATAATACATTAAACAAAACGCGTCATCCTAACTGTATACACTGATAATTATTTAAACAAAAAATAACATAGCAAAAATATTAAAAATAGCAAATATTCAGGACCATGAAACAGAAGGCATTACAAATCTATAATGCATTAGTGTGTGTGTGTGTGTGTGTGTGTGTGTGTGTGTGTGTGTGTGTGTGTGTGTGTGTGTGTGTGTGTGTGTGTGTGTGTGTGTGTGTGTGTGTGTGTGTGTAAGCGGGAAAACAAGCAAAGTAGGCATAAAAGGGGGGAAAAAACAGATTAAAACAACAACAACAACATAAAATCCTTTAAACACAAAAAAACTATATGAAAACACATTTCAATATTCAAATGGTAAGAATACAGTTTGAATCCAACATAACAACCAAAATACTCCTCTCCATAATAAGTCTAGGATAGAATATCTGAAGGTGGAAGTTGGAAGGGAAAGGAAAGGGAAAGGAAGCAAGAGAGAGAGAGAGAGAGAGAGAGAGAGAGAGAGAGAGAGAGAGAGAGAGAGAGAGAGAGAGAGAGAGAGAGAGAGAGAGAGAGAGAGAGAGAGAGAGAGAGAGAGAGAGAGAGAGAGAGAGAGAGAGAGAGAGAGAGAGAGAGAGAGAGAGAGAGAGAGAGAGAGAGAGAGAGAGAGAGAGAGAGAGAGAGAGAGAGAGCATCGCCAAATTACATCGTCATCAAAACAAACCAGTCAGCAAAAATATTTAAAAAAACTCACACTTCCATAAAAAATAACTATCATCAATGAAACCTAAAAACTCCCAATTTGACCAAACCTAACAAGGAAAAGAAAACCCAGAGAGAGAGAGAGAGAGAGAGAGAGAGAGAGAGAGAGAGAGAGAGAGAGAGAGAGAGAGAGAGAGAGAGAGAGAGAGAGAGAGAGAGAGAGAGAGAGAGAGAGAGATACAGACAGACAGACAGACAGACAAACAGACAGACAGACAGACAGACAGACAGACAGAGACAGACAGACAGACACAGACACAGACAGACAGACACAGACACAGACAGACAGAGAGACACCATGAGACACATAGAGACACAGACAGACAGACAGACAGACAGACAGACAGACAGACAGACAGACAGACAGAGACAGAGAGCATAACAGCGGCAAAGCTATATAAAAAAAACAATGTAGAGAAAAATTAGAATTATTCTACATTACTGCAAACACAGAAATCTTGACTGACCTGACCTAGTTCACGGGAGTATGATTTATCGATATTTTATTGTTGTTTGCTCTTTCTCTATTTTTCTTTTTTCTGTTTGTTTGTTTGTTTCATTTAGTTGTTATGGTTCTTTTTGTTTTTAACTTTCTTGAGCATACTAACTGCCTGTGTATTGATGGTTTTTTGCCCATCACTCTTTCGTTTGGACTCGTAATCTAAAGGTTGCGGGTTCGATCCCAGCTTTCCGCTATGGCGTTGTGCCCTTGGAAAAGGCACTTTACGGCTATTTTCTCACCCCACCCAGGTGTAAAAGGGGTACCGACCTTGTGTTGGGGTTAACCCTGCGATAGACTGGCGTCCTATCCAGGGGGGAGTCTATGACTCTCAGTCGCTTAACGCCACAGAAACCGGGATAAGCACCAGCCTGATGAGCCTTAGGCTCGGGACAGACTTTAACTTTTTTTTTAACTTTCCAGTAAATGCAATGGTTAAGAGACAGCCATTTATTCAGTCAATTAAATCCCTAAAAGTAAGGAAATCCTTTTCTGTGTAGTAGGAGCAGGTTACCTTTAGGAACGGCTCTCTGTACTGTGGACACAAAGGGCTGCATAAGCTCAATCTCACCATTGCTAAACACTGGAGCTCCAGCCGAGAACAAACATATTTAAAACATACCACACGTTTACAACAATATCCCAGCCCTACCCCCCTCCCCCCCCCACCACCATCCATTTCTTTCTCGCAATATCCCAACCCTACCCCCCCACCCCTCACCTCTTTCTCTCAGCTCTTAATGTATGTGTGGCTTTTTAGTCATACAGCAGCTGACCCCATCCAATCT
>CM060331.1:9668878-9676378 GCA_030674155.1 Stramonita haemastoma | reverse complement strand
CAATCTTCTTCTTCTTCGCATTCTTCGCATTCTTCTTCTTTGCATTCTTCTTCTGTGCAATTTTTTTGCCTTTTTCTTCTTCTTCATTTTTTCGCAATTCTTTGAATTCTTTCATTTTTTGTCTTGAATTTCTTCTTCGCAATTCCTTTCGTTTTTAATCTGTTTTAATTGTCTCCTTGTACATTCTATTATTTATCAGTTTTGTTTTTTTAACCTTTCTTCAGTTTAATCCATTCTGTTTTATTTTGTTTTGTTACGGTTTTGTTTTACTGAACTTTCTCTTTTGACCGGTCTCTTTTGCTTTGTTTCCTTTGAATTTGATTTCTTTTTTGCTCTCCAGTATCATTGTTGTAGTGAGTTGTGTGTTCCTTATTTTTTTAGCTTGTTAATCTCTAACATCAACAAGTTTTGCTTGTCGTTGTCAATATAGTTGCAATTGTTGTGTTGCGTCCGATATTGTTTTTGCTGCTGTTCTTGTCGTTGCTGTTGTTATTTTTTAATGCTTTGTTCTATTGTTTGTGGTCTTCTTCTTCTTCTTCTTCTTCTTCTTCTTCTTCTTCTTCTTCTTCTTCGCATTCTTCTTCTTCTCTCTCTTCTTCTTCTTCTTTCGTTCTTCTTCTTTCTTCTTCTTCTTTTTCTTCTTCTTCTTCTTCTTTTTCTTCTTCTTCTTCTCTTCTTCACAATTCTTCGCAATTCTCTTCTTCTTCTTCTTTGCAATTCTTCCGTTCTTCATTCTTTGCATTTCTTCTTCATCCCAATTCTTCTCTTGCAATTCTTCTTTGCTAAATTCTTCGAAAAACTTTACAATATCTTCTTTTTTTTGCGATTCTTCTTCACAATTATTTTTTGCAATTCTGATCCTTCATCTTTGCAATTTTTATCCCTTAGCAATTCTTCTTTTTTACAATCTCTTCTCTTTCCTCGCAATTCTTTGCAATTCTTCTTCGCAAGTTTTTCCGAATTTTTCTCCGCAATTTCTTCTTCTTTGCATTTCTTCTTTGTAATTCCTCTTCGCAATTTTTTTTCTTTTTTTAATTCTTATTTTTTCGAAATTCTTCAATTTCTTCGTAATTCTTCGTAACTCTTCTTTTTTTTTCAATTCTTCTTCTTCACTATCCTCTTTGCAATTTTTTTTTTTTTCTTCGCATAATTTTATTCAATCTTCGCAATTCTTCTTGCAAATTTTCTTCTTCGGTTGTTTTGTTTTTTTTGCAATCGTTGTTTCTCGCAATTCTGTTCATTCCTCTTTTAAATTCTCCTTTACAATTCTTCTTCGCTTTTTCTTCATTTTCTTTTGCTGCTTCTGCTGCTGCTGCTGCTGTTACTACTTCTGCTGCTGCTGCTGCTACTGCTGCTGCTGCTGCCGCTGCTGCTGAAATGCCGTGTCCAAATGTTTGCACTGTGTTTTATATTGATTGTTCATCTTCTTTTGCAGTATCCTTGTTTGCTTGTTTTTCTATTTCCCATTTACTGCTCTGACTTCATTTGGTGAATACTACTTGCTTTCAGCAATGTTATTAGCTGGTCAGATATCAGGGTTAAGTGTTTTAGAATTCGTATTTAAAGCTAAAAGGAAACAAAATCACGCCATGATACTCCGGTACAAGGTAGAAGAAACCTTTTTAGTTTAATAAGTTTAAAAAATGTAAAGTTGTTCCATAACCTACGGGGTCGTAGGGAGCGAGGCATCAGAGACCTCAGCTTCTCCAGGGGCCAGCATATTGAGGGCGGCGTCCGTCTCCTCTCCCTCGCTGCTTTACCTCCCTGACCCTAAAGAGGGCAGGTGCCCATTTACAGCTGGGTGAACTGCGGAAACTGTACTGAAGCCAAGGCGCGCAAACGGTCACCCATCCAACGGGTAACCACGCTCGATGCAGCTTAACTTGACTGGGGGAAAGCGAGTGTTCTGACCACTTAGCTGTCTCACTCCCCTTTAGTTTTATAATCAACTAAAATCTTAAAATCGACAACCTGACTCCCACCTGCCTAAGATGGTGACTTATTTCGTGGTGGAGGGTCACATTTAGAGGTTGAAATTGAACTAGGCTCCCATGATTCTACTACAGTAATGACAACAACATTACTATTCTCACCGCCATTGTTTCTACAACCAGTAGCAAAAAGTAATATTACAGCAACAAAACAAGGACAAGAAAAAAGGACATGAAAAATACAGCAAAACAGAAACAAACAAAAACATAAAAAACGGAACAAATCACATCGGAAAAGCAACGAGAACAAGCCCTAACAAGCCTTTTTATTTTCTTCTTCAGTTGATTTTCTCCCGTTTCTTGTCTCTTACAAACTCCATTTTTGTACATAACAGGCCACGGCAAAGAGAGTCCGTTTTTTTATCTGTTTTTGTCATTGTTCTTAAAAGAAAGAAGGAAAGGAAGGAAGGAAAGAAGAAAGGAAAGAAAGAAAGAAAGAAAGAAAGAAAAAGAAAGAAAGAAAGAAAGAAAGAAAGAAAAGGAAGGAAGGAAGGAAGGAAGGAAGGAAGGAAGGAAGGAAAGGAAGGAAGGAAAAGAAAAAGAAAGAAGAAGAAAGAAAGAAAGAAAAGAAAGAAAGAAAGAAAGAAAGAAAGAAAGAAAGAAAGAAAGAAAGAAAGAAAGAAAGAAAGAAAGAAAGAAAGAAAGAAAGAAAGAAAATGAGAAAGTAAATAAGCAGATGATGATGGTGAAGATGATGATGATAACGGCAACGACGAAGTCGACGATAATCATCATCATGTTCATCATGATCATGATAACCTCGACGATGGTGATGGTGATATTATATAACGACAACAATGACGATTTCGACGACCAATAGATGACGACTACGAACGACGATGACGAACGACGAAGACGACGATAATAATGATGATAACGACGACCACCACCACCACAAATATTGTTTTATAGTGGTGGTGGTGGTGGTGGTGGTGGTGGTGGTGGTGGTGGTGGTGGTGGTGGTGGTGGTGGTGGTGGTGGTGGTGGTGGTGGTGGTGGTGGTGGCGGTGGTAGAGGTAGAGGTGTCTGCTCAGGTTCAGAATTGAATCCATAAAATACAAACAAACAAACAAGCAAACAAACAAGCAAACCAAAACCAGATTTAGTCTGTATTTCTGCACAGAGAAAGAGAGAAAACTTGCCAAGTGAAAAGAAGCCACTGCCTAGTTCACGTTAATCAAGTGGATAACCTCATTCTCTTTTCTCCTAGCAAGGCAGCTTCTCACCCATCCACCCCCCTCCCCCACCACCACCACCACCACCCATACCTTCCTTGGCTAACCAGTCTCTGCTCTGCTTACCTCAGCCATCGCCTACAACACCATTTTTCTTCGCAAATTGTCCTTCAATTCCTTCCTTCCTTCCTTCCTTCCTTCTTCCTTCCTTCTTACTTACTTACTTACTTACTTACTTACTTACTTACTTACTTACTTACTTACTTACTTACTTACTTACTTACTGGTCCTTTTCTCAGGAAGATGGGACAGCTGGGTGACTGGAGTGGTAGAGTTTTGGGTTTGGGTTTGACGAAAAATAAAATATTGAACATAAGAGATTTTGGAAATGTGGTCAGTCGTTATTTGAAAGTTTTACTGTGTTGCATGTAGAATCCTGTGGGGGGGGAGGGGGGGGTTGTTATGTTACTGTTTGTGTTTATCTTGTTTCATTTTGTTGTTTAGTTTGGGGTTTTTTGGGGGGGTTGTTGTTTTTTTTTGGGGGGGGCTTGTTGTCTTCTTCTTCTTCTTCTTCTTCTTCTTCTTCATTCTTCCTTTTCTTCTTCTTCTTTTCTTCTTCTTCTTCTTCTTCTTCTTGCAATTCTTCTTCTTTGCAATTCTTTGCTTCTTCTTCGCAATTCTTCTTCTTCTTTGAATTCTTTCTTCGCAATTCTTCTTCTTCTTCATTCTTCTTTCTTCTTCTTCTTCTTCTTTGCTTCTTCTTCTTCTTCTCTTCTTCTTCTTCTTCTCTCTCCTCCTCCTCCTTCTTCTTCTCTTCTTCTTCTTTGAAATCTACTTCCATTTCTGCTTGTTCTTCTTCTCGGCAATTCTTTCTCTTCTATCATAATCCCATTTGTAACACGACTCCTCTTTTCTCGTGTTTTTCTTTTGATCCTCCTCCTTCACAGCACCGTAGTTAAAAGTGATTGGTCTCTTTGTTTCTGATTAGTTTTCTTCCTTTGATGTCATAGTGGCCTCCTGACCTCTTTTGTAATCCGAGCGCTGCTTTTTCAGGGCTATTTCTCTGCTGCAAAGAAGTGCATCCTGTGGTTTGTCTGCTTCTGTGCTTGTTTTGGATGTATGGCATACCTGTGATATTCCCCCCCCCCCCCCCATGTGGATGACAGGGACCTGTCAGTATAAATAGCATTTTCACCATCTGGGAAAAACTGAGCTGAAATTTTCTTCTTTTCTATCCCTCTCTTTGTTTCTGCTTTGTTCCTTTTCTTTCTGACACCCCCTTCTTGTTTAATGTCTACGTTCTTGGTCCATTCATCTGCATTTTTTTCCAGAAAGACTGACAGTATTACAATTCCCACCCATTCCATAGCAGGATGCACTGGGCCGGGCCTGACTTGCCAGGCGCTTATCGGCAGCGCCAGCATGTTGAGGGCGGCGCCCATCTCCTCTCCCTCGCTGCTTTACCTTCCCTGTCCCTAAAGAGGGCAGGTACCCATTTACAGATGGGTGAACTGGGGGAACTGTACAAAACCACAGTGCGCAAACGGTCAACCATCCACTTGGTAACCACGCTCGATGCTGCTTAACTTTGACTTGGAGAAAGCGAATGCTCTGACTACTAAGCTATCCTGCTCCAGCTATCCTGCTCCCCCCCGGCCCCCCCCCCCCCCCCCACCCCCCCACCCCCCTCCCCCCCCAGGCCCACCCCCCCTCCCCCACTCAGGGAAGAGCAACCCAAAATGTCCCCACAGAGAAATCTGCCGTGACTAAAAGTGGTAGTCAATTCAATTCAAAACTGGCCTGGACTACATGCTTTAAGTGTCAGTACACACGCGAAGTGTGATTCCTAGTGTTATAAGAGAGATTTTTAGTTTGGGAACTAAGAGAGTGCCGATGTCAACTACAGAGCATCCCGAATTTTACGCAGAGAAATCTTCTGTGACTTAAAGCGGAATAGCATACAATACTGGAACCTACATCCTGACTGAATGTAAATGTTAAATCCTGTTCCGCTTTTCGTAAGAGTTGGTCATCGTGTGCCGGTGGGAGCAGATAACAAGTTTTACAAAACTGCGTACACACGGGAGACTGGATGTAAAAAAGCACATAAGAGCTTATTCCATTATCCTCAATATAAAAGAATAAATGAATAAATAAATAATAAATAGATAGATAGAAAAATAAATAAATAATAAGCAAATGTAAGATCAAGATTTCGACACTGACTACTGTTGAACAATCTTGAATAGAGATTGACCAAGATCATGCATATAAAGCACAGAAGGAGAAAAGAGAAAAAGAGAGTAAGGGTATAGACAGATAGACAGTCAAGCGAAAACTACTTTAATTCTCACAAGGAAATCAATTACAACACTGACAGGCACATAATTAGTCGAAATCATACTCTAGGAAAAAAAAAAGAACACACACACACACCACACACACACACACACACACACACACACACAACACACACACACAAACACACACACACACACACACACATACACACACACACACACACACACACACACACACACACACACACACACACACACACACACACACACACACACACACACACACACACATATGTGAAATGTTTTTTCCTAGACAGATGGCTTGATGAAAAAAAAAGCAAAATCAATGCTTATTCAATGTACCATATGGAAATAAAAATTTGGTTTTGACTTTTGACACACGCACCCACGCACGCACGCACACACACACACACACACACACACACACACACACACACACACACACACACACACACACACACAACACACACACACACACACACACACACACACACACACACACACACACGGAAAACCTATGACTGATATTTGTTCAAATTTTCCAAGATTACTTTAAATCAAAATCATACTCGCGCACGCACGCACACACATACACGCGTGCGGGCTTGCACACACACACACACACACACACACACACACACACACACACACACACACACACACACACACACACACACACACACACAAACCAATATAGGCACGTGATGCAGAGTAGAGAGACCATTGACTAGAAAACACATTAGCTTTCACAACACGCAAATCCAGCATAACTTAGTCAAGGGTCAGGGCCCAGCGCTAGAATTAGCATTACATATGCATATCTAAAAAATCTCTCCAGATAAAAGACACACATATACCCATATACATGAGTTTATTGCGAGTGCAGGCACAGGCAGACAAGCAGACAAACAGACAGACAGACAGACACACAAACACACATAAATTCATACGCGCGTGCGCACGCACGCACACTTACACACACATACACACACACACAACACACACACACACACACACACACACACACACACACACACACACACACCACACACAACACACACACACACACACACACACACACACACACACACACACACACAACACACACACACACAGAGCACTTTAGGAAGATATACGCATACGAAGATTTTCTTGATTTTATTTTTGTTCCTCAGCTAGAGTTCCGAAGTTCACCAATGGTGAGATTATTTTTTTCTTTAGCGACCGTTCCCTCCCCTATTCTCCTACAATTTAGGCTGCCGGATTCTGACTTTCGGGGAATCTCTATTTATCTAATACTATTCATATGTTTTCTTGTTGTTCTTCTTCTTCTTCTTCGCAGTTCTTCGCAGTTCTTCTTCTTCGCAACTCTTCTTCGCAATTCTTCTTCACAATTCTTCGCAATGTTTCTTTGCAATTCTGCTTCGCAATTCTTATCCTTCTTCGCGGTTTTTTCTTCTTCGCAGTTCTTCTTCGCAATTCTTCTTCTTCGCAATTCTTCTTTTTCGCAATTTTTCTTCTTTCCAATTCTTCTTTGCTATTCGTTTTCTTGCAACTCTTCTTCGCGATTCTTTTTCGCAGTGTTTCTTTGCAACTCTTGTTTGCAATTCTTCTTCTTTGCAATTCTTCTTTTTCGCAATTCTTCTTCTTTGCAGTTCTTTTCCTTCTTTTTAAAAATTCTTTTTCTTTTTAATTCTTCCTCACAAGCCTTCTTCTTAATCCCTATACTCTTCCTCGCTCCTTCTGGAATCAAAATCTTGTTTATACTCACCTTCGGTCTGTCTACATCTATTTTTTCCTCTTACTCATCTTCTTTTGCAGTGTCCTGTTCCTCGTTCAGTTCACAATTATTCTTGTCTTCTTTCTTGTGGATTTTTTTCTTCATATTTTATATTGGCTTCCTTCTTCTGTAGAGATACCGGGGGCCTGTCAGTATAGATAACATCCCCACCTTTTGGAAACCCTGTCCTAGAAGTTCCTTCTTTTCTATCCCTCTCTTTTTTCTGTGTTTTT
>CM060331.1:9653878-9656378 GCA_030674155.1 Stramonita haemastoma | reverse complement strand
TCTGTCTGAGACCTGAGAATCAGTACCAAAACTGCATCCAGTTTCATCTCTCTCTCTCTCCTCTCTCTCTCTCTCTCTCTCTCTCTCTCTCTCTCTCTCTCTCTCTCTCTCTCTCTCTCTCTCTCTCTCTCTCTCTCTCCTCTCTCTCTCTCTCTCTCTCTCTCCTCTCTCTCTCTCTCTCTCTCTCTCTCTCATCTCATTCTATCGTCTCTCTCACTCTGTCTATCTCTGTCTTTCTCTCTTTCTCTCTTTCTCCTCCACTCTGTCTATCTCTGTCTGTCTGTCTGTCTGTCTGTCTGTCTGTCTGTTTCTGTCTGTCTGTCTCTCTCCCCTCTCTCTCTCTCTCTCTCTCTCGTCTCTCTCTCCTCTCTCTCTCTCTCTCTCTCTCTCTCTCTCTCTCTCTCTCTCTCGATGTTAGACTACCGAAGAAAGCTTACAGAATGCTATATGATTTGGATGAAAGAGGTAAAAGAAACTGGGTATCAAATGTTCGTTGTAAATTGTATGAAAATGGTTTTGGGTATGTATGGGAAAATAGAGGTGTTCAAAACGTTAAAGTTTTTTTATACAAGTTTAAGGAAAGACTGATTTTATGCAGATGGCAAGAATGGGACTTCCACATTAAAAACAGCGAGAGGTTTAGCATATATAGAACTTTTTGCTGTGTTCATGACAGGAAAACATATCTTAGAATAGAACTAGACAAACATTTGAAGTTTCTTATGACCAGGTTTAGATGTGGCATTTCAGAAACTAGTACACACCAAAATCGCTACAAATCACACTCTGACTTTACTTGTCCATTGTGTAAAACTGGAAATGAGGATGAAGTACATTTTATGTTGTGTTGTCCGATTTTCAACAAATCAAGAACACGGTATATACCATTGAAATTTTACAGATACCCATGCCAGTTTCATCTGAGTTTGCTTTTCGCATCTACGAATGAAAGTATTGTCCGAAATGTATCGATCTACATATACAAAGCATTCAAATTACGATCAGTGCTGATTTAGTTACCTTGTCTATGTGTGTGTATGTTTAGTGATTTCATTACTATTGTGTATGTATTGTACCCCCTTCATTAGGGGCAATAGCCTTTACATGAATAAATATTTCCGAATCCGAATCCGAATCCGAATCTCTCTCTCTCTCTATTCTATCGGTCTCTCTCTCTCACTCTGTCTATCTCTGTCTTTTTCTCTTTCTCTCTTTCTCTGTCTCTCTCTCTCTCTCGCTCTCTTTGTCTCTTGCTCTCTTTGTCTCTCTTTGTCCTCTCTGTCTTTGCCTCTGTGTTTCTGTGTTTCTGTGTTTTTGTGTTTCTGTCTGTCTGTCTGTCTGTCTGTCTGTCTGTCTGTCTGTCTGTCTGTCTGTCTCTCTCTCTCTCTCTCTCTCTCTCTCTCTCTCTCTCTCTCTCTCTCTCTCTCTCTCTCTCTCTCTCTCTCCCTCCTCTCCTGTCTGTCTGTCTGTCTGTCTGTCTGTCTGTCTCACTCACTCATTCACTCATTCCCTCACTCACTCACTCTTGCCTCCTGTTTTTGATAAAAGCCAGGGTTAGTTGCATGTTCCCAGTCACAATAATTGTGAATGCTGGGCCGCGCAGATAAAACAAAAATCAATGTTGCTGTGAATGGTAGCGCACAACCTAATGTGGTTAAAGGCAGAGACCCAGTCAAGTGTCTGATTCAATTGAGTTCTTCCTGACATTTGAAAAGTGCCCTGCAAAAAAAACTTCCACAGGACACTCCCCCTACTGCCATGAGTTTGGTGCTGCTTTGTACCCACCGCTGTGTGTTTGTGCGTGTGTGGGGGGGGGGGGTTGGGGGTGGGGAGAGTGGGGACGTTACGTGTGTGTGTGTGTGTGTGTGTGTTGTGTGTGTGTGTGTGTGTGTGTATGTGTGATGTGTATTGTGTATGTTATGTATGTTTGTGTCTGTGTCTGTGTCTGTGAGTGTGGGTGGGGGGATGATGGGATACGTGTGTGTGTGTGTGTGTGTGTGTGTGTGTGTGTGTGTGTGTGTGTGTGTGTGTGTGTGTGTGTGTGTGTGTGTGTGTGTTGTGTGTGTGTGTGTGAGTGTGTGTGTCTGTGAGTCTGTGTGTGTGAGTCTGTGTGTGTGTCTGCCTTTCTGTCTGTCTGTGTCTGTATCTTTGTGTTTGTGTTTTGTGTGTGTGTGTGTATGTGTGTGTTTGTGTGGGGGGTATACGTGTGTTTGGGGAGGGGCTATGCATATGTGTGCGTACATGTGTGTGTACGTGTGTGTGCATGTGAGTGTGTGCGTACATAAGTGTGTGCATGCATGCATGCATGTGTGTGTGTTCTTTTATTTTAAAGATAACGGCATAAGTAGTTGTGTGCTTTTTCACTTCTTCCACAGGCATTTTTTCTACATCTCCATGCAAGCATATGTGCATATGTGTGCATGTAATTGTGCGTGCGCGCGCGTGCGCGTGTGTGTGAGTGTAAGTATGTGCGTATGAGTTGGTGCATGTGTGTGCGTAT
>CM060331.1:9646378-9648878 GCA_030674155.1 Stramonita haemastoma | reverse complement strand
AAAAAATACTAATAAAAGAAACAAGGGAAGAGAAAAGAAAGAAAGAAAGAAAGAAAAGGAGATATATATACAGACAGACAGAGGGGACATATAGACAAGCAGAGAGACAGAGACAGAGAGAGACAGAGACAGAGAGAGAGAGTGCAACAAGAGGGGAGAGAGAGTGCAACAGAGAGAGGCTATGAATACATATACAAAATAGTGTATTGCAATAAGTTTGTTTTAAGATAGGAGTGAGACAGACATGCATACCAACAGAGAGAGAGGGGGAGACTGAGAGACATACAGACAGAGATAGATATATAAACAGAGACACAGACATACAAAGAAAGGGAATAAAAGAAAGAAACATAGAAATAGCTGCAGAAGGAACAACTACACAAAACGAAAAAAAAAATCAACAGCAATAGAGACAGAACTACACTGTCCTGTATTTTTCCCCACATAATCATCTTCAATCTCTCTTTGTTTCTTCTTCGGAAGCCTTCTTTTTCTATAACTACAGTTATCAATAACATCAACAAGATTGCAAAAAAAAAAAAAAACAGACAGACAAAACAAAACACAAGCAATCCCGGCTGTCCATCACACTTGATCTTCCTCACAACGCAGTGTGACTTGGTAAGCATCAGTGTGCAATCTTCACACACCAAAATATCCCCTGTGGTTTGTGGATAAGTTGGGGGGGGGCAGAAAAGGTGAAACCACTGCTTTGATTTACAACCTGACAGAAAACAAACAGCAGTTGGGGAGGATTATTTTTAGGAGAAATCAGAATGATGTGGTATGTTGGGGGAACGAAACACAAAAATAGCTGAGATAATAGAAAAGGGAGAACTTAAGAATTTAAGAATAACAGAAAGAAAACAACAATGAACATGTATATAAACATGTAACCAAAACAAATGAAGACTTTCAAATGCCAATAGAAAGAAACAAGTGAATATGGAAAGAAAAAACACACATATTTAAGAAAGAAGAGACAGACAGGCAGAGAAACAGAGATACACAGAGAGGGGCTACGAATACAGGTATAAAACAGATTATTGCAATAGGGTTGTTTTAAGATAGGAGATAGACAAACAGAAAGACATAGCAACAGAGAGAGAGAGAGAGGAAGAGAGAGAGAGAGAGGAGAAGAGAAGAGAGAGAGAGGAGAGAGAGAGAAGAGAGAGGAGAGAGAGAGGAGCAGAGAGAGAAGAGAGAGAGAGAGAGAGAGACAGAAGAAGAAGAGAGACAGAAGCAGAGACAGAGAGAGACAAGAGACAGAGAGAGGAGAGAGAGAGAGAGGAGAGAAGAGACGAGACGAGAGTAGATAGAGAAAGAGAGAGAGAAGAGAGGAAACAAGAAACAGAGCGAAGAGAGTAAGAAACAGGATAAGCAAAGGCACAACACAAAAAAGAACAGAAAAAACATCAACACCAATAGAGACAGAACCACACTTTTTTTTTACCACAAATCACCTCAAATCTCTATTTGTTTCTTTCTTCTGAAAGCTTCTTTCTCCATAAATGCAATTATCAATAACACCACCAACAATAACAAAAAACAGACAAACAAAACAAACAAGCAAGCAAACCTTGTTTTTTATCACAATTTATCTTCCTCACAAGGCAGTGTGACTTGGTAAGCATCAGTTTGCAATCTTCACACACCAAACTATCACCCGTGGTTTGTGGAGAAGTGGGGGGGAGGCAGGAGAAAGAAGAATCCTGCTTTGATTTACAACCTGACTGAAAATAACAGCACTTTGGGAGGACTATTTTTAGGAGATATCAGAATGGTGTGGAATGTTTGGGGGGCGGGGGGGGGGGGGGAGGCACGAGACAAAAAAGGTAGAGACAAGAGAAAAGGAAGAACTGAAAGGGAAAAAAGAAATTAAATATACAGAAATAATTATAGAAAACAAACAACTACAAACATATGTATAAACATGAACCCAAAAGGAATGGAGATTGAAAAAAATACTAATAGAAAGAAACAAGCAAATATGGAAAGAATGGAAGATAGAAAGGAAGAAAGAAAGAAAGAAAGAAAGAAGAAAGAAAGAAAGAAGAAAAGAAAGAAAGAAAGAAAGAAAAGAAAGAAAGAAAGAAAAAAGAAAAAAAAAAAAAAGAAAGTGAGAGAGAGAGAGATACAGACAGACAGACAGACAGACACACAGACACACAGACACACAGACACACAGACACACAGACACACAGACACACAGACAGACACACAGACAGCCAAGTTTGAGGGACGACACAAAAAAACAGCCATGAGAAAAGGAAGAACTGGAAAGTGAAAAAAGAAATTAAGAGTAACAGACAGAAAAAAAACACAACAAACACATGCATAAACACGTACCCCCCCCCCAAAAAAAAAAGACTGAAAAAATACCAATAGAAAGAAGCAAGCACTATAAAGGTAGTTTGCATTGCGACTTCTAGGGATGCATGCTAGTTATTTTCGTGTTTCTGTAACCCATTTAACACTGACATGAATAACCGGATTTTTT
>CM060331.1:9631378-9636378 GCA_030674155.1 Stramonita haemastoma | reverse complement strand
AGGATAGGTGAGGTAAGATGTGTTAGTTGTGGTTTGATTTATTTTCTAAAACCTGACATGTACAGATTGCAGAGATGCGCGAATGGTTCAAAGCTTGGAAAGACGAGGACCATTCTGTGCGGGACTACCGGAAGTACTTCAGACCCGTTCTGGTTTACCTGGAAGGGGCCTGGACTCTGGATGACAAGCTGAGCGAGCCCTTCGAGAGTGACCGCCACTTCCTGGAGGCTGACTCTTGGATGCAGCTTCAGGTGAGTATCTGGTATAAATACTGTGAGATTTTGTATATCATAAATTTTTATCAGTTATTTATCTTTATGATATAAGTCAGGTCAGAGGCTTCCTCTGCTACTGGTAACCATGTAACCCAGTACTACCTGTCTGCCACATGTGGGGAGTAAATCCAACCCATAAATCTGACTTGGAGAGGGATGGGCTCCGCCAGGTTTGACTTGCCCAAGATTCACCCCATGAGGACAGCAATCAGAATTTCTATATACCGGATCGGCCGTTGCCCAGGTTACCAAGGACCGTGCCTTCTGTTGCACATCACGACAGACGTAAAAAAAAAGTATGCACTGGTGTTATGTTACTTTTTCGTGTAGAATTGATTCAGATTGGAAACGGCACTAAGCATTATCATGAAGACGACATGTATAATTATTTTATCTACCGGTCGCCATAATATTAATGACGCCTTTTTTTGCACAATAATATTATGTTTCGGCTTGTTGTTGTTGCTGTGCTGGTGATGTTTGTTGTTCATGACAAAACCTGTTTTCAGCCATTTATTTCATGTGCTCTTTTCTGCATGCATCAAGACGGAGGATGTATGGTATATAGGTAACGTACCTGCCTAGAAAGCGAAAAGTTTGAGTTCTAAGTGTGTGGGGGTTCAATCCCCGTTTGCGCCAGAAACTTTTCCCCCATCCACCAGACCATGAGTGGTGTTCTGAGTGCTAGTCTTACGGATGAGACGGTAAACCGAGGTCTCGTGTGTTATACATTAATATTTAGCGCACGTAAAAGAACCTATGGCATCAAGAGAGTTGTCCCTGGCAAGATTATGTGGAAAAAAGCCGCACAATACAACACAACACAATACAATACCTTACAATACAACACAACACAATACAACATAGTACAATACAATAAAATACAACAATAAAATATAGCACAACACACCAACACCACATCAAACCAACACCACACCACATCACACCACACCACACCACACCATACCTCACCATACCACACCATGCCACACCACACCGCACCATACAATACACTTTTTTGTAATAGTAAGATTTAGCGTGCGCCTCGAGACATGTCGACAATCTATATCAAGCTAACCACATACTTACATAACTTACTTACCTCCAGGGGGGACGGGATAGCTCAATGGTCAGAGCGTTCGCTTTCCCCCAGTCAAGGTTTAAGCAGCGTCGAGCATGGTTACCAATGGGATGGGTGACCGTTTGCGCGCCTTGGCTCCAGTACAATCCCCCCCCTCCAGTTCACCCAGTTGTAAATGGGTACCTGCCCTCTTCAGGGTCAGAGAAGGTAAAGCAGCGGGGGAGAGGAGAGGGGCGCCGCCCTCAATAAACATGCTGGCCCCCAGAGAAGCTGAGGTCTCTGACACCTCGCTCCTTTACGACCACACAGTGAGCGTGTGTGCGTACATTTTGAATTTGCTAAAACTATAAATTGTTATTGATTGCTTGTGTGTTGTATAGGTCGAATGCGAGCGCTTTGATTTGTTTTTATAAGATATAGCGCTATATAAATTCCATGTATTATTATTTCTTATTAATAACAATGGGACATATTTATTATGGCAACGTTCTGGTGGCTCCTGCGACGGTATTGGAACCATTCGTATCGGTCATTGCCTTTCCAATGGATTATTCCAGTGGCGTGGAGAGGGAGGGTCTGCTGCATGGGTAACAGCTTGCCCTCCATACTTACCTACCCAGGCTTTGCGCTTTAAAGACTAGAGCGCAACTCCATAGTCTTCCGAGACTGATGGGTGCCTACTACTACTACTATTATTATTACTATTATTACTATTATTACTATTATTACTATTTTTACTATTATTACTATTATCATGGGACACCTTTACCTTCACCTTTACCCTTTACCTCCAGGAACAAATTCGCTTCACGTCAGCCACGGGCAGCAAGAACTTTCAGGAGAACATCGCCTTTCTGCCCACCACTTTGGTGAACGGGACCAACAACACCATCCAGTTTGCTCAGTGGAACTACCGCATCCTGACCCACCCCATAGAAGGGGATCTTCCCCTCTCCGCCCTTCAGCCCATTGACTACCTGGCCAGTCGTCTGCCAAAAAAAAAGAGTTTCGCCGAACATGTTCTCTCCCGCGCGGCTCGATTCCGTGTGACGTCTCCTTCCGATTACGCGAGGGATAGGTATGGTTTGGGTTGGGTTTGGGTTGTTTGGTTTGGTTCTTTGTTGGGGGTGGGTGGGTGGGAGTTAGGTGGTTGGTTTGTTGAGTGGTTTGGGTTAGGTAGGTGGTTGGGTGGGTTTGGGTTGTGGAAGGAGGGTTTGGTTGGGGACTGGGTGGGTGTGGGAGAGTGGGTTGTTTGGGTTTTTTTTTGTATTGGTGCTTGGTGGGTTAGTTGTGGTTGTTTTTGTTGTTGTGGTTGTGTGGTTGTGTGTGTATGTGTGTGTGTGTGCGTATATATTTAAAAAATCTAGTCTTTTTAGATAAGACGATAAACCTAGGTGTGTAACACGCATTTATCGCACACAAAAGATCCCACGGCAAGAGGAGTTTTCCTAAACAAATAAATTCTGTAGTAAAAAAAAAAAGCCACTCAACTACACAGGCAGACAGGGAAAAAAATAAAACAATGGGTGGCACTGCTCTTGTGGCGATGCGCTCTCTCTGGGGGATGAGATGCCCGAATTTTACGCAGAGAAATCTACCATGGCTTAAAGTGTTAGATCAAATGCAAATACGAACACAAACAGTTAATAGGCTACTGCTGCTAGTTTTATGATATGAAAACTAATGCTACTGCTGATGAACGTGAAGATGATCATTGTCACACTGCTGTCAGCTATCACGATAACAATGATGAAGACAACAGTGATGATAAAAGTTGACACAGATAACGGAGACAACAATGGTAAGTTTGAAGATCATGAAGATGAACATGGATTACCTCAATGATTACCTCTTGGTGACTTTGACAATAATGCAAATGATTATGACTACCCCAATGACAATTGTGATGATAAAAGATAACGGAGAGGATAATGCCGACTTTGACAATAATGCAAATAAGAATGACCATGACAACAGTGACTTTAACAATAATGCACATGATAATAACTACCTTAATGACAAAGGCGACTTTGACAATAATGCACATAATCATAACTACCTCAATGACCATGGTAATATTTTTTTTATAAAAAACACAGAAAACAATTGTGAATTTGACGATAACACACACACGACCCCCCCCCCCCCAAAAAAAAAAAAAAAAAAAAAAAAAAACCAATAATCACAATCCCTCCCTAACAGCTGGCCGTTGCTGGACCAGTTAATGTACCAAGTGCCCGGTAAGGACAACTACGTGGGAAATCTCACCGAAGAACTCTTCGGCCAGACCAAAGTCAAAGTGTCGGACGGAAGCCCGCTCAACACGGCGCGCTATTTCCGCACCTACAAAGTGCAGAAGACAGACGCCAACGGACAGACCAGGCTGAACAACGGCTACGCGGACCAGAACCTCTTCGTGGCTCAAACCACTCAGCCCCTGGTGGCCCCCGTGCACTACCCTTACAAGTGCAGAACCAAGTGGCAGCGTCTCTCCGGCCAGTGTAAGATCTACACGCGGCGAGTCTCTCACGCCATTCCTCTAGAGATCATTTACCTCACTCCCTTACACTCGTGGAACCCGCGCAAGTTGGAGTACAAGGGGGTGTACAACACGCCTTTGGGGAAGACCGTGTTCGCGGATGGCAGGAACGGGGGGTCGGCACAAAGGGCCTACAACGGCACCAACAGCAAGATGTACTACCAGACGCCTCTGGAGTTCTACCAGGGCAGCGAGGTGGAGTTCGATTCCGCCGACACCACCAGACTGAAAGTGTGGGTGTTGAACCAGGTAGGTGATAGCGGTTGGTAACCAGCGTCACTTTTTTGTTTGTTTATTTGTTTTGTTTTGTTTAATGTCCTGCACTACTAGGTGATATAGACACACCCGCATTCAAACCATCACCTTCCTCTCTCTCTCCTCCTCTCTCTCTCTCTCTCTCTCTCTCTCTCTCTCTCTCTCTCTCTCTCTCTCTCTCTCTCTCTCTCTCTCTCTCTCTCTCTCTCTCTCTCTCTCTCTCTCTCTCTCTCTCTCTCTCTCTCTCTCTCTCTCTCCCTCTCTCTCTCTCATATATATATATATATATATATATATTATATATATATATATATATATATATATATATATATATAATATATATATATATATATATATATAAAACTACAGTAGAGGTCTTACTGGAGAAGAATATATAACCTCAGCAACTGATGTTATGAACTGCTGAGAGTCACATAAAACTTCTTGAACAGTGGCATACCTTTTTTTAATATCCAGTCCTCTCCTTTTAAACAGGATTTTTGTAAGACGGGGTTTAGTGCATGGTGTGTGTCATCATTGTATGGTCATGCTGGTTTTTCCAGGCAGAAACACAGAAAAGGGATAGAAAAGAGAGGATTTCTTGTTCAGAATTTCCAGAAGGGTGGGAATGCTATTTATACTGACAGGCCCGCGGCATTGTCCAGGGGGGAGTAACTGGTGCTTAAATCCTACAGATAGGGCGATTGTGTTTGACGAGTAATTCTTTCCTTCGTTCATCCACTCATTTTTTTTGTTTATCTGCTCTCCTTTTCTTTCCGTCTCTGTCTCTGTGTCTCTGTCTGTGTCTCTGTCTCTATTCCCTCCATTCCTCTCTCTGCTCTGCCTTTCT
>CM060331.1:9623878-9626378 GCA_030674155.1 Stramonita haemastoma | reverse complement strand
TTCATAGGAACATCAGATGTTATTTCTGATCACAAGTGAGGCAAACAGAAAAGATGAAGAAAGGTTTTGAAGTTGTACTGTAGAACTAAAGTGCCTTGCACAGTTACATGAGATTGTGTCTGCGTACACACGTCGTGATTGTGTGTGTGTGTGTGTGTGTGTGTGTGTGTGTGTGTGTGTGTGTGTGTGTGTGTGTGTGTGTGTGGTGTGTGTGTGTGTGCGCGTGTGTGTGTGTGTGTGTGTTGTATGTGTGTGGATGTGTGTGTGGATGTGGGAATATCAGTGTGTGTGTGTGTGTGTTTGTGTGTGTGTTTGTGTGTGTGTGTGTGTGTGTTGTGTGTGTGTGTGCTAATACACATGAGCCAGATAGAGAGAATGTTGTGCGCGCATGCACACATGTGCGCGCGCGTGCGTGTGTGTGTGTGTGTGCATGTATGCATGTGTGAGTGTTGAATGTGTGTCTGTGTATATGTACATGCGCACGTAACTATGGGAGAGTGTATGTATGTAAGCGTCTGAGTTCCCTAATATGTATAAGAGCGTACATGCATGCGAGCGTGCATATATGTGTATGTACATGTATGCATACGTACATGCATATGTGTTTGTGTGTACACGCACGCGCGCAAGCAGCACACTAGCATATGTCTGTCTATCTCTCTCCCGCACCTAAAAAAAATAAAAGTACGTCATTGACCCATTGAAATACAGTTGACTGATTTCTTTTCCTCTCTCTTTGAACTCTGTCCACGCAGTCAAACGTTATGACTGGCCTTTCATTAACGCTGCAACTCGGGGTTTGATTATGTCCCCTGATGTGTGTGGGAAAAATGGATGGTAGGTGAATCTAAGGTGTTGTTTATATGCTATATTATTATACCATCGATTGCTGACATAGTTATCCTGTCACTTGTGTTCAGATGCCCTAACCCAGAAAATTATTAATGATATGTTAGCAGAAAGGATTGGTTAAAGGTCAACAGAAGACAGAGCGACAGAGCGACAGACAGACAGGCAGACAGACAGACAGACAGACAGACAGACAGACAGACAGACAGACAGACAGACAGATATACGGACAGACAGAGAGACAGACAGACAAAAAAACAGACAGGCGGAGATACAGGGAATGGTAGGGGGAGACAGAGAGAGACAGAGAGAAACAGACACAGAGAGAGAGAAAAAAACAAACACACACAGAGATACCAAAAAGAAAAAAATATTCAAAAAAAATTAACAAAACCAAAAGAAAAGACAAAATGAGAAACATATCGACATGTTTAAATGCAATCTGACGGCAGGACTGAGGCATAAAAGGAAGCATTTTAAAGAAAATAATCGAGACAGACAGACAGAAACTCAGACAGACAGACAAACAAACGACAAATACAGAATAGTATGCAGACAGACAGAAAGAGGGGTAGACAAACAGACAGACAGACAGACATACAGAAGACAGACGGACAGACAGACAGACAGACAGACAGACAGACAGACAGACGGACGGACGGACGGACGGACGGACAGAGACAGACAGACAGACAGACAGACAGACAGATAGATAGATAGATAGATAGATAGATAGATAGAATAGATAGATAGATAGATAGATAGATAGATAGATAGATAGATAGATAGATTAGATAGATAGATAGATAGATAGATAGATAGATAGATAAGATAGATAGAGAGATAGATAAGAGATAGATAGATAGAGAGATAGATAGAGAGATAGAGAGATAGGAGATAGAGAGAGAATAGATAGAGAGAGAGAGATAGAGAGAGAGAATAGATAGATAGAGATAGATAGAGAGATAGATAGAGAGATAGAGAGAGAGAAGATAGATAGATGAGAGAAAGAAATAGATAGAATAGATAGATAGATAGATAGATAGATGATAGATAGATAGATAGATAGATAGATAGATAGATAGATAGATAGATAGATAGATAGAAGATAGATAGATAGATAGATAGATAGATAGATAGATAGATAGATAGATAGATAGATAGATAGATAGATAGATAGATAGATAGATAGATAGATCCTGTCTTTTAACCCTGTAACAGAGAACAATGACGTTCAAAAATAGAAATGTGATCGTTGCAGTAAAAGCATTGAATTTCTTCCCACTGCCAAGGACTTCAAGAAAAGACATGCTACAATATCTGGCAGAAGATGCATGCTCTTATTTCAAAATCGATATTGAACAGCTCTCGAACACAAATATTCGAAAATTAATATTGACTTAGTGAATAATTGCTGATAGTTTTCCTTGTTTGAAACACAAACACGCCCCCCCCCCCCACACACACACACACAAAACACACAACACACACACAAACACACACGCGCGCGCGAGTTCGCGTGCGCACACGCACGCAAGCACAGACAGACAGACAGACACACACACACACACACACACACACACACACACACACACACACACACACACACACACACAACACACACAACACACACACACACACACACACACAC
>CM060331.1:9611378-9616378 GCA_030674155.1 Stramonita haemastoma | reverse complement strand
CTTGCTAGCTGGTTGGCTGGTTTTAGTTATTTATCTATTTATTTTATACCACTTTATGTCACAGCAGATTTATCTGCGTGAAATTCGGGCTGCTCTCCCCGGGGAAAGCGCGTCGCCGCAAGTGCAGCGCCTACCCATTTTTTGAAATTATATTTTATGACACACCCGAGCCGCCCTGGGGACTCCAACTCCCAGATTTTTCCTCAGGGGTGGTGTCTAAACACGACACCTGTGTGCATGCTTTTTTTATTATTTTGTCATTTGCTCCTACCGGTACACAATGGTCTGCTCTTCCGAAAGGCGGAACGGGATTTTAACGTGTGCGCAAGATGTTCTGCGTGCGTTCGCACATGAGGCCTCGGTTTATAGTCTCATCCGAATGAGACTAATTTTTTTTATCTATCTATTTATTTATTTATTTGTTTAATTATTTATTTATTTATTCATTTATTCATTTATTTATTCTTTTATATCGAGGATAATGGAATAAGCACGTATGAGTTTGTTTTTTATTCAGTCCCCCAAATTCGCTGGCTGGTACGAAAGTTGTAATAGATAGCTTGGACAGGAAAATGATTGATCAGACGTTTGTACTTGAGCTGGTTAAAGGGAAACAATCCTTGGATTCTATCAATGGACATACACCCTACCACGGCACTGTATAGCCGCTTTCTAGGCAAAAGTGATCGTCTTTTTCTTCGTGCAATGCTCAGACAGCGACTATACGATATATGATAGCCAAGTGGTCAGAACATTGCGCTCGCAATTTGATGACCAGGGTTCGATTCCCGTTCGAGGGGATTTTTCCCCCCGGAGTTAATATCAGTCCTGACTCCACTCTCCCCACAAGTCCTTCGGATGAGACTTTAAACCGAGACACCCTGTGCGAACGTATGTGGAACATCCTACGCACACGTTAAATCCTGTTCCGCTTTTCGTAAGAGTAGGCCATTGTGTGCCGGTGGGAACAGATGACAGGAATTACGAAACTGCCTACACATGGGGACTAGATGTAAAAAAAAAAAAAAAAATTTAAAAGCATATAAGTGCTTATTCAATTATCCTCGATATAAAAGAATAAATAAATAAATAAATAAATCAATCAATCAATCAATCAATCAATCAATCAATCAATCAATCAATCCATCCATCCATCCATCCATACATCCATACATCCATAAAACTATTGTCTGTCATTCAAACGAAAACGCGGTCAGCACCTGACCAGTCAGACCCAGCGCTTCCCATCTCAGTGTGGGAGAGACTTGTTATCTGTTAAGTCCTTCTGGGGTGAAAAAAGGCAAGAGAGTGGACTAAGATAGCAGAAAACAGACAACAAGATCTGACAAAGAAGAAAAGACACAAGGCAGAAAGAAAGAGATGACTAGAAAGGAGGGAATTCCTGACACAGAATTTCCAGAAGGTGGGAAGGCTGTTTATAGTGACAGGTCCCCATCATCCCCACACAGACTAAAAGGGAATGTTAAGGCGGCGGGATATCTCCGTGGTCACAGCACTTGCTTTTCCCAAGCTAAGGTTAAGCAGCATCGAGCGTGGTTACCAAGTGGATGGGCGCCTTGGCATATCTACAGTCCCCAAGTGGATGGGTGACGTTTGTACGCCTTGGCTTCAGTACAGTCCCCGCAGTTCACCCAGCTGTAAGTGCCTACCTGCCCTCTTTAGGGTCAAGGAAGGTAAAGCAGCGCGCGAGGGAGAGGAGATGGGCACCGCCCTCAATAAGCCGATTCTTGGAGAATCTGAGATCTCTGACATCTTGTTCCCAACGACTGCAAAGGTTATGGGAACACCTTTACCTTTACCTTTTTTCTTCAAAGGAAACATTTCTCATTTGGACTGTGCATTGATGTAGTGTTTTATCACTATTTTGTATGAAGTTCAAATGAGCGGAGCGGGCAACAAAAAATGGATCAAACTTTCCTTGATCCAGCAAGATTAATCAATTTACATCAACAAACCTTCCAACCACTGTACTGAATTGCCTCTTTCTAAAAAAAAAATGTGAACTCGAAAAGTGAACTTGCTTTTAGACATTCAATTTACTGTTGTTTATTTTAATAATTCAATCTGTTTATTTTTCTTTAAATTTCTTGTTTTTTCGTTCAACGTAAATTTTATGACCGTTTGTTTATATCTTAGAAATTAAGAAAATAATCATAATTATAGATATTCTAATCATAAAATATCTCATTTCGTAGAAGTCTATTTAAAAATCGCTGAAACTTAATTCTGGACACGCAAACCTAATCTTCTTGAATGTGAGCGCGTAGTATAATTAGAAAACATATATCAATTTTTTTTAATAGTTTTATAGATATCCGAAGTGTAAACACTCTCATTCCGGAGACGTCTCGTTCAAGTTTATTGCAACTGAATTTTGGACTCGCAGACTTAATTTGTGTGTCATTTAGTTTCTAGAGTAAACAGAAGACAGGGCAGACTGTCAATCATAAAATGATCATAACAAATCCATCATCCTGTTTTGATTTTACTAGCTATGGCAAGATTTAAATCGATTGCCACAATATAGACATCCAATACCACTTAGATAATTGTTGAGTCGGGAGAACGTGTTCGAAACGTCCAATAATGGGTTTTATTGGATTGGCCGTACAAGAAATAACGACTATGTTTACCTGCAAATCATAGTATGGGTGTAGAGTAAATCAGTGCGGCTGGTGAATCACAGTCACAATATTGATTCCTTAGATGGATAGACAGATAGACAGAGAGAGAGAGAGAGAGACTGACAGACTGACAGACAGACTGACAGACTGACAGACAGACTGACAGACAGACAGACTGACAGACAGACAGACTGACAAACAGACAGACAGACATCCATACAGACAGATATCCATCCATCCATCCATCCATCCATCCACCCACCCACTCATCCATCCATCCATCCATCCATCCATCCATCCATCCATCCATCCATCCATCCATACATACATACATACATACATACATACATACATACATACATACATACATACATACATACATACATACATACATACATACATAGACAGACAGACACAGACAGACAGACACAGACAGACAGACAGACAGACAGACAGACAGACAGATACAGCCAAACAGATAAACACAAATACGTACATGCATAGAGAAAATTAATGTAAAGAAACGCATTACTAGACTTCTAGGAAAACACACAGATTGATGGAAATAAAGAATGCCTATGATAGCATGAAATGAATATACACTGAAAAAATAAGTTTGGAAATGAAATTCATTAAAAAGACGAAAAGTAAAAACAAAATAAATAAATAAATAAATAAAGGTGTCCCAAGACCTATGTGGTCGTAGGGAAGCGAGGCATCAGAGACCTCAGCTTCTAAAGGGGCCAGCATATTGAGGGTGGCACCCATCTCCTCTCCCTCGCTGCTTTACCTTCCCTGACCCAAATGAGGGCAGGTACTCATTAACAGCTGGGTGAAGTGGGGGGACTGTACTGAAGCCAAGGCGCACAAACGGTTACCCATCCACTTGGTAACCACGCTCAGTGCTGCTTAACATTGGCAGTGGGGAAAGTGAGTGCTCTGACCACTGAGCTATCCCGTCCCCACAGAGTACTAAATACAGAAAAATGAAAGAAAATGTACAACAAAAACATAAAATCATAACCTCAGCTACAAAAATAAAAAATGTTATTATTGTAGAGCAATATGTGGACTGTGCCAAAAGTATCCAGAGAACCGCATGTCCAAATATTGTACCAGCAGCTTGTGCACAGATTTTCACAAACACAAACAAACACACACACACACACAGAGATTTAAATAGATAAATATATATGTATATATTATACATTTGTATACATATATACACACACACTTGCACGCGGGCGCGCGTGCACGCACACACACACACTCACGCACGCACGCACGCAACACACACACACACGTTAAACTTTCGTTTATATATTTGTCTGTTTCTGCTTTGTCTTGTCTTGTGTTTTCTTTGCTGGCCAGAAAGCGTGTTAATGTATACGAGTTCTCGATGTATTTGTCTATAATAGACCGATTAAATGATAGATATAATAGTAGATAAAATAACTGTAAGCTTTGGGTTATAAGGGGCTTTTTTGTGTATTCCCTGGACAAGGTACGTTTAACTACATTTGTATCGTCTATATAATTATGTTCTCAGACGTATTCTTTTTTTTTACAGCTTTTATCGTGTGCGTGGGGGGGGAGGTGCGTGGGTGTGTGTGTGCGTGTGCGTGCGTGTGTGTGTGTGTGTGCGTGTGTGAGCGTGTGTGTGTGTGTGTGTGTGTGTGTGTGTGTGTGTGTGTGTGTGTGTGTGTGTGTGGTGTGTATTTACCTGTCAAGGGACGGGATAGTTCAGTGGTCAGAGCGCTCGCTTTCTCCCAGCTAATGTTAGCAGCATCGAGCGCGGTTAGCAATTGGATAGGTGACCATTTGAGTGCCTGGACTTCAATACTGTCCCCCAGTTCATCCAGCTGCCAATGGGTACCTGCCCTCTTTAGGGTAAGGGAAGGTAAAACAGCGAGGGAGAGGAGATGGGCGCCGCCCTCAATATGCTGAGCCCTGGAGAAGAGAGGTCTCCCCTACGACCACATAGGTGGACACCTTTACCTTTACCTTTTTACCTTACTTGTCAGGCATCTTGTCAGTTTATTTGCCTTCTCTGTATATTTGTACTTGCTTGGATGTGTGTTCAGTTTTTGTTTTATGTTGTTGTTGTTGTTAATACTGTTGTTTCTTACTGTCAGACAATCCTGTCAGCTTTTTTATATACCTTTGGCAAGAGGTCATTTATTTATTTGTCCAAATCATTCAACAGAAAAAAGAATATCAAACGATTCAATTCATTTTTTGTTCCTCGGTTAGAGCTCCATGGTTCACCAATGATGACATTTTTTGCGTCTCAGACCGTTTTTGCCCATCACGAAGGTAGCCACATTCCGACTTCAGGGATGCATGCTGGGTGTT
>CM060331.1:9598878-9606378 GCA_030674155.1 Stramonita haemastoma | reverse complement strand
GAAGAGAGAGAGAGAGAGAGAGATTGACAGACAGACAGAATTGAATTGAATTAATTTTCTGTAAAGAGGGTTATGGAGACAGAGCTAGTAGCGAGAGGAGAGACAGACAGACAGAGACAGATAGACATAGAAATAGAAAAAGAGAGAGACACAGATAGACAAAGAGAGAGATAGAGAGGGAGGGAGACAGAGAGACAGAGAGATAGAGAGGGAGGGAGACAGAGAGACAGACAGAGAGAGAGAAAGAGAGACAGAGAGACAGAGCGACAGAGACAAGAGACAGAGAGCGACAGAAAGAGACAAAAGACAGTGCCCTGTAAAATAATAAGTCCCAAAGAGGTTAGAACACCGTGACATTTTTCCTGCCTAATTTTGTTCTTCCTGCAAAGCAAACATTCCTCATTATTTTCCACTTTCTATTTCATATGGCATTCTTCTGTATCGCAAGTTTGCACGGAAGGTTTGAAAAGCATCCCATTTTTGTCTGACAGAATTAGAAAAGCATTTCTTGGGGGACCCAAACCACGGACTGTATGAACTGGCCAACACGCCACGCTCCGTACCCGGTTGCCTCTTGCAGGACAAAAATGTCATCATCTTAATGCTATTTAGCCTTTTCCCTTGACGTCGTTCCTTTCTCCATAGTTTCTCCGTTTATTTCTATGGAAGATGGACGCCGTTAGCCGAGTGGTTAAGACCGTTTGGTTTCAGTACCGTATGGCGTTAGGCGTTGAAGTTGTGGGTTCGAATCTTGGCGGTGTTTTGGTGAATTAAGGGTGGAGATTTTGTTTTGTTTTTTACGATCTTCCAGGTTAACTTCTAGTCTTGACTTGCCAGTGCCTTAATTCTCTTCGTCTATATACACATGGAGAGTTAGGTCAAGTACAACTTTTGTTTCCACACGGCACAGTGAATAAAGGCCTTTGGGAAGAGTAGGCCATTGTGTGCCAGTGGGAAAGGATGACAAAATTTTACAAAAATGCATATATACAGGGACTAGATGTAAAAAAGCGCTTCAGTGCTTAGCCCGTTATCGTCGAAATAAAAGTATAAAATAAATAAATAAATAATAATAATAAATAATCAAAAAAATGACAAATAAATATAAAAAATAGAAACAGTACAACTGCTCTTTTTCACCATAAGATCAAATATGCATGTTAAAGATCCCGTGACTCACATCAACGTTCGGGGGGTGACGGAAACACAAACATACTTAGCAAACATTCATCCCCGAATCGGAATATGGATACTTTTTATTGGGCATAAACGGGCGCAAACGGAAAATCTCACCCTAAGTGAACCTTGGCGCTCCAGCCGCAGAACGGGGAAAACGTTTCTTGTTATTTTTTTTTATTTGTTTGTCCAACGATCACTTTAAGTGCTCATTACTCTCTTTTCAACTGAGGCAATACTTAATGGAATGAGGAATTATGATTAATAAGTTGTATCCCCTATTTTTCTTTTTTGTAAACTTTTTCCCCCATGTCAAGTTAAGCAGCGTCGAGCGTGGTTACCAATTGGATGGGTGACCGTTTGCACGCCTACAGTCCCCCAGTTCACCCAGCTGTGAATGGGTACCTGCCCTCTTTAGGATCAGGGAAGGTAACGCAGCTAGGGAGAGGAGATGGACGCCGCCCTCAACATGCTGGCCCCTAGAGAAGCTGAGGTCTCTGATGCCTCGCTCCCCCACGACCACACAGGTTATGACACCTTTACCTTTACCTTACCTTATGTTGCATTTCTTTTTTTGTAAACTTTTGTATTTGGACTTTAAATTCATAGACCTATACCTGCCTGTTTGAAAATCAATGTATGGTTTAGAAACAGGGTAGGGTAGGAATCGGTAATCAAATTATTATTAAAAAATATCTAACATTCTTTTTTCCTGGGTAAAACAAGACTAATCAATGGACCTTATTTATCACTATAATAAAGAGAAAAAAATCACATAGTTTCTGACTACAGCTAGAACCTTAGCCATGCAAATTACATGAAATGGTCATTGGCAACAGCCCATAGTGAATATGATTGTAAACTAGCTCCTATTTTGTATTCATTCTTATTTAATTGTAGCCTTTTCTATCTAGGATAATGGAATAAGCACCCATGTGCTTTTTACATCCAGTCCCCGTGTGCGTGCAGTTTTTGTAAATCTTGTCATCTGTTCCCACCGGCACACAATGGCCTACTCTTACGAAAAGCGGAACAGGATTTAACGTGTGCGCAAGATGTTCTGCTACGGTGTTGGTGAGCACAAAGTGTCACACAATCCCAATGGACAGAGAGAAAGGCAGAAAGACAAACGCATACACAGACGTACAGACGGACAAACATACCAAGATTCATATAGATCGATGTGCACTGAAACACACGCAGATAATTACGTGCATAAACAGCCTAAAGAACGGACAGACTGACGGCTATTTATGTATTTATTCTTTGTTTATTTCTTTTATATCGAGGATAATGGAATAAGCACTCATGTGCTTTTTTTACATTCAGTCCCCGAGGGTATGCAGTTTTGTAAATCTTGTCATCAGTCCCCACCGGTACACGATGGCCTACCCTTACGAAAAGCGGAACAGGATTTAACGTGTGGGCAAAATGTTCTGCGTGCATTCGCACACGTGTCCTCGGTTTATAGTCTCATCCGAAGGTCATGGTCATGTATGACATCGTCAAAGTCACCATTGTCTTCGGTGTTTGTTTTGGGTGTTAAAAAAACAACAACACGAGTGCTTATTCCATTATCCTCGATACAAAAGAATAAACAAATAAAATAAAATAAATATAAATATTTTTGCGCATGCAACGGCCCCACCCCCCAACACACACACGCACACATACACACCCATACACACACACATACACACACACACACACACACACACACACACACACACACACACACACACACACACACACACACACACACACACACACACACACAGCCCATTTAATTAGCCGCATTCGGAATTCAGGGAAGGTGTCTAAACACAACACCTGTGTGTGCATGCATTTGTCGTTTTTTATATGCTCCTACTGGCACACGATGGCCTACTCTTTCGAAAGGTGGAACGGGTTTTTAACGTGTGCCCAGGATGTTCTGCGTGCGTTCGAGTCTCATCCGTAGGACTTTGACATTCAGTTTGATTTTCCCGTCAAACTGGGAAGAAAGGACGAGGCTGAGAATCAACCCAAGAACCTCACGGTTTACTTGTTGGCGGGAGAACGTCTTCACCATTCTGCCACCCTCCTTGTATGTTTCTTTGTAATTGTGTTTGTCAATATCTGCTGTGAGCTTTGTCTTTATTTGTTTGCCACGCAGATGGTGTGTCAGTTTATGTGTGGCCTCTATATATTTGCTCAGCTTTTGTGTTATGTTTTGTTTCTGTTTATTGGCTAGCCAGAGAACGTGTCATTTTCATTGCATATTCTATGCATATATGTCAGTTTATATGTTTAGCATTTCTTGTTTTTTGTTGTTTTGTTTTTATTTACCGGCCTGGCAACATTTCAGTTGGGGTGGTGTGGGTTATTTGTTTGTTTCCTTTGATCTAATTTGCATTCTAATTGCTAAGACAAATGTTGGCTGAAATTGATAAGCGCAGACTGAGATATCTTGGTCATGCTAAACAGAAACGCACAGACAAATCTAATGATGACAGTTTTCCAAGGTAAGGTTGAGGGCAGAAGGAAAAGAGGCAGACCACCAACATCCTACAATGCTAACTTTGCTGAGATCAGTGGTCTGGGAGGGCAACAGGGGATCATAGAACTCAGCAGAGACAGAGAGAGATGGTGAACCCTGGTGGCATTGCGTGGAGCTTCTACCGACGACAGCGACGATGACGACAGTTGAGCTGAGGGGGGGGGGGTGCAATAATGGCATCTTTTTTTTTGTTTTATCCCTGCTTTTTGTGTGCGTGTGTCTTTGCCAGTCAGAAAGCGTGTCTGCTTATTTGCATCATGTATATATTTGCTTCCATATTCCTCCCTTGTTATTTATATTTTGCTTTTTATTTTTTTTACCAGTTACATCCCTTGCCAGTTTATTTGCATCCACTCCATCTCAGTTCTGTGTATGGTTCCTAGTTTCTGGTCTGTCTGTGTTTTGCTTTAATTTAATCACTTGGCCACATGGCGTGACAGTTTATTTATATCCTGTGGCAGGGGTCATTTGTTTATCTGTCCAGCTCTTTTTTCAGAAAAATAAACATTAAATGAATACAACAAAGATGATGACAACAACAAATTAAAAAAAAAAACGTTAACTCCTGACAGGATCTGAAATTAGGGTTTCTACGCCATGAATTTTTTATTGTGCCTTACCTAAAAAAAATAAATGTGTGTAAATATTTATCTATCTATCCTTCGCTTTATTATTTGTTTGTTTGCCTATCTGCTCTATTCAATTGCGTCTTAAGCATTTATTTTTATTCATTTGCATTTAGTTCTTGTCATGCTGTCTTCTTCAGTCGTCTGTTGGCGGCTTTGCTTTTTTTTTTCCTTTTTCTTAATAAGGGTTATTTCTTTTATCAATGTGTGTGTAGTGTGGGGGGGTGTATATGTTGTGTGTGTGTTCAAATAATTATATTAAATGCGTATATACATAAATTTATCTCCTTTTTAGATAGATAGATAGATAGATAGATAGATAGATAGATAGATAGATAGATAGATAGATAGATAGATAGATAGATAGATAGATAGATAGATAGATAGATAGATAGATAGATAGATAGATAGATAGACAGACAGACAGACAGACAGACAGATAGATAGACGGACGGACGGCCGGACAGACAGACAAACAGACAGACAGACAGACAGACAGACAGACAGACAGACAGACAGATAGATAGATAGATAGATAGATAGATAGATAGATAGATAGATAGATAGATAGATAGATAGACAGATAGACAGATAGATAGATAGATAGATAGATAGATAGATAGATAGATAGATAGATAGATAGATAGATAGATAGATAGATAGATAGATAGATAGATAGATAGATAGATAATTATCCCAATCACAGACATGTTCAGCGAAAACTGATAACACATGCAGTGTATACACTTTCTATATTCTTTTTTTATCTCCTAGGCTGCTTAAAATAAAACCGAAGTTTCTGCTATTTCCTGATAATTTCCACAGAGAGAGAGAGAGAGAGAGAGAGAGAGAGAGAGAGAGAGAGAGAGAGAGAGAGAGAGAGAGAGAGAGAGAGAGAGAGAAACAGAGAGACAGAGACAGAGAGACAGAGATACAGAGAGATACAGAGAGAGAGAGAACACTGAACACACTGAACACTGAAATGATTTGATGTACATTGGCCATGGACCATAGTGCATTTCTTGGGCTTGGGATGGAACAAAGGGTTTATTCATATCATTGGCAAAGCTTGTGTTTGATATAGAAATATATAATTGTCTACTAGCTCTGGATCCCCTTTTTATAAATCGGAATAATTATGGCTTTAGTCCAGACCTGTGAATATATACCTTTACTGAAAATATTATTGAAAAGCTTGAAAATGAACTGTTTAGCTTCATTAGTTTCATATTTTAACACTTCAGCAGTAATTTCATCAATCCCACATACCTTACCAGACTTCAGTTTCTGTATAGCTGTATTTATATCTTCCTCTGTAATCTTCCTGTTTAGTTCATGTTCGTTTTCTTCTAACAAATCTGCTTCTGTGTGCATGCATTGATTAAATACTGCTCCATTACTTTGGAATACCTCTTTGAAATAGTTAACCCACTCTGTGGGATTTGTTTTGTTTGAAAATCTATCTTTATTAACACAACTCATACTTCGAAGGTCTTTCCAGAACAGTGCTGAATTTGAACTATTGTTAGCTAGAGATCAACTTTTCGTTTTCTTAATGTTTGGCGTTTGGTCTTTAATAACTGTCTATACCTTTTCCGTGTTGTAACATAAGTCTGTCTGTCATTTTCATCTTTCGTTTTTTTCTAAATACATTCAAGACTTTTCTTGTCTCTTTTTTAACCTGACAGAGAAACAGAGAGAGATAGAGAGAGACAGACAGACAGACAGAGACAGCGACAGCCAGTCAGACGGACAGGGAGACAGATATGAATACACATGCGTGCAAACTGGAATTTGTAAGGGCATTGTGACATTTTTGTTTATTATTTCGTTCGTTGCTTTTTCTTTCTTTGCAACGAACTTCCTTTAGTTAGAGTTTGTATTTATGCATCGCTCTATGACACTTTTGCACGGAAAGTTTTCATGAAGAGATTGGGCTTGGAATAAATTAATCATCAGACTTTTTTTTCAAGAAACTGTATTTAAAAGCTTTCATTTCGAGGGAAAAAGAGAGAGATAGATAGAGAGACAGACAGACAGACAGACACACACACACACACAGACTGACAGACAAACAGACAGACACACAGACAGACAGAAAGACAGAGATAGAGACACAGAGAGAGATACATGGACAGACAGATAGACAGCCAGGCACACAATGGCCTATTCTTCCGAAAAGTAGAACGGGATTTAACGTGTGCGCAAGATGTTCTGCGTGCGTTCGCACACGGGACCTCGGTTTATAGTCTCATCCGAAGAACTTTTGGGGAGAGTGGTATCGGCACTGGTGTTAACTCCAGAGGAAAAATCCTCTTGAACGAGATTCGAACCCGGGTCAGCAGATCACGAGCGCAGTGCGCATCACTGTAACCACCAGTGTATCCCTCACCCCCTACTTATGTGACCAGTGTATCATTGCTTATAAGTTTGTCTGTTAGTTTCAGCTCTGTGTTTCTTGTTTCTTTGTCAGAGAGAGTGTGGTTTTTTTTATTTACTTTTTTATCTATTTTATTCTTTTATATCGAGGATAATGGAATAAACACTCATGTGCTTTTTTTCATCCAGTCCCCGAAGTGTATGCAGTTTTGTAAATCATGTCATCTGTCCCAACCGGAACACAATGGCCTCCTCTAACGAAAAGTGGAACAGGATTTAACGTGTGCGCAAGATATTCTGCGTGCGTTTACATACGGGGGCCTCGGTTTACAGTCTCATCCGAAAGAGGTTTGGGGAGAGTGGAGTCAGCACTGATGTTAACTCCAGGGGAAAAATATCCTTTGCATCTTTGCTTTAATATTTGTTGGGTTTTTTTTTTTGCTTTATGTTTTGTTTTTGTTCGTTTTCTCGGTCAGATGGCGTGCCAGTTTATTTATACTGTGTGGCAGTGGTCATTCGTTTATCTGTCCAAATCTTTTACGGGGAAATAAACATCAAATGAATACAATAAAGATGATGATCACAATAAAAAACAAAACTGAAATAAAAAGACACTAATTCCTGACAGCCTCTGAAATTAGGGTTTCTAACGCTATGAATTTTTATTGCGTCTAACCTCAAAAAAAATATGTGTGTAAATATTTATCTATCTGTCCTGCTACTCATTGTTTGTTTGTTTGTTTGCTTGCTTGCTTGCTTACTTGCCTATTCTATTCAACT
>CM060331.1:9586378-9593878 GCA_030674155.1 Stramonita haemastoma | reverse complement strand
GCCTTGAAATGCAATGCCGCCGCTGTAGTCTAGTGGTTAGGGCGTTGGACTCGTAATCTAAAGGTTGCGGGTTCGATCCCAGCTTTCGGCTATGGCGTTTGTGCCCTTGGAAAAGGCACTTTAGGGCTATTTTCTCACTCCACCCAGGTGTAAAAGGGGTACCAACCTTGTGTTGGGGTTAACCCTGCGATAGACGGCGTCCTATCCAGGGGGAGTCTATGACTCTCAGTCGCTTAACGCCACAGAAACCGGGATAAGCACCGCCTGATGAGCCTTAGGCTCGGACAGACTTAACTTTAACTTAACAATTTACTACGTATGTATTTCCATACAGAAAGAAAAGTGAGAGAGAGAGAGCCACTTCAATAAAAAGAAAAACTGTTAAGGAAGAATGTTAAAAAAAATATATCAAAAAAGGTGGGAGTGCAAAAACTATTAAAAGAAGAAAAGCAGAAAGAAGAAAACAGAACTTTCAAAAAGTGTGTGTGTGTTGTGTGTGTGTGGTGTGGTTTGTGTGTTGTTTTGTTTGTGTGTTTTGTGTGTGTGTGTGTTTGGGGTGTGGTTTGTGTGTTTGTGTGTGTGTGTGTTGTGTGTGTGTGTGTGTGTGTTGTGTTGTGTGTGTGTTTGTGTGTGTGTGTGTGTTGTGTGTGTGTGTGTTGTGTGTGTTGTGTGTTGTTGTGTGTGTGGTGTGTGTGTGTGTGTGTGTTTTGTGTTGGGGTGTTGTGTGCTGTTTACGTCCTTTTGTGTGTGTGTGTGTGTGTGTGTGTGTGTGTGTGTGTGTGTGTGTGTGTGTGTGGTGTTGTCGTGTGTCTGTGTCTGTGTCTGTGTCTGTGTTGTGTGTCTGTGTCTGTCTGTCTGTCTGTCTGTGTCTGTGTCTGTGTATGTGTGTCTGTGTGTGTGCGTGTGTTTATGTGTTTGTGCACGCGTGCGTGTGCGCGCGCGTGTGTGTTTTGTGTGTGAGTGTGTGTGTAAAGCGTGAATAGTCAAACATGTCGAAACGCAATTTGTTCCTATTAACCATGCATTTGGGGGGGTAAAAATAAAGCGCCCCTTTTATGGTCAAAGAAAGGGGCATGTCACATGCACATGAGTTAGCATTTCACCTCTGCTGAGAAAATGTTATCTTGGCCTCAGACCAATAGCTTGCAATCAAAACTGATCATTTTATTTGCCAGTCCACTTGGTCAATCATTGCACACACACCACACACACACACGCACATACACATGCGTGCACGTGCGTGCACAAACACACAAGCGCGCGCGCGCGCGCACGCACGCACGCACACACACAGGCACACACACACAGTGTTTTTTTTTTAATGTGCATTTTGAGATAGAGAGGGAGAGGGGGGAGAGAGAGAGACGGAGAAGAGAGAGAGGGGAGAGAGAGAGAGAGAGAGAGAGAGAGGAAGAGAGAGAGAGAGAGAGAGAGAGAGAGAGAGAGAGAGAGAGAGAGACAGACAGACAGACAGACAGACAGACAGACAGACAGACAGACAGACAGACAGACAGACAGACAGACAGACAGAAGACAGAGACACAGAGACACAGAACACAGAGAGAACTACACGGAAAGAGAAAAATAAAAGAGGACAGAGACAGAGAAGGGAAGACGGGTAAGTAAGCAAAGCGAGAGAATCATGTAGAAATATAGATAGAAAAACACGGACACAGAAACAGAGACAAATAAAGAGGAAATTGAATAATGTTTTGCTTCTGATGATGACTTCTGACATCTCAACAAGCAAGTTATAAACATTGATGATGCCGTTCAATTGATCGTGAATTCGCAAAACCATGGCCAAAAACATGACACACACATCATCTTTAAAGCACTGGAAAGCTTTCGTTAAGAGAGCGGACAAGACCAGACAATTGTCACTTTAGTAATTAGCGGGTTATTAATATTTTTGCGCTGCCATCATTATCTTCTTCGCTTGTGAAATTAATGTCAGGGTCTTTGTAACATAACACGATAACAGAGATATTTTCAAAGATGTCTTTCTGTAACATGCAAAAAAGGACAGAGAGAATGGAAAAGGAGTGGACATGAGAAATAGCACATGAAAAATATACAGACACAAGAATAGAATTTTTCCAGAGTGTAAGTTTAGTGTGTGTGTGGTGTGTGTGTGTGTGTGTGTGTGTGTGTGTGTGTGTGTGTGTGTGTGTGTGTGTGTGTGTGTGTGTGTTGAGTGTACGTCTTGTGTGTGTCGTGTGTGTGTGTGTGTGTTGGTGTGTGGTGTGTGTGTGTGTGTGTGTGGTGTGTGTGTGTGTGTGTGTGTGTGTGTGTGTGTGTGTGTGTGATGTGTGTGTGTGTGTGTGTGTGTAGCTGTGTTTGTTGTATGTGTGTGTTTTTTGTTTTATGTTTTTTTTTTGGGGGATTGTTTGTGTGTGAGAGAGAGAGTGTGCGTGTGTATGTGAATGTGTGTGTGTGTGAGTATGAATGTGTTTGTGTGCATTTTTGTGTTAATGTTTGCGTGTGAGCACGCGAGCGTAAGTATTTTTATGTGCATGGTCAAACATAGACATAGGCTTACCTGCCAAAACTTAATTTTCAGTTATTAAGAGGCTGAGGTTTTTTTAAGAGATAAAAACGCGCTTCTTTCAATGTCGAAGAACACGTGCATGCCAATGCACAGGAATAAAGATTTTATTCCTTTAAAAAAATCCAATAAACTTATTGGAGGCCAATACCTGTGATCAAAGCTTATCATTGAAGTTTTCAATTATAACGGGCAAGCCAATACACACACTCGCACGCGCGCGCACACACACACGCGTACATACACACATGCACGTGTGCACGCACACACACACACACTCACACACACAGAGTTAGAAATACAGCAAACCATGCAAAGAAAGGAAGAGAAATGGGCAGATTGAAGCGCAGATGATAATTATACAGAAAGAAAAACATAAATAGATATAGAAAAATAGACCGATACAGGCTAAACTTTCGCAGATATCACTTGTGATTGATACAACCTGACAACTAAAAAATAAAAACAGTTATGAATGTTGATTAAAAAAAACAAAAACTTACCTGATCATTTATTTGGCGAATCATGACTAAAAGCATCGTAATCACCTTCATCTCACCTCACCTATCTTGTAGTCCAGTGGACCGTTGGGAGCACCACTGAATATTTTAGAACCAGCTTCCTCTACTTATCACGGTTCTCACCTTTCCGTACCAAGTTATGCCACTCAACGCTAGCCCACTCTCTGATGCTGTCTCCCTATCGTTTCTCTGTCTATCTCTTCGTGTCCCTCCTTGTACTGTTCCCTGTAGGACAGTCTTGGCCATCCAGATGTTTACATGTCGTGCCAGTACCACTTCAGTTTGCGTGTGTTGTTTTTTTCTCTGAATCAGGTTTTCATAGGGCCCTAGAGATGACCAGCGATTATTGATTGACCCTTTAAAAAAACTAAAATAAATAATACTTAGAATTTATATAGCGCTCTTATCTTCAGAAAACAAATCAAAGCGCTTATCCCCAAAGTCGGAATGCGGCTACCTTCATTGTGGCGAGACGGTCGTATACGCAAAATGTCCCTTTCGTGAACCTCATAGCTCTATCCTAGGAAGAAAAAGTGATCCATTTTATTTATTTTATTTTTATTTATTTTTTATATCGAGGATAATAGAATAAGCACACATGTGCTTTTTTTACATCCAGACCCCGTGTGTATGCAGTTTTGTAAATCTTGTCATCTGTTTCCCACCGCACACAATGGCCTATTCTTCCGAAAAGTGGAACAGGATCTATCATGTGTGCAAGATGTTGTGCGTGCGTTAGCACAGGGGCCTCGATTTATTGTCTCATCCGAAGGACTTTTGTGGAGAGTGGAGTCAGCACTGATGTTAAATGCAGGGGAAAGCCCCCCTCGATCGGGAATCGAACCCGGGTCGTCAAATTGCGAGCGCAATGTTCTGACCACTAGGCTATCCCGTCCCCTTATTCTCATCAATGTATGTGCTTGTCAGTGTTGCTATTGCGCTTCGAGGGATGATGAAAGTGTTTTGGATTTAATTGAATAGAATTAAATTCATTCGTCAAATGTCAGGAGTTGTGTAGCATCAAAGCATTTCTAAAAATTAAGTATTTTTTTTGTAATTGCTAAAGCACAAGAAACTTCAAAACAAAAAACGCAAGATTAGAAGTGCTTTTTTCTTTATCTTTCTCTCTTTTTATTGGGGTTGTTTCTTCTTATAGAACGTTTAGACGGCCATTGTGGTTGCCTGTCATATGAGTGAAAATTTCTTTGCGCCTGACAAGTCAGGTCCAGCGCATCTGACTTGGGTGTCAGAGAGAATTGCTATCTTTTAAGTTTTTTCTGGGTGGAAAAAGCAGACGATTGGACCAGAACAACAGAGAATAGATAAAAAAAAGAAGGCGACAGGAAGAAAAGGAACGAGGCAGAAACAGAGAGAGGGATAGAAAAGGGGAATTCTCAGCACATAATTTCCAGAAGGTCTAGATGGTGTTTATACTGAACAGGTCCCCGGCATCCGCACGTAGGATTGTTTGCTTTGGGTTTTTTCCTTTTGCTTTTTGTGTTGTTGTTTTGGGTTGGGTTTTCTTTGGGGGGGGGGGGGACGGTAGTTCCAAAGATGGGGAATGGATAGCACGATGGTCAGAGCACTCGCTTTCCCCAAGCCAAGGTTAGGCAGCATCGAGCGTGGTTACCAAGTGGATGGGTGACCGTTTCTGCGCCTCTTCGTTACAGTTTTCCAGTCCACCCAGCTGTAAATGGGTACCTGCCTTCTTTAGGGACAGGTAATGTAAAAGCAGCGAGGGAGAGAGATAGGGCGCCGCCCTCAACATGCTGGCCCTAGAGAAGCTGAGGTCTCTGATGCCTCGCTCCCCTACGACCACATAGGTTATGGGACACCTTTACCTTTACCTTTTACCTTTAGTTCCAAAGAGCCGTAGAGTAACATGAAACAGTGAACAAAGACACCATCTTTTGTTTCCACATTACCAGATACACATACACACATACAGAAGTACGTTTTACACCCTTCACTTGCCAAACCATGTGTGTGTGTGTGTGTGTGTGTGTGTGTGTGTGTGTGTGTGTGTGTGTGTGTGTGTGTGTGTGTGTGTGTGTGTGTGTGTGTGTGTGTGTGTGTGTGTGTGTGTGTGTGTGGTGTGTGTGTGTGGTGTGTGTGTGTGTGTGTGTGTGTGTGTGTGTATGTGTGTGTGTGTGTCTGTGTCTGTGTGTGTCTGTGTCTGTGTCTGTGTGGCTGTGTGTGTGTCTGTGTCTGTTGTGTCTGTGTCTGTGTGTCTGTGCCTGTGCTGTCCTTGTTCCGTATGCCTGTTTTGTGTCATATGTGTGTGCATTGTGTGTCTTTTGTCTGTTGTCTGTTTGTCTGTCTGTCTGTCTGTGCGTATGTCTGCGTGTGCCTCCGACGCACGTGCAGTGACCTAAATTTCAGCTATTAACAGCAGTATGTGAGAGATTAAAAAAAACAACAAAAAAACCTGCTTTGCTTTCAACGGTGTAGAAAACGGGCATGCCACTTGGACAGAGGCTGTCATTAAACTCTTCCTTCAACAACAAAAAATCCTCTGATTTAGCCTGAGATCAATGCCTGTGATTGAAGCTGATCATTTCATTTTCCAGTCCACATGGTCAGCTATCACACGCATACATTCACACACACACATGCGTGCGCGTGTGCACGCACACATGAACACACACAAATACACACAGACATATACAACACACGCGCGCGCGCACGCAGAGAGAGAGAGAGAGAGAGAGAGAGAAGAGAGAGAGAGAGAGAGAGAGAGAGAGAGAGAGAGAGAGAGAGAGAGAGAGAGAGAGAGAGAGAGAGAGAGAGGAGAGAGAGAGAGAGAGAGAGAGAGAGAGAGAGAGAGAGAGAGAGAGTTCTCTAATATCAAAATTTGTGAAGAGTGAAGATACCACAAATAAATTTAAAGAAATTCTCTCTGTCTCTCTGTCTCTCTGTCTCTCTGTCTCTCTCTGTCTCTCTGTCTCTCTGTCTCTGTCTCTGTCTCTGTCTCTGTCCTCTCTCTCTCTCTCTCTCTCTCTCTCTCTCTCTCTCTCTCTCTCCTCTCTCTCTCTCTCTCTCTCTCTTTCACATACACACACATGCACATACACACACATATATCTATATCTATATCTATATCTATATATACTACGTCTTTTCGTACCCCAATTCCGTTAGACAAAAATGCTTCTGAAGAAAATTTAGATGTAATTCTATCGGATGAAGAAATCTTTTTGCTGTTTTTAAGTGTCTCATACGTAGCCCAATTGTAGCGTTTCTTTAAAGTTCCTTCATATTGTTTTTCATCATTGCATTTTTATGATTTACATTCATAGTCTATTACCGTACTCTCTTTCCATATGTTTTCGATTAATTTTGCTATCAGTCCTCTTTTTCTGGTCTGATATCACTAATAGTGAACAGACGCTAAAAATAATGGACTTGCACATACACACATATACACACGCACGCACGCACGCAAGCACGCACGCATGAACACGCACGAACACGCACACACACATACACACACATACACACACACACAAAACACACACAACACACACAAACAAACACACACAAACACACACACACAAACACACACATACACACGTGTGCGCGTGCACACACGCATGCATGCACACACGTACATACATACACACATACACACTTTATAACCTGCTACACATTTCGGGAAAGTAGGCCATTGTGTTCGGGTGGGAACAGATGACCAAATTTTTAAATCACACATTACGAGGACTGGATGTTAGAATATACAGCACACGAGATCTTTTTCCATTATCCTCGAAACAAAAGACGTTAAGAATTCACACACACACACACACATACACCACACACACACACACACACACACACACACACACACACACGCCCGCCACGCACGCATGCACGCACGCACGCACGCACGCACAGCACACACACACACACACACACACCGGTATCACTGCATGGAAGGACGTAAAATTGAAGACTACTACTACTACTACTACTACTACTACTACTACTACTACTACTACTACTACTACTACACTACTACTACTAATACTACTACTACTACTACTACTACTGCTGCTGCTGCTGCTGCTGCTGCTGCTACTACTACTACTACTACTACTACTACTACTACTTCTACTACTACTACTACTATGCTGCTGCTGCTGCTACTACTACTGCTACTACTACACATACACACAAATGATTGTGTGCATGCTTGCGTGAGTGTGTGTGTGTGTGTGTGTCGCGCGCGCGCGCGCGCGCGCGCGCGCGTGTGTGTGTGTGTGTGTGTGTGTGTGTGTGTGTGTGTGTGTGTGTGTGTGTGTGTGTGTGTGTGTGTGTGAAAGTCAAAATCAAAGTCAAACTTTATTTCCAGATGGTACATTGAATAAGCAGTGCAGTTGCTTTTTTTCATCTCGTGTGTGTGTGTGTGTTGTGTGTGTGTGTGTGTGTGTG
>CM060331.1:9578878-9581378 GCA_030674155.1 Stramonita haemastoma | reverse complement strand
TTCCTCTTCCATGTTCATGTTTTAGTTTCCTCGTGTCTTCTTTTCTCTCGTCTTCTATCATTTCATCTTGGGTTCTCTTATTACATACAATTCATTTCAGCAGCGTAAAGGGATTCTTCAGCAAAATGTGTTCTCGTGTTTCAAATTGATGACAGTGTCTGTATGTCATGCGGAAACAAGTTATTAGGGATCATTTTCATCAAGGTCGTCATGATCATAGTCATAGTCATCATCGATTAATGTTATAGCCACCTTCTGAAAATTCTTTTCTAGGACTTCCCTCTTTTCTATCTCTCTCTTTGTGTTTTTTGCTTTGTTCCTTTTCTTCCTGTCATCTTCTTCTTATCTATTTTTCTGCCTTGTAGAAATTCTGTGCTAGGAATTTCCCTTTTCTATCCCTCTCTTTGTTTCTGCCGTGTTCCTTTTCTTCCTGTCGCCCCCTTCTTATATAATTATTTTCTGCCTTCTTGGTCCATTCTCACACCTTTTTTTCTAGAAAGACTTAAAATTTTGAAAAAATAGATGCATACGCAAAATCTTACCATTGTTGAATCTCAAAGCTCAAGCCGAGGAACGGGGAAAAAACTCCCCCAAAAAAACCCCGATTATCTCAATGCATGACTGCAATATTGATACACACCATTAGCTACACGCTCATTGTTGTTAAGACTCCAAAGTGTTGTTTGTTTTCAGTGTGTGTTCCTATTACTGAATGGCAACTAGTTAAACCAATGATAATATTGTCGAGGAAAGGCTACATAATTGTCCAGTGTTATATACATCTAGAGTTATTTATTTATTTATTTATTTATTTATTATTTATACCACTTTATATCACAGCTTATGTCTCTGCGTGGAATTCGGGCTGCTCTTCCTAGGAAGAGCGCGTCGCCACAATTGCAGCGCCACCCTTTTTTTTCTTTTTCCTGTCTGCAACTGTATTTGTTTTCCCTATCAAAGTGACTTTTTTCTACAGAATTTTACCAGGGACAACCCTCTTGCTGTCGTGGGTTCTTTTGCGTGCGCTAAATAATGATGTATAACGCACGGGACCTCGGTTTATCGTCTCATCCGAAAGACTAACACTCAGACCACTACTTATGGTCTAATGGATGGGGGGGGGGATTTCGAGCCCATACTGTTACAGTATCAACAACATTCTCAAATTGGGTTTTTTCGGGGGGTGGGGGGTTCTTGAAATTGTCTGTATTCTATTTGAAGTAATTGGGTTTTGGGAGCCGTAAGCTTTTGCATATAGTTGCTGTAATAGAAACATATGGACAGCACAGGTGATTGTATTATTCATATCTTAAAGTTGCTAAAGTTTGTGTCTGTAAATGAAGGGATTTTTTTTGGATCAAATTACACTTTAAAAGTTTTGCAAGCCTACACGCACGCGTGGACTGGATGTAAATAAGCACACGAGTGATTATTCCATTATCTTCAAAGTAAAAGAATATGATAAATGAATATATAAATATCCAAACAAACATGCACAGACAGTATATATATATATATATATATATATATATATATATATATATATATATATATATATATATATATATATATATATATATATACATATATATATATATACATATGCATATATATATATATCATTATTTAGATATAGATATATAAAACTGACAAAACCGCATATGTCAGCGGACTGGATGTAAAAACTTTAAAAAGCACATGAATGCTCATTCTATTACCCTCGAAATAAAACAAATATCACACACACACACACACACACACACACACACACACACACACACACACACACACACACACACACACACACACACACACACACACACACACACACACACACACACACACACACACACACACACACACACACGCACACACACAAGGTGAAGATGAAACATAGATTCCGTGTTATCATGGAATTCAGAAGATCTACAGTGATGATGGCTTCGAAGATGCATTTACAAGGCTGTCTGGATGAATTAAGGACAGGGATGAAATTAACGACATACAGAGAACAGGGAGAGGGAGGAAGGGGATGGAGGGAGGGAGAAAAGATGTGTAACCTGCAGAAAAAGACATCTTGTCAAAAATTCACTGTCAAACTTTTCCGACAGAATACAAATGAAGCTATCATGAAAGGATACGGGTTTTTTTTATTTGTTTATTATCTATTTTTTTGTGTGTCCTTTTTTCTTTTGCTGTGTTTTTTGTTGTTTTTTTGTCGGTTTTTTTCTTCTCTTTTTTCTTTTTCTTCAGTTTTCTTTTTTGTTGTTATTTTCGGGGAGGCGGTCTTTTTCCGTTCCTTATTTCTCTTTTCGCATTGTCTTTTATTATTGTTATTTTCTGTGTCATTCCGTAGGCATTGGAGTTTGTTTAGGTTTTTTATGTTTTTTTCTGTTTTTGTTTTGTTTTTGGTTGGGGTTTTTGCTTGTTTGCTTTATTTTGTTTAGGGTTGGGTTGTTGTTGTTTTGTGTTTTTTTTTTTGCTTCACGAATGTTTTTGT
>CM060331.1:9571378-9573878 GCA_030674155.1 Stramonita haemastoma | reverse complement strand
GCATTCATAAGTCAGCAGGGCCAGTGAAGACAAGACAGGGGCAAATGGAGAAAGAGGAGGAGGATCATGTCGGTGTCATTGGGTGCGACGTCAAATATTGCACCCCGTGACGCCGATAGGTGAGACAGGTGCGTCTTTCTATCTTTCTTTCGTTCTTTTGTTCTTTCTTCCTTCCATTCTTTTGCTTTTTTTTTATATTCTTTTGTTTTTTTTCTATTGTTTTGTACTTTTCTTTCAACTGCCCTTGCTTTCTTTTTTCCGTTTTTGTTTTTTATATTTTCCCATCCTTGCTTTTGTTTGATCTTTCGGTTATTCTTTCTTTCCTTCTTTCGTTCTTTTTGTTTGCCCTCTCTCTCTCTCTCTCTCTCTCTCTCTCTCTCTCTCTCTCTCTCTCTCTCTCTCTCTCTCTCTCTCTCTTCTCTCTCTCTCTTTCTTTCTTTCGTTCTGTCTGTCTCTCTTTCTTTCTTTTTTTCTGTCTGTCTGTCTCTCTTTATTTCTTTCATCCTTTCTTTTTGTCGGTCTCTCTCTCTCTCTCTCTCTCTCTCTCTCCTCTCTCTCTCTCTCTCTCTCTCTCTCTCTCTCTCTCTCTCTCTCTCTCTCTCTTTCTTTCTTTCATTCTTTCTTTCTTTCTTTCTTCCTTTCTTTTTTCTGTCTGTCTGTCTCTCTTTCTTTCTGTCTGTTTTTCTTTCTGTCAATCTGTCTCTCTCTCTCTCTCGTCCTTTCTTTCTTTCTTCCTTTCTTTCTATTTTTCTTTCATCCATTCACGTCAGCGCTGGCTACTCAGTCAATGTGATCCCTCTCTCTGTGGTCAGCTTCTCAACTGAACTGGTCACGTTTTTCTAACAGGAGGTGTTAAGGCCATAGCCTTACGAAATTTTGTTTTAATTCATTGTCCCTAGTGATACACCTCATCGTGACAGCAGCCGGACAATCGTCAGATAGATGTTGCCTTCACGAATAGTAGTAGTAGGCACCCATCAGTCTCGGAAGACTATGGAGTTGCGCTCTAGTCTTTAGATCGCAAAGCCTGGGTAAGTAAGTATGGAGGGCAAACTGTTACCCATGCAGCAGACCCCCACTCCTCTCCAGGCGACTGGATACAATAGTATATCAATAATAGTGAAAAGACGTTTAACCAAAAGATCAAAACGGAACTTTCGAATTGCCAACTGATATCTTTATTCTTTTTTCCCTTTTTTTCGAGGATAATGGATCTAACCACCCATGGGTTTTTTCTTACATCCAGTCTCCGTGTGTATGCAATTTTGTAAATCTTGTCATCTGTTCCCACCGGCACACGATGGCCTACTCTTACGAACAGCGGAACAGGATTTAACGTGTGCACAAGATGTTCTGCGTGCGTTCGCACACGGGGCTTCTGTTTATAGTCTCATCCGAAGGACTTGGGGGGGGGGGAGTGGAGTCAGCACTGATGTTCACTCCAGAGGAAAAATTCCCTCGAACGGGAATCAAACCTGGGTTGTCAAATTGCGAGCGTAATGTTCTGACCACTAGGCTACCCCGTGTGTGTGTGTGTGTGTGTGTGTGTGTGTGTGTGTGTGTGTGTGTGTGTGTGTGTGTGTGTGTGTGTGTGTGTGTGTGTGTGTGTGTGTGTGTGTAAGTGTGTAAGTGTGTAAGTGTGTAAGTGTGTAAGTGTGTAAAGTGTGTGTGTAAGTGTGTGTGTGTGTAAGATGTATGTAAGTGTGTGTATGTGTGTCTGTACGTATGTATGTGTGTCTGTGCATGTAACACAGGCGCGTGTCATATGATATGTAGACCGACGTTCTCTGAATATCGTCTTACGCAACACTGACGCCATTTTCATCCCCATAAAGCATGTTTATAGAAAAGGTCGGACAGTGGGGATTTAAGACATCACGAACAAGGAGGTGGTTAGAACGTTTCATTGGTGATCTGACGGGGCAGAATTCCAGCCACCACTAAAGCACCTGTTTGAAGGGATACTTTTTCCCCGAGGCCAACATCAGTACCGACTCCAGTCCTCCGAAAGTCTTTCAGCTGATGCTGTAAACCGAGTACCCATGTGTGAATGTATGCAAAATATTTTGCGAACAAGTTAAAAAACCCGCTCCGCTTTCAGTTAATTTTAATTCAATTCAACTATTCTATTATCTCACAAACATTGAAATTTCACGTACGAGTGTGTGTGGTGTGTGGGTGTGTGGTGTGGGTGTGGGTGTGTGTGTGTGTGTGTGTGTTTGTGTGTGTGTTTGTGTGTGTGTTTGTGTGTGTGTTTGTGTGGGAGGGGGGGGGGCGTGTGGGCGTGTGTGTGCGCGCGTGCCTTTCGGAAGAGTAAGCCATTTCGTGCCAGTAGGAACGGATGACTAATTTATTTTAACGCCTGCACAGAAGTGTCGTGTTTGGATACACTCTCCAAAGTCCTAATGCAGCTAACTTAACGGTGAGCAAACGGTCGCCTACACACACCCTAGGTGCACCCATAAGCTTGAGCCGAAGAACGAAAAAAAACTACGATCAA
>CM060331.1:9543878-9553878 GCA_030674155.1 Stramonita haemastoma | reverse complement strand
GAGAGAGAGAGAGAGAGAGAGAGAGGAGAGAGAGAGAGAGAGAGAGAGAGAGAGAGAGAGAGAGAGAGAGAGAGAGAGAGAGAGAGAGAGAGAGAGAGATGGAGAGGTGACAGACAGACAGACAAGCAGTTTAGTTACAGAGAGATAGAAAGACACAGATACAGAGACAGAGAGAAAAAGACAGACAGACAGACAGGCAGACACAGAGAGAGACAGACAGACAGACAGAGACAGACAGACAGATGCAAAGACAGGTTGAGAGGCTTATTGAAGACAAATAAAGAGATAGAGAAAAGAGGGGAAAGAGAAGAAAATAGAGAGGAAAGGGAGAGTGAGGATAAAATGGGAAAGATACATAGAAAGATGGGGGAAAGCTGAGAACAGGAAGATAAGGGTAAAGGATTAAAAAAAATAATAATAATAAATAAATAAATAAATAAAACGGACACACTGAGATGATAAAACGAAGAGAGAGAGAGAGAGAGAGAGAGAGAGAGAGAGAGAGAGAGAGAGAGAGAGAGAGAGAGAGAGAGAGAGAGAGAGAGAGAGAGAGAGAGAGAGAGAGAGAGTAAACAAAAACAAACACGCGATGAAATTTTACTCAAGTAAGGAATGGCGTAAGGGAACATTTTTTCTTTACATCTATCCCTTTTAGGAAAAAAGCAAAGACGATAACATTTTGCAGTGGAAAAGAAATAAATAAAATCATCCAGATATAGATTTGACCCTATAAATGGAGGACAAGATTATTATAAGCTCATGTTACAAGTGTGAGAGAGAGAGAAAAAGAAGAAAAGAGAGATGAGGAGACGGACACGCACAGAGAGAAAGATAGAGAGACAGAGACAGACCCAAAGCATTTACGTGAATATATATGGCCAAAAGGGGACGGGATACCTCAGTTGTCAGAGCACTCGCTTTCCCCCAGCCAATGTTAACCAGCATCGAGCATGGTTACCAATAGGTTGGATGACTGTTTGCGCGCCTTGGTTTCAGTAGTCCTCCAGTTCACCCAGCTGTTAATTTATGGGTACCTTCTCTCTTTAGAGTCAGGGAAGGTAAAGCAGCGAGGGAGAGGAGATGGGCGCTGCCCTCAAAATCCTGGCCCCTAGAGAAGCTGAGGCCTCTGATGCCTCGCTGCCCTACGACCACAAAGGTTATGGGACACCTTTACCTTTATCTGTTTATAGGCCAAAAACCTTTCTGAAGGGGTCATACACATTTCTTTCGTTCCTCGGGGAGAGCTCTGAGGGTCATCAATGGTGAGATTTTGCGTATGCGACCGTTTTTTCTCCACCGTGAAGGTAGCCGTGTTTCGATTAATATATTTTTTAATAAACTTTGGCTTGTGTAAATCACGTAGTAGTATGTTTGTCCGTAGTGTTCGACGATGACCACCAAAACAGCACAGAAGGCAGCTGCTGTTTCGGAAACTGGGCAGAAATTTTATTATAGTGGAGATGCCTTGCCACAGTACATCCACACTCTCTCGGCCAAAAGGGCATAAGGACAGTCAGCGTTGGAGATGTCTTCCAAAGGCCACCTAGCCCCCAGAGCTGCAGCACATAAGGACTGTGCAAGTCAAGCCTCCTAGTCAGAGAGTCATTGTCGATCACTAAAGACTAGGCTGTAAAGTAGAATTCCATGAGTGGGGAAAGCCACTGATCATACAGCCTCTCACTTTGTTGTTGCCCCCAGCGTCAATGGTTTAATCAAGAACTGTGATAAAACCCTGGCACCGAAGGTTTAAGTAGTTAACAAACATAAGACCGAGGAGAAGAAAACAAATCCGTACCCAACCTCTAAAACAAAACAGAGAAGGCAACTGTTTGATTTGCATCAAAATTATTGAAATGAATGGTGTATTAACCTTCACTAACGTGTGGTCTGCGGGGCTATAAGCAACAAAATTAGATTGAATTGGATTGGACCTTCACAAAAATTCACAGAGAAAGACAGACAGAGACAGAGAGAAGGACACAGAGAGAGGACAGAGAGAGAGAGAGAAAGGGGGTAGGAGAAACAGAGACAAGTAAATAGACAGACAGATCGATATAGAGACAGATAGTGAAAACAAAAGAAGAAAGAAATATACAGAGTTGAATGAAAAAAGCATGAAAGAAAGAAGGAGTGAGTTGGATTAAAAAAAATTGATACCAAAAAAACTTAACAAGAAAGGCCAAAAGAAAGAAAGAAACATGAGGGAAGAAAAAGAACTAAATAAAGCTTGTTTTTTTAAACCGAGAAATAAAGAAAATACGGACTGACAGACAGAAAAAGATAAAGAAAGACAGACAAATAGACTTACAAAAAAAAAAATTACAAAAAAGAAGATCATAAATAAAAAAGACAGAATTTTTTTTTAAAAAACGTACAAGGACAAACAACAGATCGAGCAAGACAGCCAGACTGACAGACATGAATTTGTTTTAATGCAGAAACACAGAAAGAGATTGAAAAGAAAAAATCAAAACAAAGCAAAAAAAAGACAAAATGTAATGAAGAAAGAACGAAAAGAAGAAATTCAGAACAAAAAACAAAACAAAGAAAGAGCAAAGTAAAGCAAAAAAATAACCCATGCCAATCAAAATAAAGTAGACAGAAATAAAGAAAGGAAAGGAAGAAATAAAAGAAAGAGAGGACATAAATAAAGGCAAAGAGATTAAAAAGAAATGTTAAAAAGAAAGTAAAATACAAAGCTAAAAGAAATTTTAAAAATAAATCGATAAATAAATAAAGACAGGAAATGAAAAAAAATAAATGTAGAAAAATGGAAGTGAATCAAGGACAGAGAAACGTAAAGAAAGAAAGAAAGAAAGAAAGAAAGAAAGAAAGAAAGAAAGAAAGAAAGAAAGAAAGAAAGAAAGATAGAAAGAAAGAAAGAAAGATAGAAAGAAACAAAGAAACAAAGAAAGAAAGAAAGAAAGAAAGAAAGAAAGAAAGAAAGAAAGAAAGAAAAAGAAAGATAGAAAGAAACAAAGAAACAAAGAAAGAAAGAAAGAAAGAAAGAAAGAAAGAAAGAAAGAAAGAAAGAAAGAAAGAAAGAAAGAAAAAGAAAAGAAAGATAGAAAGAAACAAAGAAACAAAGAAAGAAAGAAAGAAAGAAAGAAAGATAAAAAAGAAACAAAGAAACAAAGAAAGAAAGAAAGAAAGAAAGAAAGAAAGAAAAAGAAAGAAAGAAAGAAAGAAAGAAAGATAGAAAGAAACAAAGAAAGAAAGATAGAAAGAAACAAAGAAAACAAAGAAAGAAAGAAAGAAAAGAAAGAAAGGAAAGAAAGAAAGAAAGATAGAAAGAAACAAAGAAACAAAGAAAGAAAGAAGAAAAGAAAGAAAAGAAAGAAAGAAGAAAGAAAGATAGAAAGATAGAAAGAAACAAAGAAACAAAGAAAGAAAGAAAGAAAGAAAGAAAGAAAGAAAGAAAGAAAGAAAGAAAGATAGAAAGATAGAAAGAAACAAAGAAACAAAGAAAGAAAGAAATAGGGAAAATATCTATAAAAAAAAAAAGAAAAGAGAGAAAAAAAGAACGAAAAAATATATTTCACACTCACATATACAAACGCGCGCCCGCACGCGCACGCACACACACACACACACCACACACACACACACACACACACACACACACACACACACACACACAACACACACACAACACACACACACACACACACACACACACACACACACACACACACAGAAACAAAAATAAAAACACACAAATGATTTTTTTAAAAGGGAAAAGGAAAAAAAAGTAATAATTCACATTATAACTTCATTTGTATTCTGTCGGAAAGGTTTGACAGTACATTTTTGACAAGATTTCATTTCTCTTCCGGGTATTGGCCAACCCGCCTCCTCTCCCCCCCCCCCCCCCGCACCCGCCAAACACCCCTACCCCCACATCCACCCCCACCCCCCACCCCCATCCGCCCTTCATTTCCTGTCGGTGCTAATTCTTTCAGACATTGTCGTGAGGACATCCTCTTTAGATATATTCAGCCTCGTGCCTAGACTGTCCTGTATTGCGAAGCTGTATATGTGTGTGTGTGTGTGTGTGTGTGTGTGTGTGTGTGTGTGTGTGTGTGTGTGTGTGTGTGTGTGTGTGTGTGTGTGTGTTTCATTTGGATTCAGCAGTAGCATGCTTTCATGCATGTGTGCGCAAGGGCGCGCGTGCGCGCGTGCACTTGTTGTTGTTGGGGGGTGTGGGGGGGGGGCTGGGTGAGTGGGTGGGTTGGTGTGTGTGGGGGGTGTGTGGGGTGTGTGTGTGTGTGTGTGTGTGTGTGTGTGTGTGTGTGTGTGTGTGTGTGTGTGTGTGTGTGTGTGTGTGTGTGTTAAGTCAAAATTTTATTTCCAGAGGGTACATTGAGTAAGCAATAGATTTGCTCTAATTTATATCATCCATGCCAACCATGCTTTCCATGCCAACCATGTCATTGATACCATCCATGCCATTCATGCCAACCATGTCATTCATACCATCCACGCCAGCCATGCCAACCATACCAACCATGTCATTCATACCATCCATGCCAGCCATGCCAACCATGTCATTCATACCATCTATGCCATCTATGCCAGCCATGCCAGACATGCCATCCGTGCCAACCATGCCAACCATGTCAGTCATACCATCCATGCCATCCATGCCATCCACACCATCCACACCATCCACACCACCCATGCCATCCATACCATCCATGCCAGCCATGCCATTCATGCCATCCATGCTCACATCAACAGAAGACTTAGGACCAACCCTGCCAAACTTGGTTTGCACCACATCATCTTCTTCTTTGAACGCTCCGACAGCAACTATTGTTGTCTGTTATATGGGCGAAAATGCGTCACACCGCCATTATGCGCCTGACAAGTCAGGCCCAGCGCTTCTGACTTCAGCATAAAAGAAAACTGTTATTTTTTAAGTCGTTCTGGTTTTTTAAAAAAACTAAACAAACAAAAAGGCAGGAGAATGGACCCAGAAGGCAGAAAATAGACAGGAGGGAGGTGATTACAGGAAGAAGAAAATGAAACAAGGCAGAAACAAAGAAAGTGGTAGGGAAAAAATGACAATTTTTTACCACAGAGTTTTCAGAAGGTGGAGGGATGCTATTTGTACTAACAGACCCCCTAGCTTCCCCACTGGGGGTGAAACTAGACATCTCATTTTCGGAGCTTCTCACGTAACGTAACGAAGCCTGTTTCTTTTGATGTAGGCTCGATCTCTGCATCCAGTGAACCCCTTTTCTGCTTGGGTTTTTTTTTTCTTTAGGTCAATGCACCCAGGTCTGTATTAAGCAACAACCCCCTCCTCCCCACCCCCCACCCCCCACCCCCAAAAAAAAGGTCTGTCTGATATTAGAGCTGCCAGAAGGCGTGATGTTCGTGGCAGGTGTTTTTGGAGGCTGGCTAAAAAAGCCAGTCAGGCGTACGTCACTGAAAATGAAGACAAACAAGTGGGGAAAAAAACTGACCACTAGTGAAGGGATGCTGTGAATAAAATGAAGGAATTAAACAGGCAGGAGTGTGATGTAGCTTGCTTTCTCTGTCTCCCTGTCTCTGTCTGTCTGTCTGTCTGTCTCTGTCTGTGTGTCTGTGTGTCTGTGTGTCTGTGTGTGTGTGTGTGTGTGTGTGTCTGTCTGTCTGTCTCTCTCTCTCTCTCTCTCTCTCTCTCTCTCTCTCTCTCTCTCTTCTCTCTCTCTTTCTTTCTCTCTTTCTCTCTTTCTCTCTTTCTCTCTTTCTCTCTACTTTTCCTCTCTGGTTTGTGTTGGTACACCATTTGTGCTAGGGTTTTTTGTTTCTTTTTAGAAGCCTGCTTGTCTTCAATTCTCGCCATCTCCTTCCTCCAGTCTTTCTATCTTCATCTGCCAATAATTATAGTTTTGTCTGAGCCTATCAATCACCTGCAAAACTGCCTCTTCACCACCACCACCCCACCCCCATCCCTTTCCTTTACCCTCGCTTACCTTTTTCTACAGTCCAACCTTCTCCGATCTGTCTCTCTCTGTCTTTCTTTCTGTCTGTTTGCCTGTCTGTCTGTCTGTCAAAGTAAAAGTAAAAGGCAAGTTTTCATTTCCGGATGGTACTTTGAATAAGCATTGATTTCCTCTCTGTCAGTCTGTCCGTCTGTCTGTTTGTCTGTCTGTCTGTCTGTCTGGTTGTCTGTCTATCAAGCAGATCGGCATACGGATAGAGGGATAGCCTGCCAGATACAGACAGACAGAGAAACATCATGCAAAAAGACAGCAGATAAAGACAGAAAAGAGAGAGAGAGACAAACAGATTGCAGAAAGAGACCTGATAAAACAGGGAGAGGGACAAACAGAGAGACAAACAGCCAGATAGACGTAATATAAAAAGAACAGATAAAACAAGGAGAGATGGGGGAGATAGGCTGACAGATGTAATACAGAAAGAGGGCAAATTAAGAAAGGAAGAGGAAGGGGGGGGACAGGCAGGCAGACAGACATAAAGCAGAATGAGAGAGAGACACAGAGAGAGAGAGGGAGAGAGAGGAGGAGAGAGACAGAGAGGAGAGACAGAGAGAGGCACAGAAAGACACAGAGAGACAGACACAGAGAGACAGAGAGAGACAGAGAGAGAGACAGAGACAGAGAGAGCACTTAAAACAGAAGGAGAGCACACACAGAGGGACAGAGATAGAAACATAGAGAGAGGGAGACTGAGAGAAACAAAGACTGAGAGAGACAGAGAGACAGAGACAGAGAGAGACAGAGACAGAGAGAGACAGAGAGAGACAGAGATAGAAAAAAAACATAAAACAGAGAGACCAGATAAAGACAGGCAGACAAGGAAACAAACCTGAAACAGAGAAAGAAAGAGAAAGACAGAGAAACAGATAGAAAGACAGAGAAGAGAGAGAAAAAGACAGAGAAAGAGAAAGAGCACATGAATGCATCTCATCCTGCCCACCCACAGCTTTAGTTACGCCGATTCTGACAGAAACAAGATGACGGCAAAAACAGGATTCCCCTTTTTTGTTAAAATCTGTTGTGAAAACAAGGCGGCCAAAGCCCTTCTCACGCCATTAGTGGGCACACGCCATCTCCGGATTATTCACACTTGAGAGGGAGACAGAGACAGACAAACAGACAGAGACAGAGACACAGAGACACAGAGAGAGACACAGAGAGAGACACAGAGAGAGACAGAGAGAGAGAGAACTTAAAACAGGAGAGCACACAGAGAAGGACAGAGAGAAACAGAGAGACATAAAGACAGACAGACAGAGAGACAGAGAGTTAGACACAGACACAGAGATAGAGAGAACAAAACAAACATAAAACAGAAAGAGACCAAAAATTAATACAGACAGGCAGACAGAGAGACAATCTTAAAACAGACAGAGAAAGACAGAGAAAAAGACAGAAAGACAGAAAAAGAGAAAGAAAGACAGAGAAAGACAGAAAAAGACAGAGAAAGAGAAAGAGCGCATGAACGCATCCAATCCTGCCCACCCACAGCTTCAGTTACGCCGATTCTGACGAAACAAGATGATGGCAAAAACAGGATTCCCCTTTTTGTAAAAGTCTGTTGTGAAAACAAGGCGGTCAAAGCCTTTCTCTCACCATTAGTGGGCACACGCCATCTCCGGATTATTCACACTGTGGTGAGGAGAGAGAGAGAGAGAGAGAGAGAGAGAGGAGAGAGAGAGAGAGAGAGAGAGAGAGAGAGGAGGGAGGGAGGGGGAGGAGAGAGGGAGGGAGAGGGGGGGGGGGGGGGGGGGGGGGGGGGGGGGGAGGGAGAGAGAGACAGAGAGAGACAGAGAGAGACAGAGAGAGAAAAAAAAACTTTTAAGAGAGAGAGACACACAGAGAGAGAACTTAAAACAGAAGGAGAGCACACAAAGAGGGACAGAAAGAGACACAGAGAGAGATACAGGCACAGAGAGAGACAGAGACAGAGAGAGAGAGACAGAGACAGAGAGAGAGACAGAGACAGAGACAGAAACAGAGAGACAGAGAGACAGGGAACTTAAAACAGAAGGAGAGCACACAGAGAGGGACACAGAGAGAGACTCAGAGAGAGAGAGAGAGAGAGAGAGGAGAGAGAGAGAGAGAGAGAGAGAGAGAGAGAGAGAGAGAGAGAGAGAGAGAGAGAGAGAGAGAGAGAGAGAGAGAGAGAGAGAGAGAGAGAGAGAGAGAGAGAGAGAGAGAGAGAGAGAGAGAGAGGACAAAAAAAACAGAAAGAGAACAGATAAAGACAGGCAGACAGAGAGACGAACCTGAAACAGACAGAGAAAAACAGAGAAACAGAAGAGCACATGAATGCATGTCATCCTGCCCACCCACAACGTTGGTTATGCTGATTCTGACGAAACAACAGAAACAAGATGACGGCAAAAACAGGATTCATTTTTTTGTTAAAAGCTGTTGTGAAAACAAGGCGGCCGAAGCCTTTCTTTTTTATATTTATTCTTTTATATCGAGGATAACAGAATAAGCAATCATGTGCTTTTTTTCATCCGGTCCCCGTGTGTATGCAGTTTTGTCAATCTTGTCATCTGTTCCCACCGGCACACGATGGCCTACTCTTACGAAAAGCGGAACAGGATTTAACGTGTGCGCAAGATGTTCTGCGTGCGTACGCACACGGGGCCTCGGTTTAAAGTCTCATCCGAAGGACTTTTGGGGAGAGTGGAGTCAGCACTGATGTTAACTCCAGGAAGAAAATTTCCTCGACCGGACTCGAACCCGGGTCGTCAAATTGCGAGCGCAATGTTCTGACCACTAGGCTATCCGTCCCCCTGACGCCATTAGTGGGCACACGCCATCTCCGGATTATTCACACTTTGGTGAGAGTGCTAAATACAAACCATGGCCCCCTTTTTTTCCTAACTGATCAATCTCTTGTGGTTATGGTAAAAGTATAGCCTGTGATTTGACCTTCATATCACTCTCCACCTTCCCCGTCAAAAAAATCACGAGCCTGAAAATCTAGGAGGGGGGGAGGAGAAGAATGCAAGTACAGAAGCTTGAAGAGAGAGAGAGAGAGAGAGAGAGAGAGAGAGAGAGAGAGAGAGAGAGAGAGAGAGAGAGAGAGAGAGAGAGAGAGAGAGGAGAGAGAGAGAGAGAGAGAGAGAGAGAGAGAGAGAGAGAGAGAGAATGAATGGTCTCTACTTATTTAAATAAATGAATGATCTTTATTTTTCAAGAGCTACAGATAAACATTCACATTCTATTGTTCATCGAGCCCTTACCCTGATTATTGACTATCAATGAATGAATGAATTATCTATAGTTTTTAAGAACTACAGATAAACATTCACATACTATTTTTCATCCGGCCCTTGCCCTGATTAGGGACTAGCAACAAAACAAGAAGGAAACACCCCCCACCCCCACTGAAAAAACCATAACCACAACAAAAATCTGACAACTAGATCTAATAAGATAAAGAAACGAGCGGTAAGTAAACGAACAACTCATTGCAGGTACACACTCTCTTATTTCTTTAAAAAATAAAACATCCAGATTTCCTGAGAGAATAAAACTAATCTGACCATAGCCTGACGACACGCAAAGAGTAGCGTTCATATATATAGCCTGCTGTACTACAGAGAGATTTAAATGCAAGGTGTGCGGGATGCGTATCTACATGGCTTTCTCTCACTCTTGTTTCATCTGTGTCAGGATGTGGGCAGCGATAATCTATCTGCCGAGCTGAGAACATCCGCGATCAACAATCTTTCAAAAGTGTTTTAGGAAAAACTCGAAAATATACAATTTACCACTTGTTTTTCTTATTTTTCCTATATCGTTCGTTACACGTTCCGCTAATGCGCGACGCTTTGAATGCCCTCCCCTGACCATCAAAAACACTGTTGCCTTCTTTAAAACTACTAAATTTCATAACGGCTTGTCGCCCCATGCTTTGGATTGCCTCCCTTAGCAAGAACACTGTTGCCTTCTTTGTGCTTACTAAAATTCATAAAGGTCGCCGTTTCAGGGGAGTAAACTAAGGAAACAACTTCTCAACGAAG
>CM060331.1:9540375-9543778 GCA_030674155.1 Stramonita haemastoma | reverse complement strand
CCCTCTTCCCCTCCTCTTTTCCCCCTTCTCCCCTTCTCTCCTCTTTCCTCTTCTCCTTCTCCCTCTCTCTTCTCTTCTCCTCTCTCCCTAAATTAGTATGATTTTTAATTATTTTTTTGTGTTTTAAGGGGTTTTTTACTTTTGTATGTGTGTGTGGTGGTTTTTTATGCCTTCTTTGCTTGTTCCCCCCCCCTCCACACAACACACAAAGGTACACACACACCACCCCCACGCACGCACGCACGCACGGAACAGCACCCGCCAAACACACACACATACACACACAACCCACACCCCCCCCCCACACAACCACACACAGGAATGTTTTAGTTTTTAAATAAATTTTTTGGCTTATAGATTTGGAATGCCTTGTATCAATCCCCCTGAATAATTTGCATTTTCCCCTTCTCTTCTTAGTATATTTTAATTTTTTAATGTATTGAATTTAATTTAAAACTGTTTTATATAACCTTAAATGTGTTTGGCTCCTATTTGATATTCTCTTTTAATTTTCTTTTTTGTTTGTTTGTTTTGCTTTCGGGATTTTTTTACATTGTAAGGCTTGGCATGTTGGAGCTTACAGGTTTCTTTATGAAATTATTGTTTACAAAAAGTGTTATGCTGTTTTTAAAAAATACTTTATTGATGGAAGTTTTGCCTTTGAGTAACTTAAAGATCCCTTTTTTTTCCCTCATTTTCCCACTTCCACATATGCTACCAACTTTCATTGGATGGGGAATGTTTTGGTTTTTTTGAAATTTAAATTAAAATTTGCATTCACTGTTAAAATATAAAATACGAATTGTATTTAGGTTTTTTTGGGTTTAAGGGTTTGTTTTTTTGTTTTTTTTTTCGGGGCTTTCCTTTCCTTTTTGCCCTTTTTTGCTTGTTTTTACCCCCCCCTCATACACACACACGCGCGCGCGCGCGCGGCAGCTGCACCAACGAGCCGTACCAACCACAACACACACACCACCACACACACACACCACACAACACACAAACACACACACACACAAACATGGAATTATTTTTTTCAATGAAGGGTTTTGGCCTATAGATTTGTAATGCCTTAGTTTTAAAGGGCCTGATAATATTTCTATTTTCCTTTTTTTATGTATAATTTATCTTTTTAAAGCATTGAGTTTTGATTTAAAAATTTTGAAGTTTCTTTGCCCTATTTGACATTTCTTTACATAATCTTGCTCTTTTTTTTTTGTTTGTTTGCTTTTCGGGGTTTTCTATTCCTTGTTAGGTTTGGCCACATTGTGAGCTTATAGATCTAGGTTTCATTGATGATGATTTTTTTTTTAAAATAGAAGTGTGAGTCTTCTGACATATTTTGTTGACTGGTTTGTTTTGATGACGATGTAACTTAAAGATGCTCTCTCTCTCTCTCTCTCTCTCTCTCTCTCTCTCTCTCTCTCTCTCTCTCTCTCTCTCTCTCTCTCTCTCTCTCTCTCTCTCTCTCTCTCTCTCTCTCTCCCCTCTCTCTCTCTCTCTCTCTCTCACACACACACACAACACACAACACACATGCACACACACAACCCGACTTCAGCATGTTCATGACATGATGCATGTCCTCTAACTCTGTTGGGAGCAATCAGGTATTCCTTCCTCCTCCTCCTCCTCCTCCTCCTCCTCCTCCTCCTTCTCCTCCTCCCCCCCTTTCCTCAAGCCCCCGCCCCCTCACACCGCCTCTTTCCGTTATCTTTACCTTGTCTATGCCCTTCTCCCATAGCAGCCCATCTGGGAGTTTTTTGATGTTAGTAGAATCAAGATATAACAGCTTTTTACAGGAAATGATATTCACATGTGTGTTTAGGTAAGGTAAAAGTAAAGATGCCCCATAACCTTTGTGTTCGCTGGAGAGCAAGGCGTCAGATTCCTAAGCTTTTCTAGGGGCCAGCGTATTGAGGGCAGCACCCATCTCCTCTCCCTCGCTGCTTTACCTTCCCTGACCCTAAAGAGGGCAGGTACCCATTTACAGCTGGGTGAAGCGGGGAACTACTGAAGCCAAGTCGTGCAAACGGTCAACTGTCCACTTGGTAACCACGCTCGATGCTGCTTAACCTTAACTGGGGGGAAAGCAAGCGCTCTGACCACTGAGATACCCCCCCCCCCTCATTCTTGGTACTTTCTCATAAACGTAGAATTTGTATGATAGGGCACAGCTAAGTTTACTTGCTACCATTACCACACAGTCATGTTTGTTCTGAACAAATTTCAAGGTAAAGTATAAAAATGTGAAACTGACCTGGTGCGAAATTGCTGTCATAAGTAAACAATACGTTTCCATGAATTAAAAAAAAAAAAAGGGACACTTCTCTTATGTTTCGATGGGACACTTTTGATGACTATTAAAATGTATATTTGTTGTTGTTTTTTTTAAGTGACACTGTACACCTATAAACATGTACTCAATATGTTGTAGATAGTATCTGTTCTTACTGTTCATACATATTATTATGTACTGTTATGATTATGAGTTTGTTCTTTAGATTCTAGAGTCAGCGTTGAAAATGGATTTTCCAAATGACATACCCTCCGCCCCCTTGATAAAGGAAATATCAAGAAAATTTGACAGCTTTTCATGCATATGAACGTTTTTACTTCATAAAATGATAAAAAAAATAAGCCATCATTAAATGAGTAAGGGGTGAGTGTACGAAGAACACAAGCTGAAAAAGACCTGTATCTTCAATCAGTGTTTTTTCCTTTCCCACTTTCTTCTTTTCATAAGTATTAGACTGGAACTAGTGATTCCAAGACATTGGAAAACAAATATTAATTACCACTCCCATACCGTTTTACCTCTGCGTTTATCAAAACTATTACACAGAAACTTCAGTCTTTCTGTCTGTCTTTCTGTCTGTCTCCCTGTCTGTCTGTCTGTCTGTCTTTCTGTCTGTCTCCCTGTCTGTCTGTCTGTCTGTCTGTCTGTCTGTTTGTCTGTTCCAGCCCCCCTCTCCACCCCTCTCTCTCTGTCTCTATCTGTCTGTCTGTCTGGTCTGGTCTGTCTGTCTGTCTGTCTGTCTGTTGCTGCCTGCCTGCCTGTCTGTCTGTCTGTCTGTCTGTCTGTCTGTCTGTCTGTCTCTGTCTCTCTCTCTCTCTCTCTCTCTCTCTCTCTCTCTCTCTCTCTCTCTCTCTCTCTCCTCTCTCTCTCTCTCTCTCTCTCCTCTCTCTCTCTCTCTCTCTCTCTCTCTCTCTCTCTCTCTCTCTCTCTCTCTCTCTCTCCACATCATTATCACTATGGTGTGTGCATATGCATGTGTTCATGTGTGTATGTGCATGCAGATGTGAGTGTATGTCTATGTCTATAGGTCTGTGCACGTGCGATTAGATACCTACACGAGTGTGTGTCTGTGTGTGTGTGTGAGGGTGTATGTGTTTGTGTGTG
>CM060331.1:9422732-9517732 GCA_030674155.1 Stramonita haemastoma | reverse complement strand
TCTTTATCTTAATTTATTTACTCATATGTTTATGCTCATATTTATTTATTTATTTATTATTTTCTTTTGTTCTATTTATACTTTCCCCCCTCCCCAAACCCAGTCCGGTATCACTGTATGTGGAAGGACGTAAAATTGAAGACTACTACTACTACTACTTACTACTACTACTACTACTACACACACACACACACACACAGACCACGAACGTGCCCGTTATTGTAGCTTATTCTGCAGACATGGTCAGGACAGGCCAGACCAGTGTATTGTAGCAAACGAGTGTGCTGACGCCTGCTAAACTGTCATCATCCCACCTTGCCTGCTGTGGCTGGGGGCTGCAAATCAGCTGTAGCATTGTCTTGTTATGCGCTAATAGGATTAACTTGGTAATAAAAGGCTGGTGGAGTGTAATGTTGGTCTAGCCTAGAGGTAACATGTCTGTCTAGAAAGCGAAAAGTCCGGATCAGATTGTGCGGTGGTTCAAATCCGGTTATTTATTTATTTTATTTATTTATTCTTTTATATCGAGGATAATGGAATAAACACTCATGTGTTTTTTTTACATCCAGTCCCCGTACGTATGCGGTTTTGTAAATCTTGTCATCTGTTTCCACCGGCACACGATGGCCTACTCTTACGAAAACCGGAACAGGATTTAACGTGTGCGCAAGATGTTCTGCGTGCGTTCGCACACAAGGCCTCGGTTTAAAGTCTCATCCGAAAGACTTTTGAGGGGAGTGGATTCAGCACTGATGTTAATTCCAGAGGAAAAATCCCTTGGAACGGGAATCGAACCCTGGTCGTCAAACTGCCAGCGCAATGTTCTGACCACTAGGCTATCCCGTCCCTCGGTTTGGACCCAAAGCATTTCTCCCCATCCATTAGACCATGTGTGGAGGTCTAGGTGCTAGTCTTTCGGATGAGACGAAAAACCAAGGTCCCGTGTGTTACACATCATTGCTTCACGCACGTAAAAGAACCCACGGCAACAAGAGGGTTGTACCTGGCAAAATTATGTTGAAAAAAAGCCACTTTAACAGGGAAACAGATACAGATGCAGACAGGAAAAAATGGTGGTGCTGCACTTGTGGTTACGCACTCTCCCCGGGTAGAGTAGCTCAAACTTCATACAGAGAAATTTGCTGTGACATAAAGTGGTATAAATAATTAGTATGAATGAATACATGATTTTAAAAAAATCATCAAAGCAGATCTTTAACCGTTTCAATTTAAGACTGATGTAGTTGGTTTTTAAGCTAGAATTTTGCCGTATTTGAAACCTCCCAGGAAAACATAATCAACTTTCCTTTCTACAAGATCTTTAGCATAGATGCGTTGACGTATTTCTGAGAGGACCTGAATCCTGGATGTAACCTATCACCCCTTTTTTTTTTTACAGAACTCAGGAACACTACAAAGTATAGCATGTCTAAATTCAGTGATAGACCCCCACACCTTCAGACTGAAAACAAAACTCGATTCCTTCTTTAGCGTCTGTGTGTTCAGTGACACTTGTTGAAGAAAAACCAGGGTTAAAAAAAAGCCTGGATTGGGAAAGAGACTGGAATAAAGATCAACAAATAACACACTGAGCCAAGGGCGATAGGTTTTTGTTGTCCCCCTTAAAAACCAACCTTTGTCTGACACAATGGACACTTTTTTCTTGCAGTTTGGTTTCTTAATCATTTTCAGATTTTTTTTTTAAAAGGAAATATCATACTATAGATAATGTTCTCTATTCGTTTCTTCGGGTTTGTAGCAAAAAAAACAAAAACGAGGAATACTATAGGAAAAAGTGCAGACATTGTAATGCACTTGAAGCGGTGTGCTGCAACTTGAGATATGTGCACTGGCTGTGTTTGCAATTAGTGCAGACCTCCCTGTCATATGCTCCGGTTTCTGCATAAATATTTGCTGTAGGTCTCTGTCTATCTGTTTCTGCTTCTGTGTCTGTCCCTCTGTCTATAATTGTGCCTCTGTCTCTTTCTATCTTTCTCTGTTTCTCTCTCTGTCTCTCATTCTCTGTCTGTCTCTCTGTCTCCCCCCTCTCTGTGTGTCTTTCTGTGTCTCTATCTTTCTTTCTCCCTTTCTCTTTCTCTCTCCTTGTGTCTTTTCTCTGTCTCTGTTTCTCTTTCTGTCTCTGTTTGTCTCTCTCTTTTGTGTCTGTCTGTCTGTCTGTCTGTCTGTCTGTCTGTCTGTCTGTCTGTCTGTCCTGTCTGTCTTCTCTCTGTCTCTCGTCTCTGTCCTCTCTCCTCTCCTCTCTCTCTCCCTCTCTCTCTCTCTCTCTCTCTCCTCTCTCTCTCTCTCTCTCTCTCTCTCTCTCTCTCTCTCTCCTCTCTCTCTCTCTCTCTCTCTCTCTCTCTCTCTCTCTCTCTCTCCTCCTCCCTCTCTCTCTCTCTCCTCTCTCTCTCTCTGTGTTTTCTGTCTCTCTCGTTGTGTCTCTGTCTCTGTCGCTTTTCTTGTCTCTCTTTGTCTCACTCTTTCTCTGTATATTGTGTGTTTGAGAGAGAGAGCGAGACAGAGACAGAGAACAGAGAGAAGAGGAGAGAGAGAGAGACAGAGACAGAAGACAGAAAAGACAGACAGACAGACAGAGACAGAGAGACACACAGATACAGAGACATAGAGGGAGAACGCTCACCCCATCGCTAGATTTGCAAAACAGATGTTGTTTTCAGAGGGTAGAGATACTCTACATTTTTGTATTTACTCCTGCAATAAAACTCTTCATGCCATCCAGACTTACAGGCCTCTAGTGTGGGCCATGCGATAAAAAGGAGAAATAAAACACTGAAGCGAAAGAACAAACAGAAAACTGCACTTTCTTCATATAGGCTGGCTTTTGTTTATACACACATCGACACAGACAAACAGGCAGAGAGACAGACAGACAGACAAACAGGCAGACACACACAATTATACAACACACACACGCACTCACGCACGTCCGTGGACGTAGAGTCATTTCAAGCACACATTCCTGCAAGCTAAGCCGTTAGTTTGTCTATCTGTATGTCTGTCTATGTCCTGTCTGTCTGTTTGTATCTATTTGTGTCTCTGTCTGTCTGTCTCTTTGTCTGTCTGTCTCTGTCTCTGTCTCTGTCTCTTTGTCTGTCTCTGTATCTGTCTGTCTCTGTCTGTTTGTCACTGTTTCTGTCTGTCTGTCACTGTTTCTGTCTGTCTGTCCCTCTCTCTCTCTCTCTCTCTCTCTCTCTCTCTCTCTCTCCTCCTCTCTCTCTCTCTCATCTCTCTCTCTCTCTCTCTCTCTCTCATCTCTCTCTCTCTCTTCTTCTCTCTCTCTCTCTCTCTCTCTCCTCTCTCTCTCTCCTCTCTCTCTCTCTCTCTCTCTCTCTCTCTCTCTTTCAGTCTGCTGCTTGGAAAAAAAACCCCGCAACATCTGTTTTTAATCATGGTTTTTTTTTTTGGCATTACCCACTTGATATTTGATTCACAGTTTAGTCCATAGATGCTTTGAACATATTTATTTAAGTCCGAAATAGACATCGCTATCTTTAAACAGGCGCCACACCCCCAGACAACCAATCCACCAGTGCAGTGATTCAGAGTGACAAAGACGAGTAAAATGGATCCACTTCACCTTCAACCCATTAACAGCTAGTTGAGGCAAAGGAGTGGATTAGCTAGGCAGTGCACCTTTACCTTAGCCCCCCCCCCCCCCCAGTTCACCCGCCTGAACATGGGTACCTGCCCTCTTTAGTGTCAGGGAAGGTAAAGCAGCGAGGGAGAGGAGATGGGCGCCGCCCTTAACATGCTGGCCCCTGGAGAAGCTGACGTCTCTGATGCCTTGCTCCCCTACGACCGCCTAGGTTATGGGACACCTTTACCTTTACTTTTTTTTACCTCTGAAAGTTGACGCTGGCGGAGCCCATACCTCTCCACGTCACACAATGCATGCTGGGTATGCCTGTATTATCCTGCTGTCATGGCCGTTCTCATTTTTTTTCTTGCAAAGATGGATGCACTGCAATGTGTGTGTGAGATACGACACCCATGTCTGCACATAGAGCCTTGGTTTGTAGTCTCCTCAACCTCCGAAGTCAGACTTCGGCTGCGTTAATGGTTGGTTAAAAATGGTTGACACACAAAATATAACTATCAGTGAATCTCAAGAGTTCTACCCGAGGAAGGGCAAAAAAAAAGAAAAAAGAAATAGTGTCACCAGGATGACTTACAGAACTCAGAATTAGATATAACGTCTTGTCTGTTTGTTTGTTTTTCATTTAAAGTCTGTTCACTCTGGGTGATATTAGACTTAAACAAAAAATAAAAGTAGCTAAAACAATCCCAACAATTAAAAAAAAATATATAAAAGAACATTGATAGCAGACCGAGAAATAACTTTAGCAATATCAACAATTTCTGGTCTACGAGTGAGTAAACCCACAGATTCCCTTTACAGATCTATGATACCAGAATTTGTGTATAATAATATCAAGATAAGGCAATCAAAACGAATGTGTTCACAAGATAAAGAGTGAGAACAAGCAAACGTCGACTTCAAACCAGTTCTACGAAGACTGCAGGCGGCTGCCTGTTACCCTAGCTCGCAGATCACCAACTTCACACTACGGGCAAAAATCTATTCTGTCTCCGGTAGGAATGAATGACCTCCTTTTTTATTATTTTGTATTTTACTTCTTGTGGGCTTGTCAGATTTCACGTCTGCTTGTGACACTGCGCAGGATGACGTTGACAGATGCAAGAAACCAGCTTCCTCCACGGGGAAAAAGCGCCCTTTGTGTTTAGATATTCATCCCAAAATTAACAAAGTTATGATGTAAGAAAGAACACAAAAATCAAAATTTAAAGGCATCAATGAGATCAGTATTTAATAATAAAAAAGACAATTAGCTCGTGTCTTTTTAGGATTTGTTTTTGTTTTGTTTTTTTCTTAATCAAAGCGTGTAAAGTGAAAATTTGAAAAGCTAGTAAAAGCGCAGCACAGAAGACAAAAAACTGTAAAAATAAAAGAGGCATACATAGATCGTTTCATTGAACTTTGTTCAAGAAATCGATAATGTTCATGTGTTTATTTCATTCAAGCGTGTAACTGATAGCTCGATGAACGAAACATAAATATATATATTCTTTGTTAATTATTCTCTGTTGAACATCATGAAATATTTGATGATTACAATGTTTGATTACCTGTATTAAGAAGTGGCGGAGATAATCCCAGTTTCTCTCAGTCAGTCGATCAGTTTCTGTTTCTCTCTCTCTCTCTCTCTCTCTCTCTCTCTCTCTCTCTCTCTCTCCTCTCTCTCTCTCTCTCTCTCTCCTCTCTCTCTCTCTACTCTCTCTCTCTCTCTCTCTCTTGAAATTGTAAGAGGCTTTTTGTTGTTCTTGTTCTTTTGGCTGGTTGGTTGGTTGGTTGGTTGAGGTTTTTGTTGTTGTTTTTCTATAATGATGTAATGCGTATCTTCATTATTATGCTATGAGCATATCCCACTGTATGGGAGATAATGTACATGCCTATGGATATGTGTCCAGGACGATGTGTGTGTGTGTGTGTGTGTGTGTGTGTGTGTGTGTGTGTGTGTGTGTGTGTGTGTGTGTGTGTGTGTGTGTGTGTGTGTGTGTATGTGTGGGTGTTTTTTTGTGTGTGTGAGGGGGTGGTGGTGGGGATTGTTTGTGAGCATACATGTTTGTGAGTGGGGGCGGAGGTGTTTTGTCTTGATTTTGGGGGAAAATTGTTTGTTTATGGAGTGGGTGTTAGGGAGGGGATTTTTTTTTCCCCATGTTTGATTGGTCTTGTTTATTCATTTAATTTGTTAACTTATGTTGTCTCTCAATGATTTCCTGATTTAGCAATAATTTAATGAAAAGATGACTGATGGATTACCTTTTTTATATTTCATATTCATTCTTCTCTTAATGTATTGATTTATTCTTTTTCTTTTCTTTTTTTTCATATTTTCGCCCATGAGGGCCTGGTGTAAAGAAGCCTCTGGCTTATCCAATCACCCTCATTAAAATTTCGAGTTTCGAGTTTCGAGTTTTTCTCTCTTTATCTGTTCTCTTGTCTATCCGTCTGCCTGTCTGCCTGTCTGCCTGTCTGTCTGTCTGTCTGTCTGTCTTTCTGTCTGTCTGTCTGTCTGTCTGTCTCTGTCTCTGTCTCTCTGTCTCTCTGTCTCTCTGTCTGTCTGTCTGTCTGTATGTCTGTCTGTCTCTTCTCGTCTCTTCTCTTCTCTTCTCTTCTCATCTCTCTCTCTCTCTCTCTCTCTCTCTCTCTCTCTCTCTCCTCTCTCTCTCTCTCTCTCTCTCTCTCTCTCTCTCTCTCTCCTCTCTCTCTCTCTTCTCTCTCTCTCCTCTCTCGTCTCTCTGTCCTCCCTCTCTCCCTCTTTAACATTCTGCACATTGCCGATGCCACCATTGTTTTTTGTTGTGTTTTTTTTTAGTTTGCGTATGCAGCTATTTTCCCGCCATCAAGGTAGCACATCCGACTTCTAAGATGATGTCTGAGCACACCAACTGCATTTTTTAATGTATACAACGTTTCGATCCCAGCCTTACCCCATTTGACGAGAAAATCGAACTGAATGTCAAAGTCCTTTCGAATGAGACAACAAAACCGGGACCCTGAATGTGAAAGCACACAGAATATCTTGCCACAATGTTAAAATACCCTTCCGCCTTTTGGAAAGTAGGCACAACGTTGTAGCGGTAAGAACGGATTAGAGAAAAAAAAACAGCAGTCATCCAAATGTGGTTTAAGACACATGCCGAAGTCGGAATGCGACTCATAATTCATGGCTGTGAAAAAAAAAGCAATTGCAAAAAATTCACCTTGGTTGACCTCCGAGCTGTTGCCGAGGAACAAAAAAATTATACAACTAATCTGGGAATGAACAAGAATTATAAACGTAATCTTCATATCGTTCTCAAATAGAAATCACAGGAAACGTAAACGTTCATGTTTGACATCAGAAAATGTTCAGGGCAGAATTAAAGGTGTGATTTTTTTTCAATCTAAACCAAATCAACTAAAGTATGTTCCACACAAACTGATAATACTTGGGACAAAAAAAAAAAGACAGGCGCAAAAATCCCTGCTCTGTTTGCACATGGAAAACTTACCGTATAGCACGGATGCCGGGGGTAAGTGCTTTAACAGCCTGTCAGATTACTTAGTCTTTTTCTCGCAGTTCTGGCAACCACTGATAGAGAGGATAGATTTTCCGGAGCCAGGGGAATGGCAAAGAAGGAACTGCTAAAGGGTTAACCACCTTAAGACTTGAATGTAAAAGAAAGTTTACTACTCGTCCTTTACTGATTTTTGTGTGTGTTTTTCATTCTTTGTGTTTCGATTTTTCTTTCTTTCTTTTTCTTTTTTTTTCTTTCTTGCTTTCTTCTGCTTTCGTTCTTTTTTTCTTTACGTTTTTTTTCTTTCTTTCTTTCTTTTCTTTTCTTTCTTTCTTTTTCGTATTCATTCTTTCTTTTCTTTTCTTTTCTTTTCTTTTCTTTCTTTTCTTTTCTTTTTTCTATTTTCTTCCTCTTTACCTTGGAACGTTTCTTTATACCTTAAATGTATTTCTTTTGACATTTTCTTTTTTTCCATTCTTTCTTTCTTTCTTTTTCCTTTCTTTCTTTCTTTTCCTTTCTTTCTGTCTATCTATCGTTTTTTATCTTTCTATTTTTTCCTGTTTGTCATGGAATGTTTCTTTAATCCTGAAATGGTTTTTATTTCCTTTTTGGGTATTCCCCTTTTTCATTTTATCTGTTCAGCCATTTTTTCTTTATTTTCTCTGACCCTGTTCGCTGCCTCTGCCTGTGTCTATGCCTTTGTCTCTGTCTGTCTGTCTTGTCTGTCTGTCTCTTCTGTCTGTCTCTCTCTGTCTTCTCTCTCTCCCTCTGTCTCTCTCTCTCTCCCTCTCCCTCTCTCTCTCTCTCTCTCCTCTCTCTCTCCTTCCTCCCCCCCCCCCTCTCTCTCTCTCTCTCTCTCTCTCTCTCTCTCTCAATCTTTACAAGATTTCTCTCCCTATGTAAAAAAAACAAACATAAATGTTGCTCTGTTTTTCTTGTTTTCTGTCTCTCGGTCTTCATGTGTCTGTAATTTATGTTTCTCTGTACTACTGTAGCGTGGTTTGCCTGTGTACCTCAGCATTAAAAGGGACAGGTGTTTTGATAATGCTGGGTTTATGGCCACTAGGGGTACATGACAATAGCAAGGTGAGCCAGACCAGAGAGTATTCCTTGAATATGGATTAGGGCTGTAAACTTTAGGCTTCTTTGGACAAAGGCGAAGACAGGAAACATGAGAAAAGAGAGAGAGAGAGAGAGAGAGGAGAGAGAAGAGAGAGAGAGAGAGAGAGAGAGAGAGAGAGAGAGAGAGAGAGAGAGAGAGAGAGAGAGAGAGGAGATGCAAATCATGTCGTCTTAGACTCATTTCTTACCAGATTTTTAGGCAGTATATCGGTGTGTAGCATCATCTTGCTTTGTTCTTTTTGTTTTGTTTTGAATTTAAGCATGATATGCCGGGTACACACATACACACACACACACACACACACACACACACACACACACACACACACACACACACACACACACACACACACACACACAACACACACACACACACACGCGCGCGCGCGCGCGCGCGCGCGCGCGCGCTCACACATGACATTTTTCTCATTACAATTAATCATCATGCAATTCGTTATTGCTGTAAACATTGAAATCGTCATTATTATTATTCTTTTTTCCTTTTCATCTTCTTCTACACTTCTATTTTATAGATGGCTTGATAAAAGAGCAAGAATTTTTCTTACTCAATGTACCATATGTAAAAAAAAAAAAAAAAAAAAAAAGACTTTTGCTTTGACTTTGATTGTATCACCCTCTGCCTGTCTGTCACTTTCTCTTCCTCTCTCCTACATTAAAGAAAAGGTAGCTAAAAGTAAATGGTACGGGATAGCTCAGTGGTCAGAGCGATCTCTTTCCCAAAGTCAACTCAAGCAGCGTCGAGCGTGGTTACCAGTTGGATGGGTAACCGTTTGCGTGCCTTGGCTTCAGTACAGTTCCCCCACTTCACCCAGCTGTGAATGGGTACCTTCCCTCTTTAGGGTCAGGGAAGGTAAAGCAGCGAGGGAGAGGAGATGGGTGCAGCCCCCAATATGCTAGCCCCTAGAGAAGCTGAGGTCTTTGATGCCTCGCTCCCCTACGACCGCCTAGGTTATAGGACACCTTCACTTTTTTTTATCTTTTATGCCAGGTACACACACACACACACACACACACACACACACACACACACACACACACACACACACACACACACACACACACACACACATATTGTATCACCCTCCGCATGTCTGTCTTTTCCTCTTCCTCCCTCCTTCCTACATTTCCCTGGGGAATAGTTGTAGCAGGCCCTGTGTCTAGCTCCAAGTGTCGCCCTGTGTGTTCTTAGCAGATGCTGGTATGAAGCAGTACATGTGTCCTTGTTGGGGTACTTTTTTTTGGTGATGAGCTTAATTACCATTCGAATGCTAGTATCTTGTTAAAGCACCTCATTTCCAAAGATTGGGTTTCTGTGTGTGGATCTAGTGTCGGTGTTTCCGTCTGGCCTGACTACAGGAAGATATAGAGAAGCGATGCATGCATAAGCATTTTCTTTTTGTGTCATTGATATTTCACCGAGATGTTTTTACCCCTGTTTTGTATTAGACCCATATTTCATCGAGGTCTTTTTTACCCCCGTCTTGTATTTCTTAACCCCGCTTTATTTCACCAAAAAATATTTTTACCCCCGTCTTGTACTTCACCAAGATTTAACTAAGATATTTTTCCCCCCGTTTTGCATTTCCTGATATTTCACCGAGGTATTTTTACCCCTGTCTTGTTTTTCACCGATATTTTCACGGAAATATTTTTACCCCTGTTAACATGTCTTGCATTTCACCTATAAGTCGCCGATAGATTTTTTACCCTTGTCTTCTATTTTGCCCATATTTCACCGATATATTTTTACACTTGTCTTGCATTTTATCGATATTTTCCCAAAATATTCTGGTCCTCACATGCAGATGTCGGTAGGGACAGTGCTGGTTTGTTTTTTGAGAGGCTGTTTACTGGAGTCTTCATTGCTGATGAGTGGACCCCTCAACCACCAACTTGTCTGACATGGGCTCCATCAGTAGTTAGTGTAAAGGATGAAGACCACAGGCCAGTGCTTTGCTTTGTTTACTCACATTGAAGTACAAGTTAAAGAAGTACCCTTGGTTTAGCGTGTACTGCTGTGTTCTGCTGTGTTCTGTTGTATTCTGTTCTGCTCTGCTTGCTCTGCTCTGCTCTGCTCTGTTCTGCTCTGTCTGCTCTGCTCTGTCTGCTTCTGTTCTGTCTGCTCTGCTTCTGTTCTGTCTGTCTACTCTGTCTGTTCTGCTCTGCTCTGCTCTGCTCTGCTCTGCTCTGTTCTGCTCTGCTCTGCTCTGCTCTGCTCTACTCTACTCTGCTCTGCTCTGCTCTGCTCTACTCTGTTCACTCTGCTTTGCTCTACTCTGTTTCTGCTCTGCCTGCTCTGCTCTACTGATTGCATGCTGCTACTGCTTCTTGCTCTATGCTATGCTATGCTATGCTATGCTTGCTTGCTTGCTTGCTATGCTCTGCTCTTCTGCTTGCTCTACTGTCGTGCACTGCTTTCTCGTTCATTTTACTGAGTCGGGTACGTAGTCGTCTGTGCTAGTAAATCTGTAGGAGAGGTCTGCCCCCAGTGGCCTCAGTTGAGTCATTCCTAGTAGAAAGATTTTTATAAAGATATTTTTTATGATCGATTCTTTTCATTAAGATAGAGACTCTTTTTTTTAATGTATTATGAGATCCTTCTAGCCGAAAATAGTACACACCATGTAGGCATAGATCTCTCTGTGTGTTTCATGCATTAAAGACAGGAGAGACGTAGTGAGGGATCTCTCTCTCTCTCTCTCTCTCTCTCTCTCCTCTCTCCTCTCCTCTCTCTCTCTCTCTCTCTCTCTCTCTCTCTCTCTCTCTCTCTCTCTCTCTCTCTCTCTCTCTCTCTCTCTCTCTCCCTCCCTCCCTCCCTCTCCCTCTCCCTCTCCCTCTCTCTCTCTCTCCTCAACGTCTAGTTTTAGTTCCAGAAAAGTTTGTAAGTCTTTTATTAGACAGAAACATTGATTTTTTTGTTCTTGTTTTTCGTGTATCTTTTGGCTTGTTGAATTTCTCTTTCCATAGCTGTGTTTGACGTGTTTGTTGGTTTTGTGTGTGTGTGTGCGGTGCGTGCATGCGTGCGTGTGCGTGGGTGGTGTCGTGTGTTGTGTTTGTGTGTTTTTGTGTGTTTTTTTTTTGTGTTGTGTGTGTGTGTGTGTGTGTGTGTGTGTGTGTGTGTGTGTGTGTTGTGTGGTGTGTTTGTGTACGGTCGCGCACGGACTCTTGTAAGTATACATGCATGAGCATAATATGTCTGTCTGCTTGCATGCTTGCGTGCCTGTCTGTATGCATGACTAGACACGTAAATCGAATTCAACACTTTCATATTCCCGAGTTGTTGGGGTTTTTGTTGTTTTTCCAAAAAGTTCAGCTTCTGAAATGATATGATTAACAATATTTTTTCAACAGATTATTTCCTTCTCAATTCCCAATTCTGTGTAGCGGTGTGGAAATATCATTGGGGCTCCTCCCTACCCTCTGCCAGTATAGATGAAAATAGCGGAGAGCTTTGCGGGCCTAATAAAACTAGAACGTTACCCCTTAGGGGGCCTCACCTCTTCGGTTATGATGGCTTTATCATTCTGTATGGCTATCCCTCTACAGAGAAAAAAAGGCTTTTGTTTCTTCTTCTCTTTCTTGTCCTTCTTTCTTTCCCTATATCTTTAGTTTTGTTTTTCTTTGTATGTTATTTCTGTCTTTCTATCATTTTTTTTATGTGTCTATTTCTTTTTCTGGTCTATTTTGTATTTTTTTCTTTCTTTTAATCAGTGTTTTAATCTTGTTTTCTTGGTTTTCGTTCAGTCTTTCTTTTTGGTCTGTTTCTAAATTTTCTTTCTGTGTTTCTTTCTCTCTCTCTAACTAGTTTTTTTAGTTTGTTTATTTTTTTGTATATTCTTATCTTCTACCTTTTTGAAGTCTATTTTCATTCATTTCTTTAGCTTTCTCTGCGTTTTTGTTTTTTCTTACCTCCTATCTTTGTTCCTTTCTGTCTAATTTTTATTTAGTCTTTGTGATCTTACGTTCTTAATTTACGTCTGTCTGTTTCATTTTTCTTTTATTGTCTTCTTAGCTTTATTATCCGTGCGCACGTGCTATGTGGTGTGTGTGGGGGGTGGGGACGAGGGGGGGGGGGGGGGGGGGGGGGGGGGGGGGGCATGCGTGCATGCGTATAACAGCATATGTGTGTATAAGTATAGTATGTGTACACATATCTTATTTTTCTTTGAAATATGTTTTCTCTTTTTTTAGTGATTACCGTATTATTAGCCTGTTTTTTTAAAATATATTTCATTCTTGTGTTTTTCACGCATTGAAGAGGTATTGCACGAACATCCATACACGTGAGACGTGTGTCGTCCAATGATAGAATATTATGTCTAAAGCAGAAGCGGGGAAAAAATTGTAAAATAAGCTTTTTCTTCTAGCGTTGAAGTATTGTAGAGGTTGTGTGTGTTGAGTGTGTGTGTGTGTGTGTGTGTGTGTGTGTGTGGTGTGGTGTGTGTGGTGTGTGTGTGTGTGTGTGTGGTGTGTGTGTGTGTGTGTGTGTGTGTGTGTATGTATGTGTGTGTGTGTGTGTGTGTGTGTGTGTGTGTGTGTGTGTGTGTGTGTGTGTGTGTGTGTGTGTTAGGGAGGAATAGTTTGTGTGGTAGACAGGCCATTTGCTGCGTACATGTGATGATGATTTACACTAATAGCACTGCAGGTAGTTTTTTTTTTTTTTAGTGTTGACAGGTTTGTTTGTTTTTTACTTTGACGTAATGTGATATTAATGGAGGTAAAGGCACAAATACGTGCTTTTAAACAATCAAGTCTTGTTCTTGTTCTTGTTCTTGTTCTTGTTCTTGTTCTTGTTCTCTCTTTCTTCTTCTTCTTCTTCTTCTTCTTCTTCTTTCTTCTTCTTCTTCTTCTTCTTTCTGCGCATTCTTCTGCGCATTCTTCTGCGCAATCTTCTTCTTCTTGCGCAATTCTTCTGCCAATTCTTCTTCCTTCTTCTCTTCTTCTTCTTCTTCTTCTTCTTCTTCTTCTTCTTCTTCTTCATCTTCTTCTTTTTTTCTTCTTCGCAATTCTTCTTCTTCTTGTTCTTGTTCTTGTTCTTGTTGTTGTTGTTGTTGTTGTTGTTGTTGTTGTTCTTCTTCTTCTTCTTCTTCTTCTTCTTCTTCTTCTTCTTCTTCTTCTTCGTCATTCTTCTTCTTTTTCATTTTTCCCTTTTTCTTCTTCTTCTTTGTCGTCGTCGTCGTCGTTCTAAATCTTCTGCTTCTTTTACTTTATTTCGTTTTTTTTTTAATTCTTTTTATTTTTTCATCTTCCTTCTCTTCTGTTTATTCTCCTATTCCTCGTTTTTCTACTTCTCATCATTATTATCTCCTCCTCCTCTTCTACTTCTCCTTCCAGGAATCTTTCCCGTCCCCCCCCTCCCCCCCCCCCCCCCCACCCCCTGTCTTCCTCTTCCTCTCTTTTTTTTTTACTCCCTAAAAGTACAGATTTTTTTTGCCAAACCAGTCAAGGGAACGTTTCTAAAAGACGTGGTTTATTACTCTACTTTACTTACCAGCTAGAATACTGGCGTTGGCTTGTACACATCTAATGGTAGATAGTGAGGAGCAACGGCGTCTGTGGCTGAAAGTTATATCCTCCTATTTTGTGTAAGAAAAAAGTTTACTACCTTGTTTACGAGTTTGGTTGACAGAACGGGAAGAGAAAGACTGTCTTCATTCAGATTATTCCAGGGGAAAATGCATTATCTTGTTTATGGTTATAGTTGGTAGAGCGTCCAAAAATAGCCCATCTTTCTTTTCAATCGTTTAGTAAACATGAAAAATAATGTTGCTTTGTACCTAAGTACAAGCATTTAAGTCGGTAATTTATTATACCATAATGTTGTTTTGTTGTGTTCTGTTTGTTGTTGTCTTGTCTTGTCTTGTCTTGTTGCGTTCTAATCGTGATAGATTTTTCTGCATAAAATTTAGTGTGTTGCCTCCTGTGAGAGTGTATTTTCTACTGGAAGCAGTGTCGCTACCTCTCTCAATTTCTGGGTGAGAGCTGACATGTTCTACTGCTGACAAGGCCATAGGATATACCCGACCCCGCATTGATGCGGCCACCAAAGCTTGAGAGACTGTATGGACTCACCAACAAATCTTCTGTGAATCGTGCAGAAATAAAAACAACAAAACAACTAGGGACAGACAGGCCAAAAAACGTGGTCAGACTTTTTAGGCTGGACATAGAAATAACGTACAGGGACCTGGGGCCTGGTACACGACCAACATAATCTTCACTTAGATAGCCCGGTAACTGTGGATGGGGAAAAGGTTCAGATCAATCAGCAAAAAAACACCCAAAAAAATGACGGGCAACATTCGTCCAGAGCACACTAGTGAACAAGGGAACTGACTGTAACAAAATGCTGTAAAATACAAAAAAGAAGAAGAAAAATCATTGACACTGTAAACACAGGTACAGGACCAGCCTGGCTCTGACAGGTCGTGAAAAAGTGCTTTCGATTTTCTGATGGCTTTCCTGGGGTCAGTTACCACGCTGGCTTGTCCACGTCTGGGGAACACAGCAGTTCACCCTAAAAAGCTGATGTGTTATGTGACCTCAGTGGTCAATGAGAAAATCGAAAGCTTTTCTTCTTTTTCCCTCAAATCAATGCTTCCCGAACCATTGTAGAGCGCTCAAAACTCTACCATAGGATATTTGAGCTCAAACAGTAAACGTATGTGTAGATTGTAAAGTGCTTCATAAATTCATCATGTCATAATGGTTTTCTGATAACAGCCACTGAGACACGGGAGTTAAGCTAATACATCGCTCTATGTGGTATACTTAACCCAGATGTAGAGGGGAGGAACGGGGGGGGGGGGGGGTGCTATAACTAAGGGAGGAAAGCCTTCGATACGTTATCTGAAGCTATATTGAAGGCAAGGAGGTTGAGTTGCCACAGAGCTGTCATTTTTTTTTCTGCAGTTTTTATCTATCTTTCTATTGTGTTTTTGTATATCATCATCATCATCATCATCATCATCATCATCATCATCATCATCATCATCATCATCATCATCATCATCATCATCATCGTCGTCATCATCATCATCATCATCACCATCATCGTCCCTCTAGAAAGCACTGTGAGACTGTAAGTATTCAGTGCATAAGCATTTTGCATGTTATGACTATTTTCAGTACCTCGTCATATTGGCAGCTACAATTGATGTGTTTTTTTCCTCCTTTAAGACATACTGCAAGTTGTTCTGTTAAGTGCTTGTCATGGCTAACGACAATCTCATCATAACATTTGTAACATAAGAACATTTTGATGTAGAACTTAGCACTTAGTTTATATTAACGGCTCACAATGCTATTGGCCAGAGTTAGCTAATATGAACGGCTTACAAAACTGTTGGCCTTGGTACGCTTATATCAAAGGCTGACAAAGCTATATGCTTGGGTCTTAAAGGAACGTTTATATGAATTGTATGCTTAGTGCAGCCTACCAAGAATGATGTTATGACAATACTTTTTCCCCAAAGTTACATCAGATGAAGCAATCGGTCCTCAGAGGCTGCTCTGTTTAACGATGTTTTACTGTACTGGGAACACTTTCCAATAAACCCACCAATCTCAGGAGGCAGTAAGCTAAGCCAGTGCACAGTCTTCTGGGTCTGTTAGCCCAGTGCAAAGTCTTCTGGGTCTGTTAGCCCAGTGCAAAATATTCTGAGTCTGTTAGCTCAGTGCAAGGTCTTCTGGGTCTGTTAGCCCAGTACAGTCTTCTGGGTCTGTTATCCCAGTGCAAAGTTTTCTGGATCTGTTAGCCTAGCCTTGTACAAAATCTTCTGATCTGTTAGCCTAGCCTTGTACAAAGTCTTCTGGGCCTGTTAGCCTAGCCTTGTACAAAGTCTTCTGGGCCTGTTAGCCTAGCCTTGTACAAAGTCTTCTGGGCCTGTTAGCCTTGTACAAAGTCTCCTGCTCTGTAAGGATCCAGACACTATTTGGACAGACAGTATCAGGCAGACGAGTGCTGAGCCATCTGTCATGAACCAACAAAAAGCCCTCACTCCACTCCTCTCTGATTTTCGGGGTGGATAGAATCGTAAGAAATCTACTTTCACTTGATTAATGGCGCGGATAATGTAGTAGTGTGGTAGTCAAGAAGTTGACTCCTCTGTCTGGAAAGCGAGAGATTTGTTGTTTGAATCTTGTCTGAGTGTGGAGTTTTTTCTCACCGATAACATCGAATTTTGTGTTTTAGTGTAGGTGTTAGTTCCTCAGATCGGACATAAGAAAGGGGTGTTTTACTTCGAATTTAATGACGATCTTCATGCTAGGTGTTGTTGTCTGCTGCTGCTGTTGTTGTTGTTGTTGTTGCCGTTGTTGTTGTTGTTGTTTTCTTCTTCTTCTTCTTCTTCTTCTTTCTTCTTCTTTCTTCTTCTCTTCTTCTTCTTCTTCTTTTTTTCTTCTTTCTTCTTCTTCTTCTTCTTCTTCTTCTTCTTCTTCTTCTTCTTCTTCTTCTTCTTCTTCGTCTTCTTCCGTATTGTGTGTGTGTGTGTGGTGGGGGGGGGGGGGGGGGGGGGGGGTAGAGGGTTCAAATTCATTAACGTCCAATCAAAATATTTTAGATAAAAAGTTTCACCAGCGTTCTTTTTGTAAAAACTCGAGTATTCTTTTTTAATTTTAAAGCACTTCACGTCACAGCAGATTTCTCTGCATGAAATTGGAGCTGCTCTCCCCGGTGGGAGCACGTCGCCACAAGTGCAGCGCCTACCCATTTTTTTTTCTTGTTCCTGTCTGCAACTGTTATTAAACTTTGTTTCCCTATCAGAGAGGCTTTTTTCTAAAGAACTTTGCCAGGGTCAACCCCCTTGATGCCGTGGGTTCTTTTACCTGCGCTAAATGATGCTGTGTAACACACGAGTCCTCGGTTTATCGTCTCATCCTAAAGACTAGCGCCCACCACTCATGGTTTAATGGATGGGGAAAAAGTTTGGGGCCCAAACGCGATTTGAACCCCCGCACAATCCGACCCGGACTTTTCGCTTTCTAGGCAGGCGCGTTACCACCTAGATCACCGATCCACTACCTGCAGTATTTGATCATTTGGTTGAGTATGTCTACCCTTGCACGCACACACACACACACGTATACACGTACACACACACACGCACGCAAGCACAAATGTGACGCTCCACCACATAATGAGACGGAGTGCACATGAGGTCAATTTTTAGTTATTGACATGTTATTAATGTGCAATAAAGTGGCTATCAAATACAAAAATCAGATTGAAAATCGGATAATTCTGTGCAATATTATTACAAATTGAAATGATAGACTGCAGGATGTGACAAAATGAGAAACGGGCAAGTTTATTTAAGTAACAGGTTGTCAGAATGAGTGCTTTGGTATTTTCAAAACACATTTAAAAGCAAAAGGAATAAAAATGATACCTTGATATTTCACTATAAGATAAATAATCAGATCTAGTTTAATATCAATCAAAATCACAAAATTGCAACTTGACCCCCACCTGCCTTTAAAGGCTCCTAGCACAAAATTGGGTAATATGCTAAGCGACTCATTTCGTGGTGTAGCGCCACAAATACACACTACACACACACACATAAACAAACACACACACACACACTACACACACACTACACACACACACACACACACACACACACGCACGCAAGCACAAACACACACTACACACACATAAACACACGCACACACACACACACACACACACACACACACACACACACACACACACACACACACACACACACACACACACACACACACAGGAGGGAAAATATATCTTCACCTTCTCGTGCCAATCTCTTGTTTTTGACATTTACTAATTCCTGCTCCTCCCCCTCTCACCCCACCCCCACCCCCCACCCCCCACCAAACACCCAAGAAAACAACAACAACAACAGCAACGAAGACAAAAAAAGCCCTAAAACACAGACTTATTTCCATTATGTCAGACTGGTAGACAGGCAGGAAGCCAGACAGAAATGTAACATTGGTGGCTGACGTTTTATGCAAGTTGAATAGCCTCGCCTCGTGTCACGTGATAATTCCCTCCCTTGCCATCGTGTCAGCGTATGATTCAATTTATTGTGATCCTGCTACTCTTGTAACTCAATAGACAGACATTATTGTCAGTATATAATTCAGTAATCTGAGGTCCCGCCAGCGTTTAACTCAATTTATTGGGATCTTGTCACCCTGTAACTCAACAGAGGTCGTGTCATTCTGTAACTCATTAGACAGAGATCTTGCCAGTGTATTACTCAATGTATTAGGATCCTGCCAGTGTACACCTCAAATTACAGAGATCCTGTTAGTGTATAACTCAGTAGACAGAGATCCTGTCAGTGTCTAACTCATTATTTAGGGACACTGTCAGTGTCTAACTCAATATATTGGAATCTTACCAGTGTCTAACTCAATATATATGGAACCTGTCGGTGTCTAACTCAATAGACAGAGATCCTGTCAGTGCATAACTCAGTGGATAGGGATTTTGTCGGTGTCTAACTCAATATAATAGGGATTCTGTCAGTGTCTAACTCAATCCCGCCAGTGTCTAACCTAATAAACAGAGATCCTGTCAGTGTTTAACTCAATATAATTATTGAGATTTTGTCAGTGTGTAACTCAATATGTAGGGGTCCCGCCAGTGTGTAACTCAATATATTGGGGTTTTGTAGTGTCTAACTCAATATATTGGAATTTTGTCAGTGTCTGACTTCATAGATAGATATCCTGTCAGTATCTAACTCAATATATTGGAATTTTGTCAGTGTCTGACTTATAGACAGATATCCTGTCAGTGTCTAACTCAATATTATGGTATTGGACTTTTGCCAGTGTATAGCTAACTAGACAGAGATCTTTTCAGTGCATAGCTAACTAGACAGAGATCTTTTCCAGTGTATATCTAAATAGAGAGAGATCTTTTTGCAGAGTATATCTAAATACAGAGAGAGAGCTTTTCCAGTGCATAGCTAAATAGAAGTTTTGCCAGTGTTTAACTCAGTACGTTTGGATCTTGTCGTTCTGTAACTCAACAAACAGATATCATTTCAGTTATAACTCAGTATATTGGGATGGGTCAGACGCTTCCCTCTTCAGCTCAGAGGCCGACATGCACAGCTGTCTCTTGACACTGTCCAGCTCCTGTCTGTGTTTGCCTGTTCGGGTTAAGGTTTCTCTGGAAGGTGGATTATTGCACTGGCGGCCAGCAGTCTTTGAATCCCGGTGGTGGAGGTTGTGGGTTCAAATCTGGACAACTATTGGTAGATGAAGCAAGGTCATTGTCATGATCTTTTAGTTCAGCTTCAGTGTTGAGTTGTGTCTTTATGGGTTGATGGTCCTAGGTGGGTTTAGTGTGTAGATAGCGAACATGTAAAGTTGGACATAATTATGCTACATGTGGTCACGTTCTGGCAATAAATAGCAGTGCTTTGTTGGAAAACGCTTTATTTTAACTTGTTCAGTGACCAGTTCCGTTCCATGATAAAACATGTTTACTCCCATTAATAACTGATTTTATGCATGGTGTTCAAAATGAAGTTATTGGTTGCTTGTGGGTTGTATTGGTCGAATGAGGGCGCTTTGATTTGTTGTTGTTTTTGTTAATTTTTTACAAGTTATAGCGCTATATAAATTTTATTATCATTATTTAGTGCAGTTAAGTTCGGCTAGTCTTGATGGGTTTGTTATTTCCGTTTGGTTTTGCTTCTAATTTCTTTCCGGTGTCTTGGTTTCTAGGTATGTAAAATCATCTTTTGCCGCTTCCCCCCCCCCCCTCCCTTGAAAAAAAAATCAACAGCTGCTTCTTCAACTGTATAATTACTTTACCAGTTATGCACATTGCATCACATGCACTACACGGCGTCAGCACCGTGATCAAATGATCCTGGTAGAGCTATACAGACACAGAATATACCCACTCTCTGTTTGTGGTGGTCGTGTGCCAATGTCTGCATCTTGGCACAGGCCGGTAGGAATTCGGGAATTGGAATTCTCGCGCTTATTTAGCTCACCATTTTAGACACCAGCGACAGGATGTTTCTTCATGCTTGCTTACCCTTCTGCATGTTTACAAAACGGCCAGGATTGAAGCATTGGCATGTCTGCGCATAACGGACCTGGATGGTTATAAAAGCTGCTGCCTTCAATTTACTTATCGCTGTATAAGCTTAACTATAACTACCTTGTGTTGAAGTGAAGGGGACGGAGAAAATCCCCGTAATTATAACAAAATAAGCTTGTGCGCACTCAAAATGACTACTTGGGGGAAAAATCAATGAATACTAAATGAATGTAGTCATTCGTGTGTGCATCCTCTCTGGTTAGAGTGGAGTTCTGGCAATTCTGCATGATTTAAGCTACAACCTACACACTAACACACACATAACACACACACACACACACACCACACACACAACACACAACACACACACACACCATACACACACACACATACACACACACACACATACACACACACACTCACACATAACACACACACTCACACACACACACACACACTCACACAACACCACAAACCATTCTGCCTTTCCCTCTACTTTAGTTCAGAGCAAATAAACCTGTACATACAGAAAAAAAATCACCCCTGCTTTTAACAGCTTCATGCTCTCTGCTGTTTTCAGATATCAAACCCAGGTCTTGACATCAATCATCACAGGACTCAGAATCCGGCCAACACAAATATCGACCTTGACCTAACCTTGACATCAACCATCACATGATTCAGAATCCAGCCAACACAAACATCGACCTTGACCTGACCTTGACACCAATCATCACAGGGCTCAAAATCCAGCCAACACCAACATCGACCTTGACCTGACCTTGACACGCTCTTCACCATGGAGACGACCCCGACCTTCATGGAGACCATGTATCCGGAAGAGAGCAGCAACTACACGGGAAATGACGCCAGCAGCAACGTCACGGGCCATCAGCCCCACCAGCCGCTGTCGCCCACAGAGCTGTACTCCATCGTGGCGGTGCTGTCCATCTTCTCTGTCACGGGCACCATCGGCAATGCCATCGCCTTCTACGTCTTCTCCACCCTGAAGAAACAGGTAGGCCAGTGTTGTGTGAAAACACCAAACATAGAAAAAAAGGTTAAATCATTACAGTTTTTTGTTTTCTTTCTGAAGAGAGATGTTGTAGTTACAAGTGTGATGAGTGTTTAAAGTGTATTTTGTCAAAATATATAGGCTAGATAATGATGATGATGATGATGATGATGATGATGATGATGATGATGATGATGATGATGATGATAGTTATAGCAATAGTTATAGCAATAGTTATAGCAATAGTTATAGCAATAATAATTAGTATTATTATAGTGATTCATCGAAAGAAAAGGTTAAGAATAAATACTGTTAAGTATTTACGAGGTACGCTATACAAAAACACAAACAAGTTGTGACATTTAAAACATTCGAAAAATAATGTCAACAAAGATGTGCTTCAGTATCTTAGAATCAAAGAAGAGAGGAAGAAATGATAATTATTGGCTAGTCTTGAAATGGGAGAAAGAGGGAAGGGCGGCTATTAAAAAAAAGCAAAGAGCAGACTGTTCTGTGATAGGCTATATCGGCAAGCAGGATGCTTGTAACAGCGCTGACACCCTAAGACCTCATAATTATAGAAATGTATATATATACAAGAGAGAGAGAGAGAGAGAGAGAGAGAGGGGGGGGGAGAGAGAGAGAGAGGGGAGAGAGAGAGAGAGAGAGAGAGAGAGGATGGAGATATGTTTTATTTATTTATCTATTTATTTATTCTTTTATGTCAGGGATAATGGAATAAGCACTCATGTACTTTTTTACATCCAGTACCCGTGTGTATGCAGTTTCGTAAGTGACCTGATCTCCCACCGGCACACAATGGCCTACACTTACGAAAAGCGGATCAGAATTTAACGTGTGCGCAAGATGTTCTGCGTGCGTTCGCACACGGGGCCTCAGTTTATAGTCTCATCCGAAGGACTTTAAGGAGACTGGAGTCAGCACTGATGTTAACTCGAGGAGAAAAATCTCCTCGACCGGGAATCGAACCCGTGTCGTCAAATTCCGAGCACAATGTTCTGACCACTAGGCTATCCCGTCTGGAGAGAGAGAGAGAGAGAGAGAGAGAGAGAGAGAGAGAGAGAGAGAGAGAGAGAGAGAGAGAGAGAGAGAGAGAGAGAGAGAGAGAGAGAGAGAGAGAGAAGACTAGACAGACAGACAGACAGACAGACAGACACAGACAGACAGACAGACAGACAGACAGACAGACAGACAGACAGACAGACAGACAGACAGATTGACAGACAGACAGACAGACAGACAAACAGACAGAGACAGAGACAGAGAAGGCAAATTCTTTTATTCGAGGATAATGAATAAGCACTAGTGTTGTTTTTTTTACATATAGTCCCCGCCCTTATCAGGGATACATCAAAATTATTATAAAAAAAAACTCTAACCAAACAAGAACAACAATAATAATGACCCAAATACCAAGAGCAAGAAACAATACCAATTTTTTTTTTTTTTTTGATCTTAAAATTGAAAAATTTGATTTTAAAAGCCAGGAAACGATTAAACTTCTTAAAGATTGTGAGTGCTCAGCCGTGGAGTCAGGATACTAAAACACTCATGCATCTTGCTGTTTCATTAATTCGATCTAAACTCATTTCTGGTCAAGAAGTGTATTTTTCTACTCCAAATTATCTCTTTAAAAAGTTGCAAAGTGTGGATAGCAAAGCAATCAAAATAGCGCTAGGAGTGCCGATTCATGCCAGTACATTAAAAACTTATACAGAAGCTCATTTACTTCCACTTTCTGAGCAAAGAATGTTATCTGTCTCTAAATACGTCATTCGAAGTCTCGCTATTTCAAATTCTGTTCGCGATGAAATATTTATTAATCAAAAGGATTATCCAAAAAGAGCTAGGAATATCTCTTTTTTGCAGCCCATAAGAAATTATACTGAAGACCTTCTGAAGGAAAAAAATATCGATATATCAAACGTACCAGTTTTACCAGTAGTTCCCCAGATTCCATCATGGGAACATAAATATGCAAATTTTGATATTGACTACACAGAAACAAAAAAGGACACTAATCAAAACCTACTCAAAACTGAGGTTCAAAATCATATAAATTGTCAGTATTTAAACCACTTGAAAGTATACACGGACGGATCTGTCTTAGAATCGGGCATGTGCGGGGCTGCATTCGTTATATCCGACTTAAAAGTAAAAAGACCTTTTTGTATTGGAAAAGGTTTTACAATATTCACTTCTGAATTGTTCGCAATTCTTATGGCGCTAAATTATCTTTCAAATATTTCTCTTGCGATTTACAATGTCCTTTTTTGTGTTGATTCAAAATCAGTTTTACTGGCTTTAAAACCTTGGGACTCTAAACTGAGAAATGATGTTATTTTTTAAATCAAGTTCCTTGTGCATTCTCTTGTTTCTAAAGGTATTGGGATAACATTTTGCTGGGTGCCATCACATTGCGGTCTTTATTGGAATGAATTGGCAGATTCTCTGGCAAAACGCGGTGCTTCAGAATGTACAAGTGACATAATGATTAATAGTATAGGTCTACTTTTATCTTCATTTGAAATTATTTCAATTCTTGCAAAGTCTGTATATTCAAAGTTTTTTAGATTTCACTTAAATCGTTTGTGTTGCCCACGAAATATAGAAATTATAATTCATAAATTACGTCTAAATGCTTGGAAAACTAAATATTCAAAAAATATTTTCTGCACTTGTTCTGCTATTATATCAGTCCACCATATACTGTTTGATTGCCCTGTGCTCATTGCCTCGTATAAAAGCAAAGGGATAGATCTAAGGGAAAAATACGGAAATTTCCAAAGTGTTCTGTATAATTCCGAGTCGCATGTCCTAGTATTAGTTGCAGCAAGTATTTGCCAGTCACCAGTAGGTCAGTTACTATAAATGAAATTGTATAAACTTATCATCATCCATTATATTCTTTATCCTTTCACTTTTTCCCCTCATCCCCTTTTCAGTGCATTCTTAACGTGAATGTACCATTGTCTAAATCACCTTGTAGTGAACGGACATTAAACCAATGAGAAGAAGAAGAAGAAACAATACCAAGTAGCAAACAACAGAAAAGAAATAAGAAAGCAATATTTTAATAAGGAAATTATTTTTAAGGGCACGGATTCAGAAACGAAAATAAGAAGTAAGAATGAAAAGATGACTTTGATTTGAAAAAAATAGCGCAATAAAGAGCAAACATGAGAATATAATGAGGTAAATAACTGAAAACATCAATCCACCACCATCTATCGACAAAATAAGTCATATAAAACATAACATTTTGATAAAAGGGGAGAAATAAAAACTCACACACACACACCACACACACACACACACACACACACACACACACACACACACACACACACACACACACACACACACACACAGAGAGTCACTTACTCACTCACTCTCTCACTCTCTCATTCACAGGTTCGCCTGCATGTCATCAATAAACTTCATTCTAAAGGAACTATCAACAAATCAAGAAGGAACGCCTTCGCAAAAAGCAAAACTACAAAACAACAATCTGACAATCAGTAAGATAAAGGAAGAAGCGGTAAATAAACGAGCAGGTCACTGCAGGTACACATTCTCTCTTTCTTTAAAATAAATAAAAAATAAAAATAAAAATAAATTAAAAAAAAATAATTTAAAAAATATAATGATAATAATCATCATCATCATCATCATCATCATCATCATCATCATAATAATAATATAAAAAAAGAGAAAAAAAAAGTAAAGGGCAAAATAGGCAACATTTTCAGTATTAGAGAAAAATTATACTGTGTAGTCAAGAGCATGAACTTTATGTAATCTTTAACGCTCATATTTATAACCTGCTGTCCTTCGAAGAGATTTACATGCAGGGTGTGCGGGGTGTACATACAAGGCCTTCTCTCACTCCCTTTTTATATGTGTCGGGTAGTGGGTAGCAATATTCTATTATGCCGAACAGAGAACATCTACAATAGAATACTTTCTTTTGAAAAGCATGCTAGGAAAAATATTTAAAATACAATTTACCTTTTGTTTGTCTTATTTTGTCGATATATCCATTGGTCCATGTTGCGCTAATGTGCGACGCCAAGAATTCCCTCCCCTGACCGTGAAAAACACAGTTGCCTTCTTTAAAACTACTAAAATTCATAAAGGATTATCGCCCCATGCTTTGAATTGCCTCCCTTAGCAGGAACGCTGTTGTCTTCTTTGTTCTTACTAAAATTCATAAAGGACCACCGTTTCAAGGGAGTTAATTAAGGAAACCCTCAAAATAACTTGCTCCATGAAGAATTCTTTCATGTCTAGTTTTGAATATATGACATCATTTCCATCCCTAGAATACCATTCTGACGGTAGATATCCCAAGATCGTTATTTTGCTCGACTTCAGAAGACATTTTGTTTCAAACTCAAAGAAACCAAGCCAGTACATAAGATATTCTAGAGTTTATATTTTTCTCGAGAGAGAATGAATGAATAATGAACAACTGAGTGAATAACTTTATTTTCAATGGTTATAGAGTAAGTATGTACATATTTTCCCATCCCCCCTTGCCCTGATTAGGGAATATGTTATTAAAAATAAATGTTGAAAGGTAATAGCAACCCCCTACCCTACACACCAGCCGCCGCTGTAGTCTAGTGGTTAGGGCGTTGGACTCGTAATCTAAAGGTTGTGGGTTCGATCCCAGCTTTCGGCTTTGGCGTTGTGCCCTTGGAAAAGGCACTTTACGGCTATTTTCTCACCCCACCCAGGTGTAAAAGGGGTACCAACCTTGTGTTGGGGGTTAACCCTGCGATAGACTGGCGTCCTATCCAGGGGGGAGTCTATGACTCTCAGTCGCTTAACGCCACAGAAACCGGGATAAGCACCGGCCTGATGAGCCTCTATAGGCTCGGGACAGACTTTAACTAAACTTTTAACCCTACACACCACAGTCACCAACAACAGTTCAACCTTTGATTAAAAAAGAGATATATATATATATATATAGGTACACATTTAAGAAAAACATAATCCCCACTGGGTACATTGATAATTATTTTAAAAGAGATCAATATGTATTCAACAAACACTTAATCTCCAACTAACTCAAACCTTAATGTCAAAACAGATGCACTGATAATCATTAAGTAAATCAAGTAGATTAGAATAGACAGGAGAAAAAATACAGGTGACAGCAGAGAAGAGCAACCCATACAAAAAATATATATCAAGACATTTTTACAAATCTTTCTTACTTTAAAACAATATTATGAAGAAAAAAGCTAACAAAAATAACCTAACGACAACAAATAAACTTTCTTAAAAAACCAACAAAATCAAAATCAACACAGAGAGAGAGAGGAGAGAGAGAGAGAGAGAGAGAGAGAGAGAGAGAGAGGAGAGAGAGAGAGAGAGAGAGAGAGAGAGAAACCCCCCCCCCCCCCAAAAAAAAAAAAAAAAAAACCCTGCACACACGCTGGGATATAATATAACTTGTAATCTAAGTACACACTGATGGGGAGAAAATGGAAATCATTCAAAACTGACTCTCTGTATTAGCTATTTTTCCCTACATTACTTCTTTAGAACTATTTGTTACTGGGTAGATTGCTGACCATTAGATTAATAACGCTCTGTGTTGAGAAATACAATAACGGGGAATATAAATATGACTGTCAGCTGTTTGGCAATGAAGGAAACAGACATAAAAAAAATGACATGTTGAGTGTTTGACTGTGTGGCCACTGATTGTTTATTGCTGTTGTTCTCATTTGTGAGTTGGGTTGGGGATGGGGTGGTCTTCTAGGAAGAGGGTTTTCTGTGGTGTTGAAAATAGAAATCTCCATACACATATCATTAGTCCTGTTTTGTTTTTTTGTGTTTGTTTGTTGTTGTTGTTGTTTTTTGGGGGGGCAGGGTTGGGGGGGGGGGGTTGCTTGTTTGTTTGTCCATCGTGCTAGATGATGACCTCAAAAACAGCAGAGGAGGCAGCTGCTGTTTTGGAAACTGGGAAGAAATTTGATTATAGTGGAGATGCCTTGCCCACAGTACATTCCCAATTTCTCGGCCAAGAGGGCATACGGACAGTCAGCGTTGGAGATGTTCTCCAAAGGCCAACTACCCCCCAGAGCTGCAGCACATGAGGACTGTGCAAGTAAAGTCTCCTAGTCAGGGAGTCATTGTCGATCACTAAAGACTAAGCTGTAAAGTGGAATTCCACGAGTGGGAAAGCCACTGATCATACAGTCTCTCGCTTTGCTGCTGCCCACAGCTTCACTGGTTTAATCAAGAACTGTAATAAAGCCCAGGCTCTAAAGGCTGTTACATCGTAATAATCATCAGTGATGTTTTCTCATATTATCGTTATTATTATTACCCTCAAAACTAAGATCCTTTAACATTACATCTTATTTCATAAAATAGACAGTTCACTGTGTTGTGCAGTGTATAGGTAGCTGTGGTTTTCTGTGTTTTTTTCTTTTTCTTCCAGGGTCGTCTTTGCACCATCTTCACCGTAACTACACCTTTCATGTCTTTCCTGGTTATCATACGGCCTTGTAGTGTCTAATGCTGTCTCTTTTTCTGTATTCCATTATACTTCATAATACCCACCAATTCTATCTCGCAACTAGAATCCTGAAAATCTACACGTATGTGGAGTGTACCTTTGCTTACATAATCATTATGTATCACATAATCAGGTGCGTTTTTGTTGCTTTTGTTACACATATCTTATTATATTTTTTACGCTTGGTATAATATTTACTTATCATGTAATGTATGATTTTACTTCGTACTAAATAGATTCATACTCTTATGCTTGTGGGCTTATTCATTTAACTTAATCATGCTTTGTATTCGAATGTGTCTGATTTCCAAAGTGCCTCTTTTTGTTTGTTTTGTTTTGTTTTGTTTAATGTCCTTCACTACTTGGTGATATAGACATACCCGCATTCAAATCATCTCTCTCTCTCTCTCTCTCTCTCTCTCTCTCTCTCTCTCTCTCTCTCTCTCTCTCTCTCCTCTCTCTCTCTCTCTCTCTCTCTCTCTCTCTCTCTCTCTCTCTCTCTCTCTCTCTCTGAACACTCAAGTCAACAAAACTTTGACGAAGGTTTCACACCTATCTCACCTTCAGTGGCCAGCACTGTTGATTATTTTGGTCTCTCCAAAAGTTGTTTTCAACTATAGATATTTTGCTGTTGATATCTAAAAAGTGTGACTTTGTCCTATCATCTACCAATTCTTTTCACCATTGACTGGAACATTGACATGAATGAAGATAGTTTCAAAGAAGGATAACAATGAGGCAAATATTCATTCAAATAAGCTTGCTTGGAGAGAGGATAAAAGAAAGAGAACTAGATTAGATCGCTAAATACCAACGCAATTGAAGAAAATGTCAAAACAGCTACACATTTACTCGAGAGAGATATAGATAATGGTTTAGATCTTTTTGTTGTGTGTTTAAACGAATCTAGCCGATGTATGTTAAAGCTGTTGACCCCGCACACACACAGACTCCAGCGCAAAGGCAACAGATACACACACTCAGATACACATGCACGCACACATACACACACACGCACACACACACACACACCCCACACACACACACACACACACACACACACACACACACAACACACACAACACACACACACACGTCATACAAACACACACACAGACACCAAACACACAACACACAGACAGACAGATCACACAGACAGACAGACACACACACACACACACACACATACACACTCACACGCATCACACACATACACACACACATACACACACACACACACACACACACACACACACACACACACACACACACACACACACACGCGCGCCACACACACACACACACACACACACACACACACACGCGGGAGGGAGGGAATATTGTATATCAAAGATTTAACATGATTACTATGAATCTTGTAGAGTACCACCCGTACCCCCACATCAGGTTTCTACCTCTGACTGTTGGCATAGCTTAGGCTGGGTTTAAATGATGGGCCACATTCCATGTACAACCGCCTTAATAGCCATCTTCTCTAGAAGTGTCCTTTTGTAATTGTTCTTAATCATGATTTTACCTTCTGCAAATGACTCTATGTCATTTTTTTCCATAGCAACTTATTGCTTACAATATTATGCTTGACTGTAATCATTTTTTGATATCTTAATACCGCGTTTTCATGTCGCTGTTTCTTTGAAACCCTAATACTTGCGGTGTATGCTTGACTGCTGTATTTTTTTCATAATCAGCTTTATTAACATTCAGTTGCCTAGGCTTTCATTAATGTTTGTTTAATCATCAATATGTTTGCTAATATCTTACATTATGTTGTTTTATCATCGTTATAGTTTGCTATATATTAGAACATATACTGTTATTGTCATTCTCGTTTACTATAATTATCTTACAAAATACACTCTTTAGTATCAGCCATAGTTTACTACACCTTACAACATGTTGTTTTTTGTCATCATCGTTTTGTATAACTTACAACATATACTACAATTCTATCATTATCGATCTATGCCTCACAACATAATACACGCTGTGTAAATTATCTTCTAACCTGACAATTCTTTCAGCTTATAAACGTTGCCTGTGCTCTAGTATTACAGTTGTCAGTTTTTGTTGCACCAAGGTTACGTTTGTTGTTACATGAGCCATTTGTTTGACTTTTACTGAGGGGTCAGATTGTTAATTGTGATAGCAATGACCTAATTATTAGCATAATGTGAGTGAGGCTTTAGGTAAGAACACTGCTTAACCTTAAAACCACTGCCATATTCTAACACTTATTGCAGTGTTATTTTTCTGTCACCAACTTATGCATGTAGCGGTTTGACGTTTGTTTTATGCTGGCTTTGGGAAGAGAGAGGTTTGATATGATGATATACATAATATCATCAGGTTTTGCTTTATCTGCTAACACAAACTCTTTCTGCAGATTGCCTTTTAACCTAGAAGGCTGCTTTAGCTCATGTATTCAACCTGCTGCTTATAATGCTGGTGTCTTTTTATTGTCTCCGAATGAAATAATGTGAATACAATCCTAAGTGTAAATAAATGTAAACAGAACACCCCGCAGACCACCTCTCGTAGACAGAAAGACCAGCTATGACCTATGAAGATATGAAGACAGAAACAAACCCAGCAAGCAGTGTGTGAATGGAATAGCAGTGAGCTCCGTCAGGATTGCCTTTCAGCGCATCGCTATAAAGACATAAGTAGGAGTATTGGGAAAAAAAGTGAAGTGAATTCAAGTAAAGCCGAGGGAAGTCAAGTGAAGTGAATTCAAGTGCACTTTAAGTGAAGTGCAGTGCAGTGAAATGAAGTGGAGTGAAGTGAAGCCAGTCAGTGTTGAGGGAGAGAGAGGTGGCCTGTTAATGATACAGCAGACAGGGGGGTATTAGTGGTTAAAAGCAAATACTACCAAGTCAAACGACATCAAACATGCCACGAATGAAATCACTTTCTGATAGATAGGCTTTATATTTTTCTTTCCGATCCACAAGAACTAACAGGCAGCAGCTGGACTCCTAATGTTCTGTAAAGAAGTTGAATGATTCTGTTCTTTGCGTTGGTAATAAGGTTGATTGTATGGTTGGCTTTCAAGTCAGTGGTCTACTTATGTAGTGCTATTTATTGCCTGCTGCATTGAGTATGCTTCCGCATAGAAGCTCATTTACTGATTGACATAACAATAATAATTATGGTTTGCTCTGTCTGTCTGTCTGTCTGTCTGTTCTGTCTCTCTTTTTCTGTATGTATGTATGTATGTATGTATGTATGTATGTATGTATGTATGTATGTATGTATGTATGTATGTATGTATGTATGTATATGCAATATATATACACAATGTATATGTATGTATGTATATATATATATATATATATATATATATATATATATATATATATATATATATATATATATGTGTGTGTGTGTGTGTGTGTGTGTGTGTGTGTGTGTGTGTATTGTGTGTGTGTTATTTGTGTGTGTGTGTGTGTGTGTGTGTGTTGGCATGCGTGTGTGTGTGTGTGTGCGCGTGTGTGTGTGTGTGTGCGCATATGTATGTGTACCTGAAACAGCTTTATACCCAAGTCAGTTCAATTTCTCAACCATTGCTGATTTCCCTTTTTACTAGATTCTTAGATTTAACCATGTGCCATGCAAAACAGTGTGTGTGTGTGCGCACGTGCGCGCATGCGCGTGCATGCGTGAATGTGTGCGTGCGTGCGCGTATGTGTGTGTGCATACATAGATATATGTGTATACGTGCGTGGGGGGAGGGAGGGAGGATGCGTGCGTGCGTTTGTGTGTGCGCATGCTTCTTTATTTATTTAACTAATTACTTTATTGTGTTTATCTAGTGTGCTTGTCTGTTTCTTTGTTGTTGTGTGTGTGTGTGTGTGTGTGTGTGTGTGTGTGTGCTGCGCGTGCGTGCGTGCGTGCGTGCGTGCGTGCGTGCGTGCGTGCGTGTGTGTGTGTGTGCTCGTGTGTTTGTATTTTTGCATTTATGTATGTACCCATATGCATATGTTTGTGCGTGCGGGTCTGTTTATTCATTTAATAATTACCCGACCCTACTTATTGTGACCTGGTGTAACATAAACTACGACATCATCATCGTGTACCTTGACAGTGATTTGAAGTCAGCCAGTTGACTGATGTGATATGACGTAATGCCACGCTATGATACGATATGACGTCATGTTGTGACGCACTGTGTTGCCCAGAAGCTGACGTCCACCATCTTCATCCTGGCCCTGGCTGGCACGGACTTCATCACCTGTCTGGTCACCATCCCCTTCACCATCACTATGGAGCTGCTCTTCTTCAAACTGCAGGTCAGCCACCGCCCCTTCCTCCTCTTCTTCTTCCTCCTCCTCCTCCTCCTCCTCCTCCTCCTCCTCCTCCCTCATCTCATCATCATCATCATCATTCAATGTCAATATCCTCTTCTTCTCCTTCTCTTTCTTCTCCTCCTCCTCATCCTCCCCATCTCCTCCCCATCCTCCTTCTCATTCTCCTCCTCCCCCTCCTCCTCCACCTCCTCCTCCTCCTCTCTCTTCTTCTTCTTCTTCTTCTTCTTCTCCTCCTCCTCCTCCTCCTCCTTTTTCCTTCCTTCTTCTTCTTCTTCTTCTTCTTCTCTTCTCTTCTTCTTTCTTCTTCTTCTTCTCTTCTTCTTCTTTCTTCTTTCTTTCTTCTTCTTCTTCTTCTTTTCTTCTTCTTCTTCTTCCTCTTTGTCCTTCTCCTTCTCCTCCTCGTCCTCCTCCTCCTCTTCTTCTTAATCTTTGTCCTTCTCCTTCTCCTCCTCCTCTTCGTCCTCCTCCTCCTCCTCTTCTTCCTCCTGCTAATAACATTGCGTGTGTGGTGTGTTTTGTGTGTGTGTGTGTGTGTGTGTGTGTGTGTGTGTGTGTGTGTGTGTGTGTGTGGTGTGTGGTGTGGTGGTGTGGGTGGGTGGGTGGGTGTGTGTTGGTGTGTGTGTGTGGTGTGTGTGTGTGTGTGTGTGTGTGTGTGTTGGGTGGTGTGTGGGTGTGTGGGGTGTGTGTGGGTGTGTGTGTGTGTGATGTGTGGGTGCGGGTGGGTGGGGGTGTGTGTGGATTTGTGTGTATACGTGCGTGCATGTGTGTGCGTGCATGCGTGCGTGTGTGTGTGCGTGTGTTTGTGTGTGGTTGTGTGTGTGTATGTGTGTGTGTCTGTGTGCGTGTGTGTATGTGTGCGTTTGTGTATGTGCGTGCGTGCGTGCATGTGTGCATGCGTGCGTGTGCGTGTATGTTTTGTTTGTGTTATTTATTTTCTTATTAATTTATTCTTTCTCATTGAGAATAATGTATGTATGTTTGTGCGTGCGGTGCGTGTGTGTATGCGTGCATGCATGTGTCTATGTCTCTCTGTCTCTATGTCTCTGTGTCTGTGTGTCTCCCAGGTGGACTTTCTGTGCAAGCTGTACCACTTCCTGATCACCACCACCGTGCCCTTCTCGGCCTTCGTCATGGTGGTCATCGCCGTGGACCGCTACCTGTGCATCTGCCACCCCTTCCTGCACTGGATGACGGAGCGCAGGGCCAAGATCATCATCGCCTGCCTCGCCTTCTTCATCTTCTGCATCGGCGCCATCATCTCCATGCACTACAGCATCTACGCCGAGAACGAGTTGGATCTGTCGCAAGAGTACCCCGCTACTAACGTCTCCTCCTCTTCCTCTTCTTCTTCCTCCTCCTCCCCCTTCCTCCTCACTAACGTCACAGGGTGGCCGGATAACCTGACCTTGCTAACCGCTACCTCTGCCTCCTCCTCCTCCTCCTCCTCCCCCTCCTCCTCGGTTTCTTTCTCTGGCTCCAAGATCGTCACCCCCTATCATGAAGCAGCAGTGCGACCTGCGCCCTAACCTGGTGAACTTCAAGTTCTTCCAGTCTCTGCAGAAGATCTACTCCAGCTTCTTCCTGCTCAGCTGCGTGGCGGTGCTGATCCTCTACAGCCTCATCTACCACTCCGTCGTCACCCAGCGACGCAAGAAACTGCGCATGCGCAGCGCCCGGTGCTGCTTCCTGTGGCGGGACTCTTCCGGCGTGGCGAACGGCGAGCCTCCGAGGTGACGGTGGCTTTGGAGCTGTCGCACGCTAACGGGGAGAACAGCAAGGTCCGCCCAGATGACTTCACCACGACCGGGGTAGGGGACGAGTCCACCGTGCCCACGAACGGGTCTTCACGGGCGCCATATGTCCCGCACGCGCATCGAGCGCATGCGCATGGCCAACATCAAGACGGCGCTGATGCTGTTCGTGGTGACCATCGTCTTCATCCTGTCCTTCCTGCCCTCCTGGCTCATCGCCCTCAAGATCATCCAGGCGCCCGTCATGGTCTTCTACATGTACTTCTTCTACAACGTCGTCAACCCCATCATCTATGCCTTCATGAACCAGAACTTCCGCACAGAGCTGAAGAAAATATTCCGCTGCAAACAGTGAGTGGTGATGACAAAGAGAGAGAAAGAGAGTAGAGAGAGAGAGAGAGAGAGTGTCTGGAGATTTTCCCTTGCAGCTACCACTGGTCAGTTTGAAAGAGGGTTCTGCAGAGAACCCATCGGCTGCCGGCCGTGTTGACCTGTACAGTCCTCATGACGTCAGCACTGACCGCAGTCACTGTCTGGTGACGTCTCTTACTGGATGTGTACCCATGTTTATGCTGGCGTCATTTCTTGTCTGCTTTGAGAACCGGGGTTTCCTACTTTTGAGTTTTCGTTACTCCTGAGCAACTCTAACTGATGTGCTTAAAGAACCACTAACCAGCATATCCTTCATCTCATACACAGATAACGATGTTTTGTGCCTGAGCTCATTTTGTGTGTATATAGTATTTGTTTTTATTTGACTACAAGAAGAAAAACGACACGACACTCTTTATGACTCCAGATTAAGGGTACTAGACAAGATTAAAATTGTTTTATTCTCCCGTTTGAAGAAAATAGATTTTCTACATGCACTATGACTAATCTGAGAATATTAATTTCTGATAGTATTTGGCAGATTGTGTTTAAATTTACGTGTCAGTAACAACAAAAAATATCTCTCTCAAACATATGTTAAAGATCAAATCGCTAATCACGATTTGGTTTTTTTTTCACTTAATCTACCTTGTTCGTTTTGTGGAAAAGAGCAACAGCTACCTATATTCTTCTTAGATCGGGCGCTAGTTTAGTCAGAAAAATAAAATGTAGAAAAAAACAACTGCTTTTGTTTTTGAGACGTGTATTGCATAGAACAGGTTAAACGAATCATTTTAGCTGTGCTTAAGTCATCTTAACAATAACATTGTATGGCATTCCTCTAGCTATTGCACACGTAGATAAATAGACTCTATAAACAAGTGCGTAGAGAAGTAAACAGTCGTAGTTTCACTGTAACTGAACAATGTTATCGGGCAAAGGGAAAGTGTCTGGTTTCCAGGAATATGAACTTTAGCTACAGTCACTGCCAGTGGATGAACAGGGATTGATCTTTGGAATTGTGGGTAATGGTTTATTATCAGCAACACTGTCAGTGGTTAAACTACAATTGATCTTCAGAACGGTGCTCTTACTTTTGGGTAACGACTTACTATCAGCAACACTACCAGTGGTTAAAATACGGTCAAATCTTTATAATGGTGCACTAACGTTTTAGCAATGGCTTGTTATAAGAAACATTGCCGGTGGTAAAAATACGATTAAATCTTCGTAATAATTCACTTACTTTTGGATAATGGTTCACTATCAGCAACACTACTAACGATTAAAATATGATTGAATCTACATTATCAGACACTAGCTTTTTGGAATTGGCTTGTTATCAGAAACATTGCCAGGAGTTAAAATACGATGAAATATTTGGAATGATGCACTTACTTTTGGGTAAGGGTTCGATATCAGCAACACTACAGTAAAGGATTCCTGGACTGTCAGTGCTCAGGATCCAAGCTGCATAGTCATGGCACTGGAAAGAAAGCAGCTGACAGACAGAATGGGCAGTTGAGGTAACCCATGATGTACAATGACAGAATGGGCAGTTGAAGTAACCTATGGTGTACAATGACAGAATGGGCAGTTGGTTTAATCTATGCTGTACAATGACTTCATCTACGACAAAATAAAGCTGGTAAAACCCTTTCAAGCTTTCAGCTGAAGCGAGTGAGGCAGGGAACTGACGTGTCGTTGACTGCACGTATATAAGGGAGCTCAGAGGACTCAGTGTTGAAGGGGGAAAACAGACTCTTTTTTCCATGTCATGCAGGGTGTGAGATAGTATGGAAGCAAACTGGGGTGTGTTTATTTCAGAATCAAAGACAGTGACTTAGCTGGCTTTCTTGTGGAATGTGAAGGTCAGAGTAAAATATGGATTCTGGTGTCAGCGTTTAGAGGGACATAGTAGATGTTGAATCTAGTGCAGGTCTCTGAAGTTAGTGCTTGATGACCAGATCAGTGATCAACAGTACCTGTATAAAGTGTTGGTGGTTTCATGATAAGAACTGAAGTCACAAAGTTCACAAGTACCAGTAAAAAGTGTTGGTGGTTACATAATAAGAATTAAAGTCCCAAAGTTCACAGGTACCTGTAGAACGTGTTGGTGGTTTCATAATAAAAATTGAAGAAAGTCAATAACTGATGCATAGCATATTTCGGAGCTCAAGGAAAGACTGATGTTCTGCAAAGACGAAACCTTACTCATGAAACGAAACAGCAACATGTGACCACTAGACTAGTGGTTTTTGAAGTCAGAGTGTGACCCCTAAAGACTGTTACTGTGTTTATTTCACAGTGAACTGTGAGCAAATAGCACTGTGTGAATGACTTCAGAGTTGATTTGAGGATCTAAACCACTGAATCAGTCCCATTTTCAGACTTCATACACTGAAGAACGGAACCTTATATTTGTGATGGTTTCAGAACTCAGAAAACAAAAACAAATGGCTGGATGTTCTACGAATATTTCAACACAAAAGAAGGCAGGCTAAGGGCTAGTCATTGTTGCTGATTTCAGAGTATGACATGAACAGACAGAAGGAAAGCCTGATGCAGTGGTGGTTAGAAAGCCAGGATGAGCAATGATAGAAAAACTGTATCATTGTCCGTATAGACTCCCACTAGCAATCTTGTTCAGATCATCTGTGACGTTCAGTTTAAGGTGAGGAGTTGTTTCAAAGCATGACGACATCAGTCCAGATGCATGAAGGACTTAAGCAGCGACTTGCTGCTGATAAAGCGTTGTCACAGATTGTGAGTGATGTGCGAAAGAATGGAACAGCGTGCACTGTGCTTGTTCAGGATTCAGCTGGAACACTGACTGGTCATTGAGTGTGACCTCAGTGCCAGGGAGACACGACAGCCCATGAGCTTCAGCTCCTGAGTTCAGCCTGCAGAACAAGGGCAGGTGGCTCGCTGCAAATGGTGAGAAATCCAGTATGAAGTTGAACCGTTAGTAAGTTTACAACTGGTTTAAGGTGAATAACTTGACAGCTGATCTGTTGATGACTCAGAGGATAGCACGTGAAGATCACTGACAGCTGATCTGTTGATGACTTAATGACAGTGGATACACCGTGAAGATCACTGACAGCTGATCTGTTGATGACTTAATGACAGTGGATACACCGTGAAGATCACTGACAGCTGATCTGTTGATGACTCAAAGTGACAGTGGTTACCACATGAAGAACAAACTGTGGATGATGTTGTTATTTTCTACAGCTACGAATTACAAAACAAATGTTTGTTGAGTCACTGACAGAAGTCAGAATCACCAACGCTGCTCTGTGAACGGTTGATGGTTTAGTTTGTTTGAAAACGGTCATGTTATCAGAATGCTGATTCAGACATCACAACATGAGACAATCAGTGAGTCACCATGCTGATTTCAGCACTGCGGAGTGACTGACCAGTCTAGCTGTTGACAGGATTACAGCGCTCTGTTGACCAGTCAACAGAAAGAACGTTGCACTGCTGATCTGGAATGAGAGCGGGTATTTTTGTTGCTTGTTGATGGGTAGAATGTTTGATGCAATGGTGTATTGGAGCTTTCAGAAATGAGATGGACAGAATGAAGCAAAGGACATGGTGGTGATGGTGGTTTTCAAGTGTGATATGGGTGGACAGCTGAGTGACATGTTATATTTCTGGATCACTGATTGAATGATAGAGAGCTGACATCTCACAGAGGAAAAACATCAAAGACAGGGATTGACATCACATGGTTGTTGTATTTACCTGGAAAAAAAAACACGAATGTTAATGAGATTGCAGTTTTTAAAAATATGCTAATTAAAGCGCTGTGTATCTGAATATTTCAATGCAAAAGATAATTTTGAATTAAATAGTTGGTTATGAAAGCTTACAGTTATCAAATAAAGCATATCAACAGTTGAGATGTGTCCAGTTTCTGTCACTCTGAGAAGAAAAGAAAAGACATAGAACGTAGACAGGAATGATACTGCTAGACTGTTTAGATGTCAAATACTGTTCACTAAGGTCACTAAGAAAGGGGGCAATACTACTAGACTAAAAGAGATATTACAAAGTAGTTCTATAAGCTCAATAAATCAAAAATGCCTTGACCCATATCAAACAATACAGAGCACAGAACACAGTGAAAAATGAAGGTCTGGAAGTGTTGGCAATGGTTAGAGCAGACAAATACAGCTGCCTGGTTCACAAAAGTGACGCCTCAAGTCCAGAGTTCGACGTTCACACTTACTAAATTGCTTACCAATCAGAGATAAATCACATTGACGACATTTAAGATAACATTATAGGCAGACTAAGCCACGCTTTCTTCTCCTTTAAGCGTGAATGCGTTCAGAAAAAAAAGAGAAGAAAAAGACCTTTTGAAAAAAAAAACATGACAGAGCCATGATTCATATCAGCCCTTGTGGGTTACACAAATACAAATCTGTTCAACATGAATTTAGAACAACGATAGACTGGACCAGTTAGTTGGACAAACATGCACTTGGTAGGTGTTTTGGTTTTGGAAATGACACATAGCGTTTATATACCAGACCACACTCTGTGATATCTCTGTTCCTAAGTGGAAAGACAAAAAAAAAAGATTGAAACTCTGCAGGTAGTCTTTACTGTGGGAAATATCGACTTTCTGTCGACACAGAATTGAGAACATATTTGTAGGGGTTAGTCAGGGGTGATCAGCTCTAACACACAGACACACACACACACACACACACACACACACACACACACACACACACACACACACACACACACACACACAACACACACACACACATACACACCACATACACACACACACACACACACACACATACACACACACACACACACATACACACACACACATACACACACACACACACACACGCACGCACACCCACACACAACACACAACACCACACACACCACACACACACGCACACACACACACACACACACACACACACAACAACACACACACACCCGAGCGAGAGAGAGAGAGAGAGAGAGAGAGAGAGAGAGAGAGAGAGAGAGAGCAGACAGACAGACAGACAGACAGACAGACAGACAGACAGACAGACAGACAGACAGACAGACAGGACAGACAGACAGAACAGAGAATGAATGAATGAATGAATGAATGAATGAATGAATGAATGAATGAATTATTTATTTATTATTTATTATTTATTTATTTATTTATTTATTTATTTTATTTTTTTCGAGGATAAGAAATAAGCAGTCATGTACTATATTGATTTTGTTTTTTATCAGACCCTTGCCCTTATTACAGACCATCAAAAAAAACCAACAACGACAAGAACAAAACCAAACATAAAGAAATAGCAATAAAAAAAAGCAAAAGAAAACCAAAACAAAATAGAGAGAGAGAGAGACAGAGACAGAGAAGAGAGGAGAGAGACAGAGAGAGACAGAGAGAGACAGAGAGAGAACAGAGAGAGAGAGGGGGAGAGGGAGAGTTTGGAGAGAGGAGGGGTTAAAAGATAGGCAGAGGATGAGATTACCAGCAGTTGTCAGACAAATAATTTAACTGGAAGATTTTACAACTGTAAAATGAACGAGGAAAGTGGGAACTCCCTTTCGATTCTCCGATGACGTCTAGTTTCTTCTTCTTCTTCTTCTTCTCTTCTTCTTCTTTCTTCTTCTTCTTCTTCTTCTTCTTTCTTCTTCTTCTTCTTCTTCTTCTTCTTTCTTCTTCTTCTTCTTCGAAATTTGTCTTGCAGTTGATATTTAACTCTTTTATTGTCTTTCGATTTCAAATAAAATGCACATGCAAAGTACACTTATTGAAGCGAAAATGATGTTCAACATCTAGATAAACAAGACTTTATCAGGATTATTTTCCAATTTTGTAATTTTTTTTCCTGATGTCACCTACACAGGCTCTGTGTTATGTAATGTATGTAAGTAATGGGAAAACGGACACACGCCGTCTGGAACCAAGGTACATGTCACACACTGTACAGTTTTTTTGTTTTTTTTTCTGCAGTATTTTCACTCGTGAAAGCACTGTGGTTTGAAGACACACAGCCCACCAGTGCTGACCAATTCTTACAGCAGTTTGTGTAGTGCTTGTTTCATTGCAGGGACAAAACTGTTGATCTTTACTGATGTCATGTTGATTGATCGATTGATTGATGTTGTAAACTTGACGTTGACGGCCACGAGTTGAAACACTGATCGTGCGTGACCATGTCACTGATGTCGCTTCAATTTCAAGAATGTTTATTGATGTGTAACGCTTTCTGCGATGAGTGCTTTGAAAAAAGGATTATAATTGTTGTACTTCTTCACATGTTCGATATCCTCGAAACCTGAAGATGTTAGGGGGTTTTTTGTTTGTTTTTTGCTGATTTTTTTTTCTAATCATGAAACACGATTTTCTGTAGATAATGTACTGTAAATATTTATCTGGCCTCTTGTGTGTTGTGCATGTGGATGTGTGGTAGGGGGGGGGGGGATGCTGAATGGATGGTGTATGCTTGTCGTGTGTTTTATGTCAGGCTATCTTGCCGTTTTTTGTTTCAGTTAGCCTTAAAGCTGTTATTATCCATTGTGGCTACCTGAATCTACTTACTTTTTGGAAGAAGAGAGAGAGAGGAGAGAGAGAGAAGAGAGGAGAGAGAGAGAGAGAGAAGAGAGAGAGAGAGAGAGAGAGAGGAGAGAGAGAGAGAGAGAGAGGCAAGCAAAAGGCAAGGCAAAATTCTTTTATTCGAGGATAATAGATAAGCACTCATGTGCTTTTTTACATCCAGTCCCGCCCTTTTCAGGGAAACATCAAGATAAAAAGATACTAAACAGTAAAACTATATGCAGTACAACAACATAAGGAATAAGGACATTATACATAATAAGATAATAAAAATGCACACTTTCAGAAGACGAAAATCAGAAGCCACAATAAAATGATTTGATTATAAAGAAAAGAGAAGCGTTAATAGATAAAGAGCAACCAAAGAAACATAATGAATAAACAACTTAGCATCCAAGAAAGTCCACCCAAAATACTTAGCTACACATATGTTACAACTCATAACAACAAAATGAACTCAAAAGGAATAAAGATAATACAATGATTATAATGATGACAATAAGAATAATATCAACAATAGTGATATTAGTATGATAATAATACACGTAAAACTCACTCTACACGTAGGTCACACACACACCACACACACACACACACACACACACACACACACACACACACACACACACACACACACACACACACACACACACACACACACACATACATACATACATACATTATAACATTCATACAATACATACAACATACATACATACATACATACATACATACATACATACATACATACATACATACAACTCACTCACGCATGCACGCTCGCAGGCAAATGCACATACAAATCACACACACACACACAAATGCACACCACACACACACACACACACACACACACACACACACACACACACACACACACATACATACAACAACAACACACACACACACAACAACACACACACACACACACACACACACACACACACACACACACACACACACACACACTTACTCACACTTATATTTATAGCACATATCCGCAGGCGCACATGTACTTGAGGTGGTAGGTTTTTTGTGTGTTTTTTTTCTTTAAAAAAAAGAGAGAGAGAAGAGAGAGAGAGAGAGACGAGAGAGAGAGAGAGAGAGAGAGAGAGACGAGAGAGAGTGAGAGAGAGAGAGAGATACATGCATGCATGCATGCATGCATACAACATACATCATACATACATACATACATACATACATACATACATACATACATACATACAACATACATACATACATACATACATACATACATTACACATCACTATTTTTTTTCTTCCTGCATACACTGACTCTCGCAAGCATCTTCCATCTAAGCACATTAGTCAACACCAAGCTTGTCTCCTAAGCACATTAATCAACACCAAGCTTGTCTCCTAAGCACATTAGTCAGCACCAAGCTTGTCTACTAAGCACATTAGTCAACACCTAGCTTATCTTTTAAGCACATTAGTCAATACCAAGCTTATCTTTTAAGCACATTAGTCAATACCAAGCTTATCTTTTAAGCACATTAGTCAATACCAAGCTTATCTTTTAAGCACATTAGTCAACACCACGCTTGTCTACATAACGTTGAGGCATGTGTTCTGTTTATGCTCATTGTTTTTGTTTGCCAGAGAGGCATCCATACTTCGCCTGCAAAAAAAGAGTCAAAATAGTTTGAGGAAATTTGAGAGGATGAAGCAAGTAGATGACGTAAGAGGGAAACACGACAAAAGGAGAGATGAGAGACAAACAGACAGAAGGACAGACAGACAGGGGAAATACTGGACAGAAAAATAAAGAGAGTATATAAAGGCAACCCAAAGCACCTTGTCACGAGCGTACTTGTTCTGTAATTTTTTTTTAGCATATGGTTTTTTTCCTGAAACTACAATCCAACCAATTACAGAAAGGAATACGATTAAACATGTTTTGGCTCATGTACAGATGACAATAAAGTAAATATTCAAATCCATTGATTTGACTCCCTTAATCAAAGAGCACAGATACATCGAAACAGTAAAAAAGCAATAAAATAAAAAAAAAGTTTTAGGTGCTCAAATGGTTCAGGCAGAAGTACACGAATGTGATACTCTTAGTAATAATTGCTAAAATGTGTACCTTGCAAGCGTACATGATTTTGCTTTACTTAAACATTAAAAAAACAACAACAGCGAGAAGCCAATAACAAACAAAAGAAAAATAACAACCAACACTATTCACTGATTAGTTCGAAAAGGAATGTCAACAATTTAAGTAACAAACATTTGTCTTTTGAAACTGTCCCCAGCTGCTTCAATTTCTAAAACTGTTTGCATTAAAGCCATTTTCTGTAAGATTCCTTCCACTTCATAATTTCTTTTTTTACAGCACGATAGACACCTTTTCAAGTTTGTAAGTAGTTGGGTTGTTGTTTTTTTTTAATGATCCTGGGTTTCAGAAACACACGAGGATTTTCCAATCCCCGTCCATAGTGTACGCCTAGAGGATAACAAGATCCTGAAGAATGGAGCAGAAGGAAGGGGTGTGTGTGTGTGGGGGGATATAATGATGACCACAACTGGAGGCTGGGATGGTTAGTTTGAGGAAATCCCTCTAAAGGGAGGAAGAAAGAAGGCAGGAAAGAAGGGGCAAGGGAAAAGAGAAGACAGGAGAGGGAGAGGTAGGGAAGGAAGAAAGCAAAGCGGAGAGAGGAGGCTGAGGGAAGCTGGTTGATTCACTGACCTACATGTGCCAACTATAGAAAGCAGGGCTGAGGAAAAGTTGGTTGGAAGAAATCTATCTAAAGGAAGGAAGACAGAGGACAGGAGAGGGGGAGGAAGGGTAGAAAGAAAGAAAGCAGGGCTGAGAGAAGGTTGATTCACTGACTGATTTACATGTGTCAACTAAAGAAAGCAGGAATGAGAGAAGGTTGATTCACTGACTGATTTACATGTGTAAACTAAAGAAAGCAGGGCTGAGGGAAGGTTGATACACTGACTGATTTACATGTGTAAACTAAAGAAAGCAGGGCTGAGGGAAGGTTGATTCATTAACGTACTTTAGTGTGTCAACTAATGAAGGTCCATGTTCTGAGCCCAGTGTAGGTATTCTGACCACTTAGTATGTTTGTCTGTGTATGTAGTTGACTAAAGTGAAAGTCTTGAGCCCGGGGTTTTAGAAAATCATGCATTTTGTTGATATTGTTTTTTGTTTGTGTTTTATTGTGTTTTTTTGTGGCTTTTGTAGGTACAAATCACTTTCACTGTTAACTGAGAACTCAAGTTTTGTTAGAGTAATGATAATAATACCATCTGTGTTTCACGTGTCTACAGAAGACACTGTGTTTTCGATCACAACACATTTTTTCTTAACAAGTCGGATTTTGCCAGGGATTAAAAAAAAAAAAAAAAAAAGTGACATTGCATTTCTCTGTAAGCCGACTTCAGAAAACATTTGTCACTGTAAAAGCTGGGGGGAAATAACCACTTCAAAGATGATGGCCATTATCTGATATAACATATGTCATAGGAGAAAATCTTTTTTTGTAATTGATATTAAGATATGTTCAAACCATTGATGCTGGTTTTCCCAGCCCTTCGTATGTTCACTTTTGATGCTGGTTTTACATATGGAAAGCGTTATTTTTGTGGACGCTGTCTAAAAGCTCACATTTTTCCTGTTCCTATTGTGAAAGTAATGGCACACACTGTCTTAAGGTACCACTTGTTATAAATCCTAGAGCCTGTACAGGTGAAACAACTAACACTGACTTCGCTGTGGAAGAGAAGATGAGTAAAACCATTATTGTTCCCCTGCCTTGAAAGAAAAATAACATATGCACTTCCATCACTACGGACATTATTTTGTTCCACGGTTTTTTTAAACAATGTAAAACTCGTGAATTTTATATTATTGAGCTGTTTACATCACCGAGCGAATAATGCTCTTGGAAGAACTGGATGGTGGTAGGTTTTGATACAGTTAGTTGAACAAGATGTGTATTTTCTTTTTGTTGTTATCTTATTCGATTTTCTTTGTTTATTTCAAGTGGTGGGTTTTTTTTTTCATTTGATGCCAGAATAACTTTTTTTTCGAATTCGATTTTTTAAACGCTTTAATACTCGCTAAACATTTATCTTACATTAATTCTGATACGTGTTGATGTTCACACTGATATGATAGCACTCCTAGGCTATACTGAAATACAGGGCAGTTTCCTGAGATATACACAAGTAGAAGCAACAACCGCTTGATTCAAACTTGACCGACACTTTTCTCAACGTCGCTTTATTTCATTGGAACTGCATTTCTTTAATGAAAGACATTTTCTTTTATCATTGTTTATTTGTGAGCGAGTGCATTTCTTAAGAGAGATGCTGGTTTATATCAGCTTATTTGTGAGTGAGAGGATTTCTTTAGGGAGATGTTGGTTTATTTCTGTTTATTTTGCGTGTGGGTACATTTCTTAAAAGAGATGATGGTTTATATCTGTTTATTCATGTATGCGTGGATTTCTTTTGAGGGATGTCGGTTTATATCTGTTTATGTGCGAGTGCATTGCTTTCAAGAAATTTTGCTTCGTAATTATTTAATTGTACTCGTTGTACATCATTTAGTAAACGAGATCTGACTTTTTCCCTGTGTTTTCATTATTGCAGAGTGGAAAAAGAGCCGATCGTGTACTGTTCAGCTTCACAAATAAGCTGACCATGAAGTCATGCTGTGTGGAGAGATCTCATGATGTATGTGTGCTACAAAACCGCCACAGCACAGTAAAAAAAAAAAAAAAAAAAAAAGAAACCTCTTATTATTATGTTGTTCAGTGTGTTAAATAAACAGGTCACTAAATAATATGATTTATTATGATTGATACCTCACGCCTAAATCATTCATTCTGCAACTCCCACACGACTCCAGGCATTCTGCTGGGTTGTGAGCGAAATGCTATTATAGTTGTTTATGCTGCATGTATTACATACCAGCATGGGATCTTATGATTGCTTGTATCACATGATATGCTACGCTTCTACGACCATTTATCATCTCTGAATCACATAAAACAACTGATTTTTATTGTTGTTTTTATTGGCTGCATTACATGTTTGTGATAGATTTTTTTTTAAAGTCTTGATAGACAAAGAGACGGAAAGTACACAGCAAAATAACATAAAAAATGTTGGAGGCGATTTTTTCATCCTGTTTTTACTGTATGTATGACTCTGTAACTAGCGTGCTACTGTACAGATGATTGTCGTGCATACCGCTGTTTGTAGAGGGAGGTCTCCACGTTTTGTTCAACCACAGACGCACCTCATTTCTGTGTGTAAAGCACTTAACCAACAATGTTTTTTGGTTTTTCTTCTGCTGTGTGCTGCCTTGAAGGAAGCCTAAGTACATGTCATTTGTTTTACACAGCTCTGGGCGATCCCCATGATAAAGATAATGTCTGTCTCTCCCCAGCATTTTCAGCAGATACAAGCAGACAAGTAATAACACAACACCCCAGTATATGGCAGAGCCAATGTCCGGTTTATTTCAAACCTTTTTCAGGCTAAAAGATTGGCCGACTCAGCCAAGATTGGCCAACTCAGCCAAGATTGGCCAATTTTTTTCATCAGGGTTTTTTTTTTTTTTTTAATTCACTTACTTTATAGTATTTCTTAGATTTGAGTTTTGAGCTCATGGACTGTGATGTAGGCGGCTTGTATTAGAAAACTTCTTTCATGTAGGCAGTGAGGGTCTGAAGACACACTAGTTCAATTCTCACCAGGGCAAAACAGATGCTGGTGGCTGTAGCCTTGTTTTCTGCCGGTCCGTCAGTTTGGCAAAATGTTCACCTTGTAAAACCAGCGCTGAGAAAGGGCTGCAAGCACGCACATACACATACACATACACACACGCACATACACATCACGCACGCACGCACGCACGCCACACACACACACATCACACACACACACACACTCACACACACCACATACACATACTCACACACACACACACACACACACACACACACACACACACACACACACACACACACACACACACACACACACACACACACACACACACACACACACACACACACTGAAAATCATCTTCTCAGAGAGAGAGAGAGAGAGAGAGAGAGAGAGAGAGAGGGGAGAGAGAGAGAGAGAGAGAGAGAGAGATACAGACAGACAGACAGACAGACAGACAGACAGACAGACAGACAGACAGACAGACAGACAGACACAGTCAGTCAGACAGACAGACAGAGAGACAGACAGACGGACAGACGAAGGTGATGCAAGTCACGGACTATACCCAGCCATATATCCACCCAATGCTTTAAAGACTTAGCTTAAACACCCGGAAACGGTCCGGTTGATGTGAATTTCTCTGTTTCCATCAAGTTTCTTTTTCAAAAGATGGTGTGAAGATGTGGGTGTCATGTTCAGCCCTATGTGACATCATGTGAGATGTGGATGTCATGTTCAGCCCTATGTGACATCATGTGAAGATGTGGATGTCATGTTCAGCCCTATGTGACATCATGTGAAGATGTGGATGTCATGTTCAGCCTATGTGACATCATGTGAAGATGTGGATGTCATGTTCAGCCCTATGTGACATCATGTGAAGATGTGGATGTCATGTTCAGCTCTATGTGTCAGGTTATCATGCCTTTCTGTAGCTGGTAGAGAGAAAGCGACAGAAAACCTAATGAACTCATTACAAAGCAGCACATCTGTCACATGTTGACATCACACATTCGTCATATGTTGACACCAAAACTGCTACTCGGTTTTTGCTATCGCCACAACCACTAACACCAGTCCCACTACCACCACCACCACCACCACTACCGCTACTACCAAGTACGCCCCCCCCCCCCCCCACCACCACCAAGACCACTACCAACACCACATTTGCTATTTGTACAACTACTTTGTGTAGGCACAGCTTGTACTAAATCGAAAAATATCCCCCCCCCCTCCTTTCTCCAATACAATAATCTTCCCCCACCCTCACCCTTCTCTGTCCAAATTTTTGCCCGTCTCTGTATTTTTTTTTTATAGAGAGAGCTAAAGCGTTGTGACACCTGACTAGTTCTTGAGAATGTGTTTGATATGGACTATTATCTAACCTAGAACATCACAGGCTAAGCTGTACTGGCAGCTAGTTCTTCGCTTTACCAAGAAAAGAAGCCAGAACGCGAAACTGTTCAGTTTGTTTGCTGTCACTATGGAGTTTGAGAAGTGATACGATAGGTTAATTGTACTGAGCATCAATGTGTTGAGATGGAATAATTGTTTTTAAGATCTTAGTATGATTATGAAAATTGTTTAGTTGTTTGTGTGACTCTTTTATTTGTTAGCTTTCCGCGGGGAGAGGGGGCAGGTGGTATCTGATTTGTCTAAAACCGAAACCAAATCAACAAACACAAACCGCCACACAAAAGACAGGCACTTTTTTTTTTCTAAAGCAGAAAACAACAGAACTTTCGCCATCCAAACCAAGACTATTGTAGACAAATCATTCAAGTCACAAGTGGTTTTGTGACACTTTGGTCGTTGACGATATGACGCTTGGTGAATGCTGTGGTGTGTAGACGAATTGACAGCTTTGATCGTGACTGATGCTGTGGTGTGAAGTGACTTTGTGTGACACTGTGGTGTTGAATAATGATACTTTGGACACGCCTGTGGTGTGACAAGGGTGACTTTGTGATCTGTGGTGTTGAGAATGACTTTGTGGACACTGTGGTGTTGATAAATGACTGCTGTGACCGTTGTGGTGTTGACAAGGTGACTTTCTGACACTGTGGTGTTGACAAGGTGACTTTCTGACACTGTGGTGTTGACAAGGTGACTTTCTGACACTGTGGTTTGGTATTGTGTTGTTGACGAATTGACTTTCTGACACTGTGGTGTTGACGAATTGACTTTCTGACACTGTGGTGTTGACGAATTGACTTTCTGACACTGCCTGCTCTCCTTCACTGTCACGTAGCGTCACTTCAAAATTAAAAAAAAGAAACACGTGACTATGTATATAAGCTTCGGATGAGTGCGTTCATGTGTATCTGTAAGTGCCGTCTTCAACCGAAGTTGTTTTCTCGATGTACATACACAATGGAATGCTCTGTCAATTTGCTGTCACGAATGTATTCATGTAAACAAACGTTCACCTATCACGTACATATTGACTGGTTTATTATTGCTGTGACACGTCTTTGAGAGTGTCGAAACGTTTTTGCATATTGTACCGATGATAAACACACTGTAAAAGAAATGTTGTTGGAATATTGTTATAAACAATGGTTTTATTGCTGAGTGTTCTTCTGCTTTGATTAATTAAGCACTGGTGATTGCTTTGGTGGTTTTTCTCTCCATCTGCTTCCTTCTTTTTATTCATGTTCAATATCACCTTTTTTGTATTCACCAACATGATGCTGTCTTTATAGTACCAACGACAGAAATAATGCAAACGAAAGAGAAATCTGGAAGAACACGACAGAAAAGTTATTTTAAACACAGACAGACGGAAAGACAGGCAACTGGGCGAACAGTAAACAAACAGACAAAACAGACAGACAGTCAGAGGGACGAGGAAGTAGGAGTGAGTCCTGTATTAGACCATCTAGTTTTATAGTGAGCAGTTGTGTATTCCGATCTACCACTCAGTACAACAGTTACATACATACTACATACAGTACATACACTACATACATACATCACTACAGTACAGTACACAATACTATACTATACTATACTATACTACACTATCATACTAACTATACTAACTATACTACACTACACTACACTACACTACACTACACTACACTACACTACACTACACTACAAATATTTTTTCTGCCTACCTTTCAGACCAATAAACTACACAACACAACAGTGAACTACACTACACTACACTACCCTACCACTACACTACACTACACTACACTACACTACACTACACTACACTACACTACACTACACTACACTACACTACACTCTCCCAAAAAGTCCGTGGGATGGGACTATAAACAGTGCCCGTGTGCAAACGCAGGCAGAATATCTTGGCACACGTTAAATCCTGATTCCGCTTTGGAAAGAGTACAGCATTGTGTGCCGGTGAGAGAAGACAAAATTTACAAAACTGCATACACACGGAGACTGGATGTAAAAATGCATATGGTGCTTATTCCATTATCCTCGATATAAAAGAATAATATATTAGGGAAAACAAAAAACATTACACTGCACCACACCCTCAGAAAATTTCACATTCTCTGTGTTGGTGCATTGCTAATTGCTCCATTTGATAACAACATTGAACGACGATTTTATCATTAACCCACTACTGATCATAACTCTTTTAATTTAGATTATAAAGAAGTAAAAATAATATAACGGAAAACAACCCGTGAAAATAGCCTCTGGCAAATTGTGCATCACAATACTAAAATGAAACAACAGAAACACGATCTTTAATGAGTTTTGAACGATTTACATATAACACCCAATTTCAAAGCCCCAGGAAGTTTGTCAATAAAATTATTTTATATCTGGTTGTGTTTCTCTGTATCTCTTTTTCTCTGTCTCTCTCTCTGTGCCTATCACACGTGTGTGTGGTTCCACCACACACACACAACACCACACACACACACACACACACACACACACACACACACACACACACACACACACACACACACACACACACACACACACACAAAGGAAGAGGGACAGACAGACAGAGACACAAGCAATAGTTTGAGTCATCTTGAAAAAAAAAAAAAAAAACCACTGCATTTTTGATTTGTGAGTTCTGTCGGTTTGCTATAAAAGCAGCATCAAATTCAAATCTCATCTTTTCTTTCTTTGTCTTCTTTAACTTTTACACGTTAAAGAACCACGACGGTGGTTATTTCTAAAGCAACGCTTGCGCACCTGTTTTGATCTTAGTGTGTGGTTTGAACACGATAACATGTATGTGGCCACCATATGACTGCTCGTTGCTGTGTGTATCCTCTTTTGTTTAGGATATCAATCTGATTATTATCAATAAAACAACATTCTGCTTGATGTACACACATTTTGGGCTGGTCATTCTGTGAGTGCACGCGCACGTGGCTGTGTTGTGTGTGTGTGTGGGGGGGGGGGGGGGGGTATTGGTGTATGGGTGTGTGTGTGTGTGTGTGTGTGTGTGTGTGTGTGTGTGTGTTGTGTGTGTGTGTGTGTGTGTGTGTGTGTGTGTGTGCGTGCGTGCGTGCGTGCGTGCGAGTGTGTTGTAGTTATTTTGTCTTGTCTCGTTTTTCCATTGTATTGTACTGTTGTATTGTAATGTATTACATGTGTTTTGTATCGTATTATTGTATTGTGTTGTATTGTATACCAATTTTGTCACAGAAAATATCTCTGTGCGAAACACGGGCCGTTATCTCTAGGGAAAGTGTGTCGCCACAAGAACAGCGCAAATTTTTTTTTCCTCTCTGCATTTTGTCAAGGATATCTCTTTTGTTGCCGTGGGTTCTTTTACGCCCGCTGAATCAGAAAGGGTTTTTATCTCTTCCTCCCCATTCCTGCTGCTTTTCTTAGAATTTCTCCCTTAGGGCTGTGATCGGCCTATGCATGTAGGTTTTCATCGCTCCACAAGTCGTACTTCAGGTACTCATCCCTTCTGATTAGCGACAGGTCTATCCTAAAAGGAAGAGTACAGTACAACCTAGTCATGTAGTTGGATCAGAAATAATTATCAGCACACAAAGAATCACCCAGCAGTAATGCAGGGACTTCTCTGTATGGCAGGTTTATGCAGCCTAGGATTTTTTTATTTATTTATGTTTTTTTAAAAAACTTATTTATGTATGTATGTATTTATTCTTTTATACCGAGGATAATGGAATAAGAACTCATGTGCTTTTTACATTCAGTTCCCCTGTGTATTCAGTTTCACAAATCTTGTCATCTGTTCCCACAGGAACACAGTGGCCTACTCTTACAAAAAGTGGAAGATTTAACTGTGCATAAAATGTTCTGCGTGCGTTCGCACACGGGGCCTCGGTTTATAGTATCATCCGAAGGACTTTTAGGGAGAGTGGAGTCAGCACTGATTTCGCCAGGGAAAAAATCCCCTCGAACGAGGAATCGAACCCGGGTCGTCAAATTGCGAGCGCAACGTTCTGACCACCACCACCCCCCCCCCCCACCACCACCTCCTCCTCCCCTCCTCTTCACACACCAAAGAGTGACCCAGCAGCAGTGCAGGGCTTTCTCTAGATAGGAGCTTTATGGCATCCTTGAATGCACCCCATGCTTCTCCTTCAATGCTGGGTATTTTGGAATCACCTTAACAAGCCGGGTGTTGGGGAGGTATGGTTTAATAAATGGGGTGAGCATCACCAGCTGCGGAACCTCCAGCACATAGAGATAACGAGAACAACAAGTATGCAGTAATGAATGATAATTAGCACTATCTTCTGCCGTTCAAACATTCACTTGGTGGGGTTTTTTGGGGTTGTTTGTTTTTATTGGTTTGATTGGGTTTTTTTGGGTTTGTTTGTTTTTTTTTTTTGGAGGGGGTGTTTGTGTGTGTGATTGTGTGTTGTGTGTGTTGTTGTGTGTGTGTGTGTGTTGTTTGTGTTGTGTGTGTGTGTGTGTGTGTGTGACCTTTCTTGTTTTTTTTTGTTTAGTTGCTTGGGCGATTTTTTTGGTTTGTTTTTTGTTGTGTGGTTTTTGTTTCTTTTTCTTTTTTTTTTTCTTTTTTTTTTTTGGGGGGGGGCATTGTACAGGTAGTCTACGTTCCGTTCCTGTGCCGACACGAACAACAAACGTGTTCATTTATCTCCTGGGGCGGCTGGTTGCTACAGGAGCTGTCTACTCACACCACCGGGAGGCGAGATGGCCAGATCCCCCCTGATGTGGACAAACACAGACAGCTGAGGCCGTGCTTAATCACCCACATCTCTCTCTCTCTCTCTCTCTCTCTCTCTCTCTCTCTCTCTCTCTCTCTCTTCTGCTGGGTAATGAGTATAACCTGTCTGCGTAGGGTGGAAAGCCATCACGCCTGAGTAACGTTCAGCTGACGAATTATTGTTGTTGTTGTTGTTATTGTTATTGTTGTTGCTGTAATTGTTTTGGGGTTTCTTGTTGTTGTTGTTGTAATTGTTTGGGGTTTCTTGTTGTTCTTCTTATTCGCTTCTTTTTCTTCCTCTTCTTTATTTTTGCATTCTTCTTCTTCTTCTTCTTCTTCTTCTTTGCGTACTTCTTCATACCCAGCATGCAACATCTGCCTGTAGATGGATGGACTCCACCGAATTCAACTTGCCCAAGAACCTGACCTAGAAACACCCAGTGCAGTGCACGATTGATTCTTCAGGAAGTCAAAGAGAGAAGAAAACTTGGGCAACGAGATTCCTGTTGAAAGTCCTTAACCAATTTCTGTACTAGACACATTAATTCCTAAACTCCTGGAAAAGCTCATTATAAATTAACTTTTTTTGTATATATCCCTGAAGACTGAACGGGACTTCATTCATAGTGGGCAAAAACGGTTGCATAGCAAAAGCTTATCAGTTTGTAAACCTCAGAGCTCTAGCGGAGGAACTACAAAATCTATGATATTTGCTTTCCCAACCAAGCTTATTTTTCTTTTTGTTTATTCTTTTATTTCGAGGATAGTTGGATAAGCACTCATGTGCTTTGTCACACCCAGTCCCCGTGTGTATGCAGTTTTGTCAATCTGTCATCTGTCCCCACCGGCACACAATGGGCTACTCTTACGAAAAGCGGAGCAGGATTGAACGTGTGCGCAAGATGTTCTGCGTGCGTCCACACACGGGGATTCAGTTTAATGTCTCATCCGAAGAACTTTTGGGGAGAGAGTGAAGTCAGCATTGACGTGAACTCCAGAGGGGAAAAATCCCCTTGAATGGCCGGGGATCAAACCCGGGTCGTCAGATTGCCTGCGCAATGTTCTGACCACTTAGGCTATCCCGTGACTAAGCAAACATGAAAACGTTGCCGTCAGCTGAAAGCGGACTGTGCTGGGGTGTGTGAATGCCAGCAGAGGGGGGAGGTCAGTCACTTTAGGGGGCTGACAGGTGATGCCCATCACCCTACAGGTCAGGGCAGGGCACAGACAGCCGCCACCCTCAAGTCACACCATGGCGCCTCTCTCCTCTCCCCTGCCCGATTTTCTGGCAGTGCCTGGGAGGGGGGGGGGGGGGGTGGAGAAGGGGGGGTACAGAGCGGGGGATGTGTTTACCCTGTGTTTATCTAGTACTACACGGAGACTGGGGGGGGGGGGGGGGGTAAGCTTTTGGGGGGTCTGTGGTTCATGTTGTGAGGGCAGTGTGTGTGTGTGTGGGGGGGGGGGGGGGGGGGGGGGGGGAGGGGGGCTAGTAGGTCTTGGACCACACGCTTTGATCCTCAATCATTCTGACCCTCGCCATCTACAAGGAAGAGGTGCATGTACTGACATATCACTGCTGGTGTCTGCACTCCACCAGTCCGATTGACGCCGAGGTGGTAGATAGGTTAGGTGGTGCAGGGTCTTACGTGATGGAAAATGAAGTGTGTGTACGTGTGATATCATGTGTGTATAGCGTGAATGTATACATGTGGTAACGTTTTACCTCTTAATAATGATGTGTATAGATCTAGAGATAATATTCGAGACATGTTGTGTCCATTTTGTAAAACGAAACCTGAAAATGAAGCCCACTTTCTACTAGAATGTTACCAGTACACAAGCTTGAGAAAAAAGTTGTTAAGCAAATGTATTAATGTACCATTGCAAGATCTGCTTAGAGTAGAAAATGATGAGTACATGCATGGTTATCTAGATATATTTTTCATTCTATTAACAAAAGGAAAACAAGCGCCGTGGATTCCGGACTGGAAGGTCGCGGGTTCGAATCCCATAAGTCATAGGGATTTTTTCGGGCTCCGGCCGGCTCCTACCCAGAGTGAGTGTGCTGTGGGCTCAGTGGGGAGACTGGGACCACACAGTCGAGCTTCATCCACTTTACGGATGCGAATTTGAGAGTGTTGCTCAAATTACCTGACCAACACTGCAGGTGTCTGTATCTCTCGGGCCTGGTTGACGCCGGGATATATTATGACAGTAAGCGTAGAGAACAACCTGTCAAGTAGTCTCAAAGCGGATGCACCTCCACAGCAGCATCATTACATCATCCTCATCATCATTGATCATCATGCAATAATAAAAATTGCCTCTGATTCGGTGGCCTCCGTTGCTCTGGTCTCATGGTGACCTCAGATTCGGTTTCCCCATACGCTTCTGTGCCTGTGGTGAATTTGTGTCAAAGCCTTTGGGGTTGGGGGTTTCGTGGGGAGGCGGTCGTTGGAGGGACGTTGTGGTGGTCGCCACCTTGGGTGGGTGACTCACTCAGTCTGGCTCCGCGACTGAGCTAATACTGTCGTTAGTAGGGGGCTTAGTAGGTGGTGTCCTGCGTATGTTAGCTCAGAACAGGCACCACTGAACACCACCAAAGTGACCCAGCAGAAGTGCAGGGCCCCTCTGGCTGGTGGCCCGCGGCGGCCTAATATTGATGGGCTCCCTGTGGACTCCCGACCCGGGGGGTGAGATACAACGAATCTGGGTATGGCTGTGGCGGGGAGATTGAAATGAGCGGCGTGGGAACAGCAGTACGGGAGCGTCACAGAAGATGAAGCAGCAAAAAAAAAAAAAAAAAAAAAAAAAAAAGGAAAACAATATTGTCTCACGTAGTTTATCAAGTAACTGTTTTTATTTCATATGTACTCAATATAATGATTTTTCCTGAACATTATTGTCTTTCTTTTAGGTTATGGTTGATTTGAGGTTTATAATCAGGAAAAGAGTGTGTTTTTCTTCTTCAATCATTTCTTATTTATGACGCTTCACCACACAAGGAGTCGCACTGCACCAGAGGTCAATTTTTAGTTGTTGACAAATTATTGATTTGCAATAAAAAGGCTATTCAATACAAAAAACAGATTGAAAATCGGACAATTCTATGCAAAGTCATTTCAAATTGAAATGATAGACTACCGGATGTGACAAAATGAGAAACGGGCAAGTTTATTTCGTAACAGGTTGTCAGAGTGAGGGCATGGATATTTTTAAAACACATTTAAAAGCAAAAGGAATAAAAAATTATGCCTTGGTATTTCACTGCAATGTAGAATAACGGATATAGTTTAATAATCATTCAAAATATTAAATTGAGAATTTGACCCCCACCTGCAATTAATGGCTCTAGCGCAAAATTCGGTAATGTGTTAAACGACTCATTTCGTGGTGGAGCGTCATATTTGTGCATTTGCTTTACAAATGATATGGATGAACCTATTGGTACACCCCAAGCCCAACCAAACAACCAAAGGATTGTGGTCCAAGGCCAATGTACATCAAATTATTTCAGTGCTCAGTATGTGCTCTCTCTCTCTAGACAGACACAGACAGACAGACAGAGAGACAGACAGACAGACAGACAGACAGACAGACAGACAGAGACACAGAGAGAGAGAGAGAGAGAGAGAGAGAGAGAGAGAGGAGAGAGAGAGAGAGAGAGAGAGAGAGAGAGAGAGAGAGAGAGAGAGAGAGAGAGGAGAGAGAGAGAGAGAAGAGAGAGAGAGAGGAGAGAGAGAGAGAGAGGAGAGGAGAGAGAGAGAGAGAGAGAGAGAGAGAGAGAGAGAGAGAGAGAGAGAGAGAGAGAGAGAGAGAGAGAGATGGACAGACAGACAGATAGAGACAGACAGACAGACAGACAGACAGACAGACAGACAGGCAGTCAAGTCAAATGAAATCAAGTCAAACTCTTTTATTTCCCGAATTTTAATTAAGCACTCAAATTCTTTTTTTTACCACCAGTCTCCGCCCTTATCAGGGATAACATCAAGATTACAAAAAACACCTCCAACTAACAAAAATATTAAACCAAATATCAAAGGCAATAAACAAGAACAGTAACAAACAGAAAACAAGAAACAGCATAAAGCCAATGATAAACAGCAAAAAGCACGCGCGCACGCACACACCGCACACACACACACACACACACACACACACACACACACACACACACACACACACACACACACACACACATGGGAGACGGGATATCCTAGTGGTCAGAACATTGCACTTTGACGACCAGTGTTCGATTGTCGTTCGAGGGGATTTTTCCCCTGGAGTTAACATCAGTGCTGACTATATCGACTCCATTTTCCCCAAAAGTCCTTGGATGAGACTATAAACCGAGGTCCTATGTGCGAACGCACGCTGAACATTTTGCGCACACGTTAAATCCTGCTCCGGTTTTCGCAAGAGTAGGCCATTGTGTGCCGGCGGGAACAGAGGACAAGATTAAAAAAACTGCATACACACGGGGACTGGATGTAAAAAAAACACATGAGTTCTTATTCCGTTATCCTCGATATAAAAGAATAAGTAAAAACACACACACCACCACACACACACACACAACACCACAACAGACACTCACAATACCCATCACACTCTTCAACAACATCAAAAAAAAACAACGCCAACCCTCATGAAATACACTACGTAGCATATACATAAAACAATATCTCCACAAACAAACCATACACATGTTTTATCCACACACACACACACACACACACACACACACACACACACACACACACACACACACACACACACACACACACACACGCACATGTCATCAAGATGGCGGAAGCAGTCGACGCCTAAAAAATGTTCGACTCCTAAACTTTATGTAAGTTATCACTGCAATGACACGAGCCACTCGTTCCAGATGTCGTAAAAAAAAATTAACAGAGTCTGAGGAGCTGACAGAGCCGAAAGCCAAAGAAATCCAGCCGGCTTGACAAACAACATCACCATCTTCTGAAGCAACTGATGTGGCTTCTGGTCAGGACCCCAACCAAGACCAGATCTGCCAAGAAGTGCCAAAGAAAGAAAATGTCGACACCAAAGCTAACAACACAAATTAGAGAATTCCCAGCTGTGTGAAATGTCAGTGCACAAAAAATCCATCGTCCTGACCCTCTACGATCGTGTTGTCTGTCTCCTTGGAAAAGCGGTTCAGAAGCTGTTAACAAAGAAACCAAACAGGAAAAACAGAGAAAGAGAACGTCAGCACAGAGTCTAAGAATCCAAGCTGCTCAACCTATGCTGAAGTCACCAAAAGAACGAGTAGTGGAATGCATCTCAGGATCTAATCCTAGTGCTCCTAGTCCTGCACAAAATCCAAACCAAGGCAGCAGCAATAGAAAAAGAAAAGCCTGAGAGAGCCAAAAGACTCCATGACATCAAAATGATGTCATTACTCCTGTGACACCAAAAGCTGTAAAAGGAAATCGGCCTACACCAAATATTCCATATGAAAACATTCCCTCCATCGTTTTTCTGCACGACTCTATTGTTAATGGAGTGCTGTTCAAACGGCTAGGCCGCTTCTATGGATTCGCTGCTGCTCACCTGAAAGTTTCCAAAACTCAAGATCTCCAAGAACAGCTGGAGACAGCCACCTCAAGTCTGGGCAAGCCTGTAGATGGCATTTTCCTCCACTGTGGCATCAACGACCTCAAACAGGAAGACGTCGACAGCGCCAGTAAGAGGTTTGCCGAGTCGGTGAGAAGAATGCACGATACACATCCCGGCGCCTTCTTATCACCAGCAAAACATCGCCTGTCTGTGATGAAGCTTTAGAAGTCAAACGACACCTTTTCAACGCCCTGGTGTGCAGAGATCATCTGGGGCTGAAAGGAGCGTCCTTTGTATCCCATAACAGCCTGCACAGCAGCCAGCTGAAGGACATGAGGGAGTCACTCCACCACTGAAGGGCTCCTCCATCCTGGCCCTCAGCCTTGACCCTCATCTCCGACAGCTGTTCTGGACCAAGCCAAGGAAGTCCAGTGTTGCATCCGCCACCAAGGACGCCCCATCTCCCACAGCAGGGACCGCAGACAGACAGCGTGGCGTTTTCCGGGAGCAAGAGATCCCTGGTTCACCATGTTAGATGTGTTCTGTCAGTGGTGCTGATCAAGGGGTTGTTCTAGCTTGCTGTTGCTGTACTTTATTATTACTATCCTAGTTGCTTAGTATCTATTTATGTTTTTTGTCTAACCTGTGAACGTTTTCAACAGTTATGTTCTGAAGTGACTGCGATGTCTAGATTATCTGTTAACAGCCTAACGTAGAAAAGAAGCGAGTCAAATGTTTGCGCCCACGATTTTGCAATATATGCACCTGCGCAAAGTTTGTTTTGCACCCTTATTCCATACACGGTGCAGTGGCGATTGAAAATAGGCTAGTGTTTATGTAAACTATTGCACCTTTTTTGTACCACTTGATTGGAATTAGGCTTTTGAAAAGAAGGTAACCAACACTAACAGGTTCAGCCCCTTTATGTGTGTTGTCTATTGCTGCCCAACACTTAAGAGTGCTGCCCTGCATGGACGCTATATTTGTCCACACCCACGACTATGTATGTATATGCACGGCGCATGTATGTGTTGTTCGCGCGCGCGTGTGCACGGGCACATTGTAGGTGTATGAGAGAAAATAATTGTTTTATGTGCATGCCTGCACGCGCAGGTGTGTGTGTGTGTGTATACATGTGAGCGCGCCTGCGTGTGTGTTTGTGTGTGTGCGTGTGCGTGCGTGCGTGCGTGCGTGCGTGCGTGCGTGTGTGGTGCTTTTGCTGGTTGGTAATACTCTATGCAATAGACCCAATTGTTTTTTTTCCCCCTGCACATACAGATCTACTTGTATATTATATTCTGTGATGCAAATGAAGTTATAAGGAAAATATAAAGGTAAAGATGTCCCATAATCTTTGTGGTAGTAGGGGAGGAAGGCATCATAGACCTCAGCTTCTCCAGGGGCCAGCATGTTGAGGGCGGTGCCCATCACCTCTCCCGCACTGCTTTACCACCCCTTGCCCTAAAGAAAGCAGGTACCCATTTACATCTGGGTGAACTGAGGTGACCATACTGAAGCCAAGGCACACGGTCACCTATCCAACTGGTAACCATGCTGGATGCTGCTTAACTTTGACTTGGGGAAAGGGAGTGTTCTGACCACTTAACTATCTCGCCCTGAAGTTATAAAATTGTATACCAATGATGAATTGCTTTAAATGATGCAAACCTTGTAGATCTAAAGGTTCGTCCTCTTTGCAGCAGTTTTTACAACAAAAGCTTGTCCTATAATTGCGCGGACTGATCGGACTGTTCTATATAATCCGTATATCAGGTGTACTCTTTTGTGTTTTGATCAGGGTAAAAATGTAACATTTATTTAACTTTGTAAAGGATCAATTTTTACCACCGCCACTATCTAACTTGTTCTTGTTTTGTTTTGTTTACTTTCTTTCTCGTGATTATAATACACTACTACCCACACCCCCTCCCATTCCTTTGCCCAGTTAAAGAAAAGAAAACAGACTTAAATCTAAATGATAATGCGTTCTTGTGGTAAGATCTCAGTTCTGCAATGTAATTGCAGATTTTTTGCTATAAATTTTGATTCCTCACAGCAGCACCTAGTGTCAAACGCATATCAGGTTTTTCTTCTTCTGTCATTAAATGTTAAACGAAATAAGCTACCAAGACTGAAGCAGTTTTTCTATCCTTAGGTCTGTGAACAACAGCAGCAGTAGACCCAGGCAAAAATTAACTATGCAATATACATTCATGTTGGCTTACAGCATTGCTTCAGTCTCCTGTGCCAGAAAATATAAAAGATGTCTCCTCCTGCGCTGTTACATAAAGTTTTCCTATCGTTATCAATCAATTGTGCATCACTTTACTTACCAAGAGGTCCCATAAATGATAATAGTGACTGATTAAAAACGGTCAATAACCAACAAGAAAAATGGTTAATATGTGGCGATTTTAACAGCCATTGACCATTTTGGGAAAGTGATTGTTTTAATGTAGCTAGTAACAGACTTGTTAAAATATTGTGGATTCCCCTTTAGTGCTCCTTAATGGTGGATCTTGTACTACAATTCCAGATATCCCTTCTCATAGGTCAACTGCAATAGATCTAACTGTGATCTTATCTAAACTTGGGTTGACATGTTCGTGGCAAACATATGATGAAACATTATGCAGGGATCATATTCCTGTATGTATTACTTTTAATGAAAAGTTCAATGTAGAAACAAAACAACTACACATTATCCCAAAATATAATTACAAAAGCAGACTGGTTTAACTTCACGAATACTCTCCACAAACTAGAGGTAATTATGTCGATTAAATATAACATTGATATTGCGTACAGTTGCTTTTGTAATTCCATCTAAAACGTTGCAAATCAAACAATTCTTAAAATAAAGACAAGCGGCAGACAAAACTGCAGTAATTTAGGAAACAAATGATGGACTGAAGATTGTGATAAAGCAGTTAACAAGAAAAGTGTTCATGCAATACATACCGAGAAAAATCAGTTGCGAAAAATCAATTGCGAATCTTAAGGCCATGAAATACTCTAACGTAGAATGTAACAGAGTTATTGTGCAAGCTAAAACATCATATTGGGGTACATGTTGTAAATCAAGCGTTTCAAATCATAACAATACTGAGATGGTATTGAGACAGTTGAAGGTTATGCAGGAGGGAATAAAACTTCCGGATTATCCAATAGTTTTACAAAACAAAATAAAATCACTTCATCAACAGGAAAGGCCAAAGCATCTGTTGATTCTTTTTCAAAGACAAGCACATTTGCAGGCTTACCCCCCCCCCCCCCCTCCCAAACACAGACAAACTATAGAAAACAAAGATAAAAATTCAATAGCTTTGCTGACCCTTTTCCTGATCATAACTATTTTCTCAATGCTTCACTAACTCTCCAAGAAATGAAAGATGCTATCTCGTCGTTAACAATCAAGCAGACATCTGTCGGTATAGATGATATCTCTAACGAAATGACTATTTGCCAAATAAATAGGTTGAAAATCTCTTTGAAATATTTGATACATTTTGTGTCAGTGGCATTTTACCCATAGTCTGGAAACAATCAATTATTGTCTGATTCTTACCAAGCGTAAGCCAAACACCAATGTGAATAGTTACAGACCCATAGCACTAACATACTTTTTTTTACTATTGTGACAAAAACATTATTATTCGTGTTAACGAAGCTGGCTTCAGAAAAGGTAGATCATCCATGGATCATCTTGTAAAATTAACCACTCACATCAAGTATCAGTTTGCTAGGCAAAAATGTCTTTTAGCAACACTCTTTGATGTTAGCAAAGCCTACATCAAGCATGGCATTCAAGATTATTATATAAACTCAAGAATATTGGATTTTCAGGGCACATGTATGATTTTCTAATTGATTTACTGTAAAACAGACAAATTAGAACAAAAATAAGAACTACGTATTCATCCATAAAATCTTTTCAAATGGGTATTCCACAGGGGTTGGATGTTGCTCCTATATTATTTAATACCCTAAAGTATGACTGGCCAAAAACTTGTCAAAAGACAATGAACTAGCTCAATATCCACATGATATTTGCATGTAGATGAATGCAGCTATGAAAACGAACATATCTCCGAAATTTTTAAACGACATAAAAAAAACTGTATGAAAATAAATAGAATATGGTAGCAAACTATATGAATGAAAAAGAACAAAAAATAATGAACCCTTATGGATGTTTGCAGGGCCCAAAGTATTCATAGATTGCTAGATTGCAGGCTACATCTCACTTTGAGGCAGTGTTTCTGTGCCAGAAGCCAGGCAGAAAAGAGTTAACAGATTCCACCTCTTTATACCCCCCCCCCCCCCCCTCCCCTCAAAATGGAAATGAGGAAGAAAAACACCAAAAAAAACCCAAGGTATGAAAATGAGGACATAGTCAGCCTATCATTTCTATCAGGCAAAGTGATAAACACTACACATGGTGTTGTCTTTAAGCCCACATTTTACAAAACAAAAATGAAGTGCACAAACATGTTGCCATTATTCCTCTTCCAGTTTATTCTGATTTTAGTGAATACCAAAGTTCCTGATATTCAGTGGACCCAGAAACCACACATTACCAATTATAAGCCAAAAGGTGAATACCAAACTTCCTGATATTGTGGCGTTCCATCACGAAATGAGTCGGATGTCATCTCCAGCCTTTTTCCGCTAGAGCCCAAAATATGCAGTAGGGGTGTCAGGTACCGATTTGGAGATTTTGTATAAAACTGATAATATAAACATTTCTGCACTGGAAAACATCAATAAAATAATGATATTTAGTTTCCTTTCTGATCAAAATCGCATTTGAAAACACCTACCACTGCAGAAGACCGACAGTTTTGATGAAAAAAGTCCTGAAGATACGACTTTTCCCGCAACCTGTATCCCCTCGAGATTTACAGTAGACCCGCCGAGTGACACACCATTTGAAAGCTCTGGGTCTCCGCCTTCAATCTGTGTCAACTATTTCTAGCGTGAGTGAAAACTTTATCCAATGAAAACGTTCAAAATAGGGAAGGAATCGTAAACAAAACATCGCTAAGGAAGGATTTCCTTCTTCTCATTGGCCCGAGAGAGCATGTGACCTCGCTCAGCCACTCTGCAGGGTCTGCAAACCAAAATGGCGTCGCTCGCTTCGAAAGCCCAGTCGAAAGCGATACCTCTAAATTCTGCTCGTTCTGACGATATTATTGAGGGATAGAACTCAGAAAAGCTTTAGTAATGAAGTGAGGACTTTATTACAACCTAATGAAGTGCTGTTATGAAAACGTAAGTGGAAACGATGTCGCCGATATCGGTGAGGTGACTGAATCGAACTCGGCAATGAATCGCTGGCTCGTTCATCAAGAACAGAAAAACAAAAGTGTTTCTGATTCAAGCGATGCACGATGAAGATAATTACAGTGAACTATATTTTGTCAGTATGCTTTATCTCAACATCATCGAGTTAGTTAAACTGAACACCAATTTCTCAGAGAGCAAAAAGGTTCAGCCTTTTGACAAGTACCATGCTAAAAATAGGCTGAAAAACAAAAACTTGTGTCAGATAGGCTAGTAGGCCTATTGTGTATAGAAAAATGCACTAGGCTACAGATGAGAAATCATGTTTAAAAAGTGTGTGTGTGTGTGTGTGTGTGTGTGTGTGTGTGTGTGTGTGTGTGTGTGTGTGTGTAATTTCATGTGTGTGTGTGTGGTGTGTGTGTGTGTGTGTGTGTGTGTGTGTGTGTCTGTGTGTGTGTGTGTAATTTCATGTGTGTGTGTGTGTGTGTGTGTGTGTGTGTGTGTGTGATTTCATGTGTGTGTGTGTGCAAATGCTGAGTTTCATGTATGTTGGGGGTAGTGTGTTTGTGTGTGTGTGTGTGTGTGAGTGGGTGGGTATGAAAAATGTCATGTGTTGAAACTATGTTGCTGTTTGATGATTTTATTTTAATATTAAGCAGAAACTCTGGCTTCAGTTTTTCAATTAAAAAAATCTTGATTTTTACAAATTTGATTCTGGGGAAAAAATCAAGAAAAGATAGTAGTGAGGAAGGGGATCAGAGTCAAGAGTACAGGATGCAGTTTGTGTATACTCTGTCTGTGTGTGTGTGTGTGTGTGTGTGTGTAAGTGTGTGTAGGTGTGTGTGTGTGTGTGTGTGTGTGTGTGTGTGTGTGTGTGTGTGTGTGTGTGGTGTGTGTGAAGTCAAATCAAAATACTATTCACTGCCCAAATATCAAATTTTATCATTCTTGTTCATCTCACTCTCACAAGAAAAAAAAATTGTACACAAAACTGCTTCATAAAGTTTGACTATTATAAATCATTTCAAAATAAGACAATAAAATAAAAAAAAAACAAGAACTACAAGTGCATCAGTTAACTGTGAGACCAGAAATATGGACAACTTACCTGGAAATAACAAAAAAAAATCCAACCAAAACAAAACTAAACATGAAATTAATGGAGAACATATACATATATACATACATATACATGCATACTCATCAGGGAAAGAGAAACATGAATCAAAGGTAGTGGATGAGAGATGATGAAAATATTTAGTAACATATGATATAACAGCTGATAAATGTTTAATTTTAGAAGAATGAAAACTAGTTTACACTTGCTTCACAGTGTGTGTGTGTGTGTGTGTGTGTGTGTGGTGTGTGTGTGTGTGTGTGTGTGTGTGTGTGTGTGTGTGTGTGTCTCACTATGGTATGTGCACATTATGGCTTTATAAGTTTTGTGTGTAGGTAAGTGTTGTTCAAAGCTGTGGCTAAAGAAATTACAGTATAAGAATAATGAGTTTTCAGAGTCTAATTTTGGCTAGGGGAAGAGACTGGGGTTTTGTGCATGTTCACATTATCATAAAACTTTGGATTAATTTTCAATGTCTACAGTATTGCCTCATTTACTGTGCAAATTCTCTAGCAAGTATTCCCCTGAAACCTTGCATGTAGATGCAAAAATGACTTCTGAGATAAATGCTATTATTAAAAAATTTTTGGTCCATCAAAGTTTTAATTTTAAGCATAGTTAAATTTGGTAATGTAATTTTGTTGATTTTAAGTAAAATCCAGATTGGTGTTGTCTACACCTAAGTGAATTTACATATCCTAATTTCTGTCCATGGTACCTTTCTATTCACATGTTTTGCCTTTGTAATGATATTAGTTTCAACATTCCATACATTAGCTAATTGTCCATGAGGAGATTACCTGTTTTTCACAAAATATATATATTTTTTTAAATCAAAAATATTTTCCCATGATATTTATTGTTGAAACTTAAAATTCTAGCTTTAAATAATGATTTCTCTTTCTGTGTAAAATATTACTGCCAAATATTTTGTAGAACCTGAGATACAATAATCAGCCAAAATGAGCACCGAGGCCAGGAGTAGTCCCCCATTAAAATAGGTCTAATATTTCAGAAAATTCATATATGACCACAAAACTTTGTAGGTATGTATTTCTTTATGTATTCAATCAGCATGTAGAGTTTCATAACGATTAAACATTGGTTGCTAAGGAAATTTTAACATTGAAATTGTGATTCAGTTTTTCTTAATTTTCTCAAAATGGCCGCTTTCAGGTAAACCCTCTTCTAAACCCGCTATCTCAAAAACTAATAATCCGATTTTGATGGGGTTTTCACCAGTAGAAAGAGCATTCAAATTACATCTAGAATCATATAAAATATGCAAAAAGCCGGATTATGACATCAGACTCCTTTTGTGCTGGAACGTCACAATTATTCAGTGGACCCAGAAGCCACACATTACCAATTATAAGCCAAAAGGTGAATACCAAACTTCCTGATATTCAGTGGACCCAGAAGCCACACATTACCAATTATAAGCCAAAAGGTGAATATCAAACTTCCTGATATTCAGTGGACCCAGAAGCCACACATTACCAATTATAAGCCAAAAGGAAAGTAGATTGTAATGCAAATAAATGCAACAGTACTCTTAGAAAGTGTACAGTTCTGGCTCCTGAGCTTCAAGGGTCATCTTTTGCGTATAATAGGCACACCAGGAAAAGGAAGGGCAGTAAGAAAGACTGAAACACCGAAGTATATCCCTTCTGAGCCACTCAGGCAAGAGAACGTTAGGGAGCATCTTCTGGACAACATTACAGCCATCTATACCAACAGCATGAGTGCAATACGCACCCAAGAGGGACTCACGGAATGGTTTCAAGTAACATCAGGAGTGAGGCAAGGATGTGTTCTATTATCACCACTGTTCATTGTATATATAAACAAAATTACAAGAGAAGCAAATCCCAACCCTGAGGATCTGGATAAGATGCTGTGTGCAGATGAACAAAACCTCACACATGAAAAAGAACTCCAAGAGCACACAAACAACCTGATTACACAGTGGGAGAACTTCGGTATGAAAATCAGCACCAGCAAACCAAGACAATGAAAGTCAGCAGAACACCTGGCCATCTCAAAATCAACATCAGTGGGACAGCGCTGAAACAAGTCATCAAGTTCAAGTGTCTTGGAAGCATATTTACAGAAGATGGACGTCTAATGGATGGAGATCGAGACAAGAGTCCAAAAGGCCAACAGCGTCAGCTATCAGCTTGTCCCACTCTTAAGACACCCCAACATCCCCATCGAGACCAAAGCCAAACTCATCCAGTCAATATTGAGATCAACATATACCTACCAGAGCCAGACATGGACCCTTACGAAAAGGTTCGAAAGAAAAATCACGACCTGTGAGATGCGATGTTTAAGGAGAGCTGTCATCGAAACAAGACGTGATCATATCAAGAACACCAAGATCAGAGAAATGGTTGGAACAATACAAATTCTCCACTACATTCAACAGCAGAAAATCAGATGGTTTGGGCACCTGACACGTATGGCACCTCATCAGCTTGCCAGTAATGTCTATAACATAAGGATGTCCGGGTACAAGGCAAGGGGAATACCAAAGAAGACCTGGATTAATGGTGTAAAAGAAACACTGAAGACCCGCAACACTCCACCCACCCAGGCCTTAAAACTTGCCGCTGACAGAAAGCTCTTTCTCCCCTCAACGCCCTAAATGGTAAAAGAGGACAGATAAGTAAAAGTAAGACACACCAGGTAAGCTAACAAATAGACACATTGATTTTTTGGTTTCTTGTGCACGTCTGAATGTGTACTTGGGTATCAAAAACATTTGTATCTCTATATGTGTACTACTTGTTTTGGAATGACCATGTATTTGTTTACGTTAGTCTTGCCTGCTACTGGTCTGAATGACATCTACCTGAAGAGGGACAAAAAAAATGTCGGAACAGAGGGTGAAAATATGTATAGACATGTACAGATGTGAAAGATTAGAAAGAATAAATACATAAGTACACAGCATGCAGGCACAAGGTTGCAACTAATAATGTACAGCTTATATATACATTATGCCTTCCACCCGCAGTAAAATATCACGCCCTTTCATATCCCTCCTGAACTTTTCCTGGATACCAGGATGAGAGACTAGCACCCTGGATGAGTCGCCTGTGCGTGGCAAAAAGTCTAAACTGTGAAAACATCTAACCTGAATCAACGTGAGTGCAGGTTTGTATCCCTTGATTGAGATGTCACCACAGCACTTTGGGCTTGGCAGCTAAAGTGGGGAGGACTTTGCGACTTAGCCCTTGCAGGAGGTAGGGTACTGTGCTATGTACTGTGATGGCATCAGCCCATACACCAGCTGTTTCAGTTTGGTTGGAATGTTCCTACAGTTCCATACAGATGGGAAGGGAGGATGGAGGAGTGAGTCTGGGAGACCCTCACTTCTGAAGTTGTTTGTGAAGTCACTGGTGATTTTTGTGTTCAATGTCTGCAACCTCATTGTGGGCATTGCACCAGCATTCTTCAAATTGAGTGGTCACCTGTGCTCCTCTCCCTGTAGACTTTTCCCCTTGTTGAATGGATTCTGTGGGATCTAAGCAGTTCATGTTGCTTATAGCCCTGCCAGCCACACACAGGCCATATCGGGGCTGTCACCTTGTAATCTTTAAATGTCAAAATTAGAACTGTGCAACTATATACAGATTAAAATGGGGTACAAACCAACTCTGTTGTCCTCCCTTGAGTCAACACTCTAATCAACCATAAGGGTCAACCAAAGACCGGCATCGCATTGTAGGTAAAACCACATCAGCCACACATGAAATGAGAAAAACCAAAACCACATTCCTTCAATCCAATCCAATTATGTAGCTTATAGCCCCGCCGACCAATAGGCCATATCAGGGCTATCACCCCATCACATTTAAAACTCGTATTAAAAGCCAAAACAACCTTGTTAATAGCAGCCAACTATAACGCTTTTACGCATACCAGATGGAAAAAGCCAGATTCTCTCAAGAAGCTAAAATGTGTGCCTAATGGAACATTAGGAAATAGTATCTTTAGGGAGTCTGCAGTAAAATGCTTGTGCCTAACATCCTGGACATGACACTCCAGAAGCAGCTCCTTGATGGCTCCTGCACATCACAAATCACACACTTTGGGGTTTGTTCGCCTTTCAGCAAATGAACTGGAGTAATATGAGAATGACCCATGTATATCATGGTGAGCACTTTTGCTTCCCTTCAGTTTTTGACAAACAGAGGGAAAACTTCTTTCAGGTTAGGGCTAATCTGAAAAAAAACTGTATGAGCATTCCATACCTTTTGCCAGAGGTACTGCCCAGATTGTTCACTTTTTCAGTTTCAGATCTGTGAATGGCACAGTAGACACAGAAATCTCCTCTGTGACACACCTGGCAAGCTGGTCAACCGTTTTAATGCCCCAAATGCCAATGTGCCCTGGAATCCACACCAAAACAATATTACATCTGTCCTGTTTTAAGTAGGTATATGGTTTGTAGAACTCCTGACGCTTAGGGTGACTTTTGTTCCTATAAGTAACAGCCTCCAGAATGGAGAGCAAACCAAAAGGTCTTGCTTTCCTGCTTTCTGAAGTAGTTTTAGGGACAAGACATGAGAAATAAATTCAGAAGTATACACTGAGCCGTCCAAAGGCAAGTGTTCAGAAATCGCAGATTTCTTGATGGTTAGACAATAGGTGGTGCAAGCTACCCCTTCTACAGGCTTGGATCCGTCTGTGAAAACGCTTGTGTAGGATGAATAAGACATACATAGTTCTTGGAAAAAGACTTTGTAACCATTGAACTAGTGAAATCCTTCTAATGAGTGGAAAGATGAACTATACAACCAAGATTTCCATCATCCACATAGAAGTCTCTGGGAACTTGGTAACACCAAACACATAGCACCTAAATCAATACCCATTGCTTGGAGATCAGGAAGGATCTGAATCCCCAGAAAAAGGGTGTAGAGGGAGATTTTTGGCCTGAAACAGGTTGACAACCCAAACGTAAGCAGGGTTGTTGTATTGGTAGATTGACTTGATGATGTTGTTTAGTTTAATGCTGAAGAGAGCCAGAGACAGAATGTTCCCCTGCAGGATCGCCATCTCTTGCTCTAAGATGTCGGAGAGCATAGAATTAAACTACACTTCAATTCATCCCTTTGCCAGAAAATTGTTCAGCAACAATGGCAAATGACCATAAAACCCCAAATCACGCAGTCTGAATTGATGCTGTATTTACAGGTAGTGTGGTAGGCCTTTTCCAAAGACAGCCACAACATTTTGCTTATTCATATAGGCATTCTGGTCTCCAGGCAGAACAGATGGTCGATGGTGCAGCAATTCTTGTGGAAGTCAAATTGGGGCCAAAAACAACCCAAAAATAGGAAAACAAATAGATATAAATGCCACTGGTGACAAGTCCAATGCTGAGGATTGTTTGGTGACGGCAAGGCCACAATCAAAGAAGGATGGGAAAACATCCTCCTGAGGATCACTGAAGGTTCCAGGGCAGCTACTGTGGACATAGAAAAAAGTATTGAGCTTTAAAGAGCTGATTGCCTTGATAATATTATAAGCTAGGGAACCTGGCATGACAAAGTGGGGAGGTTACTTTGAAGTAAAGGGGGTGTCCTCTTCAGGGTCTTCAGGAAAAACCAAATTCAACCATGGAAAAGCTGTTCACCAGGTCTTGGTGCCATCACAACTACGTAATTCTAAAATGGAGCTGGCTCATGACTCTATCACAGGAGGTCATAATTATGGGCATACACAAAACTGTAGATAAGATCCAGACAGCTTTTTACTGGCCAGGACTTCATCAGGATGTTACCAGGTTTTGTCAGTCCTGCGATATATGTTAGAAAACTGCCAAGAGGAAAAGTCACCAAGGTTCCACTACAGAAGACACCTCTGATTGATCCACCCTTCAATGGAAACACAATCGACCTTATTGGTCCTTTAAAACCTGTGAGTGATGCTAGACATATGTTTATTTTGACATTGGTAGATTATGCTTCAAGATACCCAGAAGCTGTCCCTCTAAAGAGGGTTGATACAGAGACAGCAGCTAGAGAACCGTTTGACACGTTTAGCAGGCTGGGAATCCCTGAACAAATCCTATGATGATGTTTGCTTACCACACAGTGTGTAATGGACAATGGGGCAATGAAATCAATACTGAGGAAATTGTGTAGTGAACAGCCAAGGTAGGGGCAAGGATTCATCAATGCCCTCCTATTTGCATATCATGAAGTACCTTTAGAGTCTGCTGAATTTTCTATACTTAAGTTCTTGTACAGATGATCTGTGAAAGAAGCAATGCACATCGTGAAAGAATTGTAGACAAAAGAGGAAGAACACCCATAGGTGAAGAACAGTTACCAGTAGGTCTTTGAACTGTGAGAGAAGCTGGAAGAAACCCTGCAGCTTACTATAGACCAAATTGAGAGAGCTCAGCATCACAGCAAGTACTACTATGACCACAACGCAAAAGCTCATAAGTTTGAAAAGGGGGATAAGTTACTGGTGCTTCTCCCTATAGACAATGTAAAATTGTTGATGCTGTGGAAAGGACAAACAGACCACTGCCTAATTACTGACCTGGACTCTGCCAAGTTCATCAATGACAGGGTGATGCACTGGGCACTGAACTTACAAAACTTTAACATGAAAATCGAATACATTGGTTGAACTAACAATGCTGGAGCTCACTGAGTCGTTTTCCACAGTAAAGCTTAGAATCAAGTGCAAGTGACAGCAAGTTTATATCTTAAATTTTCAATTGTGGTTGTTTTAGAAAACAAATTTTGAAAGTTTGTCGTGAATTGGGGGATAGTGTTACAGATTCATATTTTATTGTACAAATATTTCTGACTGCCATGAAATTGATTGAATGACTCTTTGCTTAATGATGCTTGCATTGGGGATGCAATATTAGTGTTGTCCATAAATCTCATTACCTCTAGTTTGTGTATGTTTGTGTGCTTCTGAAGTTTTTGAAACAGTTTACAATATTCTAAGAGTTTCCAGAATACTTTACTGTAACCTAAGGTGTTTGTGTACTTTTTGTAATGTTCTGGAGTGTTCCTTAAATTTCTGTAATCTTCCAGGCATTACCAGCAGCTAATACAAGTGGCCTGGTACAAGGGGCTGTTACTGCAGCAGGAGAGGAGACAAGCAAGAAAGGTAGAGAGTGAGCAGGGGAGGAAAGTTGATCATAGATGAAGAGATAACTCAAAGAAGGGGAGAGAATTTGAAGGAATAGAATGAGATTTAGGAGGGCTGTTAAAGTCAGAAACTGACTGAACTCGTATTGAGTGTAGCCTCAAAGGTTTGCCTGTAAATTTACAGTGTTCCTTAAAAGGATCTTTCATTTCTAGTTGTAAAAAATTGTGTAGTAGAAATGAATATTGCTGTGAGATTATTTAGTAGAATAAAAAGGACACAACTTGAATACCAAGTCAACATGTGCTCTGTCTTGATATGATTCTCTGAGAGAGAGGAACAAACTCTTGGCATTTCAGCCAGTGTTCTTTGTCCACTGGAGTGTTTTCACAACAAAGAGTTTGTCAAAGTACAACACAGCAGCTGTCAAGGCATTCCTTTAGGCTTCGATGACTGGAGTCATTTTGCTCAAATCAATCAGCAGACTTCCTGGTCTTTTTGCCAAAGGTGGTCATAGTAGCATTGTAGACAGCATCTAAAGTGTTCCCATCATTCTTGGGCATTTTTGTGGGGGGCGGGGGACCAAGGAGAGAATACTCCAATACACATGCAAACTCCAATACTTTTACTTGTTTACGTATTTTGCTAGGACAAATGTGGGGTCTGCCTTCCTTTCTTGGATGGTGGTGCATTCTCTTGACATGGAGCTTCACATTGCTGTACACCAAAGACTAGTCAATATCATCATCAGTGTTATGGTTGCTGCAAGTTCTGATGCTGGAAATATTGATCTGTTTGGTGAGGATCAGGTCAAACTGATGCTGGTGATTTGATTGGGGATGTCTCAGGAGACTCAATACTGAGGCTTCATGAAAACAGTGTTTCTAACGCACAACCCATTATGACAGCAGAGCTCTTGCAGGCACTGGCCATTCTCATTTATTTTACCAGTGCCAAAGAGACCCAAGCAGGTGGGGCAGGAGTTGTGATCAACACCTACTCTACTGTTGAAATTGCTGGTGATGAACTAGTTCTTTGTCATGGATTCTTTTTATAACAGCACTAAGGTTCTCATAAAACTTGTCTTTTGCTTCTAATGTGGATGCAAAATTTAGTGCATGCACTGATTATACTGACTGGTCCTAAGGATGAATGGAGTCAAAGAGACAACGTATACTTTGTTCCTTCTGCTTGTGGGGAAATGGATACCAGCAACCTATTTCTGCGAATCCTGTATCATGTTCTCTGACCTCTTCTGATCGTTTGCCTTGCCAGAACAGTGTGAAGTCCCTCTCCCTCATAGATCCTGTTTCAGGCAGCCTGGTTTCTTGAGGTGCAACCGATGTCCATCTGCAGCCTAGCTGTCTTGTTGGCACGATTTCCTTCCTGCAGTTTGTCAGATAAGCCTGGTGTTATTATCCTTATATATATATATATATATATATATATATATATATATATATATATATAATATATATATATATATATATATATACATATATAAATATACGTATGTGTATATATCTATTGTTTTTATTTATTTGTTTACACACACACACACACACACACACACACACACACACACACACACACACACACACACACACACACACACACACACAAAGTTCAGCAAAAATGGTAAATGTCTGTGTGGTGAGAATATCCCTAATACTCATATACTTTTTGACTGCAAGAGTGTAAAGCCTTTCATATCCAATTTTTCTGAAAACTCTCTCACCAGCATATTCAGTAATTTAAACTTGGCATTTGAAATTGTAAAGGGTCTCTATCACAGTCCAATAGGACATTTGTTATAGTTACATAACCGTTAATGAGTTCTTATATTTCTGTTATTTCTATTGCATAACCAAGTTTCCTTATGGGCTGGGTTTTTGTTTGTTTGTTTGTTTGTATTTGTTGGGGTTTTTTTTTAGGGTGGAGGGTGACACATGTTTTTGAGGGGGGTTGTGGGGGTTTTTTGGGGTTTTTTTCCGTCTAATATCACTAAGAGTGAACAGACGTAAAATTGAAGACAACAACAACAACAACAACACACACACACACACAGACACACACACATTATGTGTGTGTATAATGATAGTCATAAACATGATAACAATATAATAATAATAATAATAATAATAATAATAATAATAATAATAATAATAATAATAATAATAATAATAATGACAATAATAATAATAATAATAATAATAATAATAATAATAATAATAATAATAATAAATGGAGTTTATATAGCACTAAATCATGTAAAGCAATTATGTCAAGGCGCTTGCATTCAAATCAGCCATGCAGAATATCTTGCGCACACGTTAAGTCATGTTCTACTTTTCGTAGGAGTAGGCTATAGTGTGCCTGTGGGAACAGATGACAAGATTGACAAAAGTGCATATACACGGGGATTGAATGTAAAATAAAACCCACACGAGTGCGTACTGCTTTTTTTTTTTTTTTTTTTTTTGGGGGGGGGGGTCTAAAATCATTTAATGTGAATAGACGTTAAACTCAAGATCACATCCATTAATCTCAATTAAAAAACAACAACTAGATGAAAAAACAATAATAAACTTACAGTGAGAGAGAGGGAGACAGAAATAAGGAGAGAACTCTGAACTCTGAACGATTTTATTGTAGAAGGCCACCGGACCCATTACAATTTCACACACTCGCTATCCCCCCCCCCCCCCCCCCCCCACACACACACACACACACACATTAATTTCGTTCTCAATCCTTTCCAAGAATGCACCTGAAAACACTTCCAAGCACAACGATTATAACATTCACTTGTGGTATTAGCATACATCTGATTAGAATGTTTGCAACATTTTAGACTAAACATAAATTTAGTAACTAAATAAATAAATGAACGAATAAGAAAAATTGATTAGAGAATTGATAATTAGGGCACAAATTGTACACAGAGTAGCATAAGACACTGAAACAACTTGAGAAATATGTTAATCATTTTGCTACAGCCATCATTCTAAAGCAGAACGCCTTTTGTTGGAATGATATATGAATCGTCCTAAGTCATGAAGGCTTTTGTCATCTTGCATCATAAGTTTCAATGTTTTTTTCTGAAGGGTATTGCCTATAACGAGATGGGATGTATTTTTGTCGCAAATCATTCAGAGATTTACAGTAAAATAAAGTGTGTACTTCATCTGAAATAAGGAGAGAGAGAGAGAGAGAGAGAGAGAGAGAGAGAGAGAGAGAGAGAGAGAGAGAGAGAGAGAGAGAGAGGACAAGTGAAGTCAACAAGTCGTGAGTTGGATTCTCTAACCTTTCGGTTGATTCAACCTTCTTCAGGGAGGTTTTCTGAAAGAGAAACACAAAACAGCCAGATTACCAACTGCAGGAATGGAAGAAGCTAGCGGCATCTAAATAGATGCCAAATATGAAGTGACTATTTCAATTTTAACATCTCACTGGACGCATAAGCCATTATCGAAAGGTGTAAAGTATAATCACAGCTATCTCTACATAAGAAGAGAGCAAACAAGAGGTCCGTACCTTGGTGGCCAGAAGGGGTGTATGTGAAACAAGTGACGAAGGAAAGAGAGGTGAAAGGAAGTTGAACATGATCAAATGAGGAATTTAATACCACATGCATCTGAGCGCTCGCATGCACACATTCGCGTGCACACGCACACACACACTCGCGCAATCACTCCATACTAACCTCCAACAGTGCAGCAGCAACAGACGAAAACCAGCAGAGTGCAGCACAGACGCAAACAAGCTAGGCCTAATGCACATGACCGTACACGTCATTTTCAAAATGACGACCAAATCAAACCGATCATGATGACGTAAAAGACCACTCACGACACCTCTACGCCAGAGACTGTATAAGCGTAGCTTATAATTATACAGTCTCTGTCTACACTATGCTTCTAATGCCCATCTGCTACCAAATTTGGGTGCACATCCATCCATCCATTCATCTATACACACAACTACACACACACATACACACACACACACGCGCCACACACACACACACACACACACACACACACACACACACACACACAACACACAACATATATATATATACACACATTCCTCTTTCTCTTCATGAGGGTTATGCTGTGCTTCAAAATGTTTGCTGGAAACATGTAAAAAAGAAACATGAAGAGGCTGGCTATTCCCAGCATACTTGTTCAGTTCTTGATATTGAGAACATCCTTTGTACTCAGTACGGCTTTCAAAAATCCAGTACTAGAAATATTGTTTCTCTAATCCACAGATTGAAATTAAATGCATTTCGGGCAAAATTTGCCAAAAATATAAAATGTATATGCGGTGAAAAACTTTCCAATGTTCATGTTTTGTATCATTGTCAAGGTTTAAAAAAGTTCCTACCACCATTTCAAGATAAGTCACTGCAAGAAGTATTAATCAATCCAAAGTTATTGTGTGAGATAGCATTGTCTCTGATGCGATCCCCAGTATTCTCTTTTTTTATAAAGTATTACTGTGAAGATTGTGAACTTATAACACCCTACTGTGGCAATGTACTTTTTGCTTTATTAATGGCAGCTTTTACATGTAGTTTGCAATTGTTCAGCTTACAGTTTTAGATTTTAAAGTTCTCTATTGTTCGATTGTTTTTGTTATTATTTGCATTTCTTATGCCATGTTTTGCAACATTCTTGTTATATATAGTTTTTGTAATCAGTCTTCTTATGTACATAATTACTAACACACTTTTTTAAAACCCTTATCTCTTTATTGCCCCCCCCCCCCCTCCTCCCTCGTCTAATATCACTTTAAGTGTACAGACGTAAAAATCAAAACACACACACTCCCCACACACACACACACACAACACACACACACACACACACACACAACACACACACACCACACACACACACACACAACCACTTAAAATTTTATCTTTGGGAGAATGTATTCTTTTTACAGCAGAACTCGTAACAATATTAATAATGGCTCGTAATTTTTAAACTGATTTTCCGATAGTTACTGTTCAAAAACTTTTTTGTGTTGATTCAAAATTAGTAATTCAATCTATAAGTTATATGCAAACAAAAGTTAGATCTGAACTAGTCTCTGAAATATGTCATTTAATACATGTCTTCTCTTCAAACGGTTCAGATCTAATTTTTTGTTAGGATTCCATCTCACTCTGGTATATTAAATCATAATGAAAAACGAGATATTTTAAGAAAAAAAAAGAAGCAACGGTTTATCAGATGTCACAGATTTATTAATTTATTTGTCACTGCAAGAATGCTATCAGATCATTCAAAAAATCACTACAAACGTTATTGCAGTGTGAGGAAAAGAGAGTGGGTTGTCATTTCACTTCTTATTTTCTGATGAGTAGATCTAAGCGCATGTAACACGGATTTAGGATCTACACAATTTTAAAATGTGACAGGCTTTCATGGGCAGCATGCTAGTGGGATTTGTAGTCATAAATATGGCTACATGTTCAGCAGTAAATAGAAAAAAACACCTAAATTAGTAGTAGTAGTAGTAGTAGTAGTAGTAGTAGTAGTAGTAGTAGTAGTAGTAGTAGTAGTAGTGTTGCTGTTGCTGTTGTTGTTGTTGTTGTTGTTGTTTGTTGTTGTTGTTGTTGTTGTTGTTATTATTATTATTATATTATTATTATTATTATTATTATTTCAATACAGGGATTACAAAAGCAGCTCCTGCTCTACCTTATTCGAGCACAGAACCGTCCATGGACATGTAAATAATTGTGTATGTGTGTGTGTGTGTGTGTGTGTGTGTGTGTGTGTGTGTGTGTGTGTGTGTGTGTGTGTGTGTGTGTGTGTTGTGTGTTTTGTGTGTGTGTGTGTGGTGTATAAGCTTGGTGATTGTCGTCCTCCCAACTGTCCTTGATCTCTACAGCACATAATTGAATAATCATTCCCTCCTTCACAGCTCTCTGTTTATCTTAATAGCAATCCAGCTGGTATGTACCTTTGAAGATGTTAGCTGCTATGTGCAGATACTGTTGTGTTATACTAGTTATGTTATACTAGTTATGTTATACTTTTTATGATATACAAGCTATGTTTTGATAGTCATATTTTATACTAGTTAAGTTTTATTAGTTATGTTATACAAGATAATGTTACACTGATTCTTGGCCTCTGAGTGTATTTTCTTAATTCCTGACTTTTTAAATTTACTTTTTAAATATTTTTAAGTAGTTGGGAAAAGAAACACTTCTCCTTAAACACACACACACACAACACACACACACACACACACACACACACACACACACACACACACACACACACACACACACACACACACACATCACACACACGTAAGAGTAGGCCATCGTGTGCCGGTGGGAACAGATGACATTTTCAGAAATGCATACACACGGGGACAGGATGTAAAAAAGCACAAGAGTGCTTATTCCATTATCCTCGATATAAAAGAATAAATCAAATCAAATCAAATCAAATTAAATTAAATCAAATCAAATCAACACACACACACACACACACACACACACACACACACACACACACACACACACACACACACACACACACACACACACACAACACACACACGCACGCACGCACGCAAACATGCTCGCACGCACGCAGGCAAGCGTGTGCGACACACACACACACACACACACACACACACACACACACACACACACACACACACACACACACACACACACACACACACACCACACACACAGTGTTCTTCTCCCACGCACACAAACTCTCTCTCTCTCTCTCTCCTCTCTCTCTCTCTCTCTCTCTCTCTCTCTCTCTCTCTCTCTCTCTCCTCTCTCTCTCTCTCTCTCTCTCTCTCTCTCTCTCCTCTCAAAATCTGGTACATATGTTTTTTTAAAGGAAATTTGCTGTTGATAGTAATCCTTTTTTCACAATAAAGCTATTGGTTAAGTTTCTTATGTCGTTTATAAAAATATTATGCTCTATATGACCTCGGTTTATTGTCTCATGCAAAGGACTTTTCGGAGGAGTGGAGTCAGCAGTTATGTTGATTCCAGAGGAAAAATCGTCTTCAACGAGAAATGAACCGGGCACAACAGATCAAGAGTGCATCACTCTTACCACCAGGCTATCTATCCCCAAATGAATCAAACATTTTGAATGAACCAAATGTATACTGCGTTTTAATGATTCAATCATTCTGAATAAATCAGATGTATACTGGATTCTATATGAATCAAATATTTTAGAATATCTGAATGTATATTGCACTAAAAGTTCTTAATAAAGCAAACATCTGCCACAATCTTAATGATTCATTCTTTTTCTATCATTTCTTACTTAAAAAAGATGTTACACTGATTTGTTTGCATGACAGAGCAAATGTTCATATATTATAAACACATATGCGTAACATTTTGCAATACATTTAGAGTATGGATATAAAAATTCAATAAAGATAAATACAACCAAACAAACTGACTTGAAAAAACCCACAGGAAACATAGAACTGAGAGAATACAGATCACATTCAAGAAAACCCTAAGTGAATATTGAATTGCTTTTGGGGAAAGAAGAAATGTAGCTATGTTACATATTACATCAACAGATAAATGCTACTTAAAACGGTTTCTCCAAAATCTATCTAACAATCACCTATCAGATTTTTGTAATATTGCCATTTAGCTGCAAAACCACCTTAATTCATCTTTATTTTGGCAATTTATTCTTCAGTTAAATATTGCTTTGTCATATTCTTAAACCCAAAACAAAGGTTCTGTTTTTCCATACTCGAGATTTTATATAAACAAGTTTGCTTGAGAATCAAATCCAAACATGATCTGTTCTTTTGACAGCACTAGACCGTGTGTATTGATTGGCACAATTTTCATGAAGAAAGCTTAGTAATTCATTCCAAAACTGTCAGGAGTTTGGCTGCAAGGAGAAAATAAAAATGGTGAACAGTTTCTTTTTCAGAAGTAAAGAATGTGCCTTAATTTCATTATTTCTTTCAACAACTTTTTTTTTTTCAAGACTATTATTTGTAGCTGAGAAAAAAAGTATCCCCATGAAGAAGTGCAGAAAACCTATGTTGCATGGAATAGTTATACTTTTGAAGACGAAGTTGTATGATAGGGTCAAGCAGACAGCCGGCACCTACATCGTGTTTAGATGTAACAATAGGTTGTGTGTATGTGTGTGGCTGGCTAGGTGTAAGCAATTATTCATATTGCACCTGGTGGTTTGTAGGCGCATGGAATACATCTTCGTTATTGTTATCTCTCTCTTACTTACTCACTCACTCACTTGCTCTTTGTCCCCCCCCCCCTCCCTCCCCACTGTGACAAATGACGTAAAACAAATACTGCTGATGACATAGTGAATCTGACGTAAATTGCCTATCCAACAATAGAAATAGGTCTAGCAACGTCTTTAAGCTGAGTTTTAAAAACCAAAATGAAGTGTACAAATATGTTGACCATCGTTTTTTTCCAGTTCATCATGATTTTAGTGGAGGGCCGACTTCCAGATATTCAGTGGACCCAGCAACCAGACATTGCCGACTATAAGCCAAGTGGAATGTTGAATTTAAAAAAGAAGCAACTGAACAGTACTCTTGGAGAGTGTGCAGCACTGGCTTCTAACCTTGAAGGGTCATCTTTTTCGTATAATACAATCACAAGGTAAGACAGCAATTAGACACATTTGTATTCTAGAAATGTTGAAAAGCTTTCATCCTGTTGCAAAAAAATGCAAAACTATCTAAACTTGAAATTAAAAAAAAAAGACTTAAGAAATGCTAATTGACTACCCCGAAAACCCAGAGCCTATTCCAGATCTTTATATAGATCTAGCTGGTATGAAAATAGAACGGATTCATCAATAATTATAATTACTTAGGTGCTAACATTGATGATGAATTAATCTTTACTGCTAATACAGATATGATAAATAAGAAATGTCGTTCTCCTATCTTTTTTTTCAAAATCCCGGGAGTCTTTTGGTAAATAGTTATTGTCAAACTTGTGTAGATTTCTTATTGAGTCTCTTTTCTTTCTTTTGTTGGCTTTATTGTTTGCTAGGGATTTTCTGCTTTGTGTTTTGTTGGTTTTTTGTTTTGTTTTGTTTTGATTTGATTTTGTTGTTGTTTTGATTTTTTTTCTTTAGATAGATGGCTTGATGGAAAAAAGTAAATCGATGCTTACTCAATGTACCATCTGGAAATAAAAATTTGATTGATCCATTGATTGATTGATTGATTGATTGATTTTCATGTCTTTTTCTTCTGTTTGTTGGTATAAAAAGCAGAACGTCAAAAAGAAAAATGTACTACAGTTGTAAAATGTTTTGGCAGAATTGTAAGTTTTGCATGAATAAAACTAAATGATCTGTATGAATGAAGTGTGAAAGACAGACAAAGAAGTCGTTAGTGATGGTACACAATGGGCTTGCTAAATATTTTTAATTCCTTTCATCTCAGTAACGCAACAAAGTACCCAAACTGAAAGCCTTCGAAGTAGAAACAGTTTTATTCTAAGTTTAATTATGATATTGTACAGGCATTTAACAACAATAAACAAGGACTGACTGGACAAAGAGAGAGAGAGAGAGAGAGAGAGAGAGAGAGAGAGAGAGAGAGAGAGAGAGAAGAGAGAGAGATGAGCAGGGCATAGTGTATGAGGTGCTTGTAGCAAAGTCGAGATATGTGTCTTTTACTGAGCGCAATGTGTTCAGCTTTGTTTTTAAATCTATATACTAGTATTTCATTTTTTTAATCAAAGATTTATACCTGCATCTTATTGGTTTAGACTACTCTTACCGCATGACATAATGTAATCATTTGTGCATTGACATGTGACTAGGCGTGATCTATGAGTGTGTGTGTGTGTGTGTGTGTGTGTGTGTGTGTGTGTGTGTGTGTGTGTGTGTGTGTGTGTGTGTTTCTGTTTTTAACACTGAATGTAATTAATTTATGTGATAACTGCTTCCGTTTCTGTTGAGGTTTTCTATGTTTGTGACTACGTTAATTAATTTTTGATATAAAGTGCTAGTATTGTTATTGGTACAAGTGCTGTTTTGTAATGTGTGCGAAGTAATGGTTGTATATTGTGCAGTGTCATTCCTCTGTGATAAATGTTTTTTTTTTCCCTATTTACTGTGATAATGTAGCCAACACAAGTTGTTTTACCCATATGCTACCATGATCCGATATAATGGGATCATAGACTTATGTGCCAATGGCATTGTTGCATTTTCTTTTTTATATCACACTGTTTAAATGCAAGGACAGTTCAAGTGAACTTAAAAGACTACTGAAAAGACAGAGTGGTGAGTAGTGTGTTGTTACTATTCTGTGTGGGAGCGGCCATTTGCATGACCATGCTCAATTTTGGATCAGTCAAGACATCACAGAAAGATTTGTTCAAAGCATGTCATCTATAAACATTTTGGTAACTGTTTCTCAGGCAGACTTGAAGTCTAGCCTCTAGTCGAAAATTGCATCCTTCAGATTTTTTTTTAAAGCATGACCATTTTTTGTGGAGCATGTCTGAAGTTCGATCCCCAATATGAGATCATAGTAACAAGAGGGTTTGGTTTTGGGGGGCATCTTTGCAATGGCACGCCTGACAAAATATACATATCATTTTATCACTTCCTGCAGTCTATGCTTTTAATTTCTAATAGCTTTTGATAGAATTGTCCATGTTTTAATCTTTTTCTTTTGTATTAAATAGCCTTTTTTTTACACACTGGTAACAGGTCAATAACTAATATGTTGATCTCGAATGCAATGTTACTCATTTTTGAGATGGAACATTAGATTGTGTGTGTGTGTGTGTGTGTGTGTGGTGTGTGTGTGTGTGTGTGTGTGTGTGTGTGTGTGTGTGTTGTGTGTGTGTGTGTGTGTGTGTGTGTGTAAGACAATTATCCTTTAAATTCAAATGCAAATATAACTTTTATTAAAACGCAGATTCAAAGGACTGTAGCCATTCGCCTTTGCCAGAAAGAAAGACCCAACTTCCTCCATGAAAATATGTTTTCAGCAAACAGTACACAAAAAAACAACAGTAATTTTCACTGTTCTACGTCGGGACCATCTACTTTCTAAATTATCTTTTCGTGTTGTCTGTTGCAAGATTTAACAGCTTGTTTTGTATTTATTCTGTGTTTTTTGTTTTTTTGTTTTTTACAGGGACTGCATTGTCAACAAAGTGCCATTTGTGTCGACAAGATTGATGGTGAGGGAGACAGGCTTCATCCATTATGAAATTTTGACAAGAGCTGCCCCCTTGCTGACTGTTATCACCTACTCCGTCCTAAAAACCTGTGCCTGTATGTTGAGAATGGGCAGGGGGGGGCACACTCAGAAAGCATGACAGTGTGCAAATCTATGAACGGAACACTGCCTATTCTTGAAACCAAATCAGAGAATGAACTAATGGCGCACTTTTCTGTTAATTTCATGAGCGGTACTCTACGCAGTGCAAGCATCTATCTTGGTGCCCACAGGCAGGAATCAGGGGAGTATTATTGGGACAATGGTCAGCCCATGGCAAAACCTGGAGAAGTGAACGCTTTATGGACAGCTGTTCAAGCCAATCATGACTGTGTCCAGCTAACTGTACTGAATGTCGGTACTTTTTATTATAACTGGGAAACAACAGTTTGTGGCCAAAGAGCCTCTTTAGTCATGTGTCAGAAAAACAGGGACACGTAAACAGACAACGAGCCAGTCTGGTAAGTGCTACCATCAACAAGAGCATGTCTATGTTTTTTTCTGTCGTTTTGTCTGGTTTGCTTTGGTATCAGCTGAAATGAAAACGAATGATAACAGGTTTGTTGTTTTTTTTTAATAATAAAAGGTTCACAAACAGATCAGTCAGTCCAAATAAAATGCCATCTGTTACTGAAGTCATAAGGGAACAGAATGACTACTCTGCTTGAACAATTTAAATATGCCATTAGCAATAATTATTTGTAACACTACCAAAGGTATTAGAAAATAACTAAGTGACACCAGTAATGTCCATAAAATGATAGTTGAATATCCCAGGATATGACGAGCCAGATGTTTTAACTGACTCATATGTCAAGCTATGCTCTGTCTATCTATCTGTTCGTTTGTCTGTTTGTCTGTCTGCCTCTCTCTCTGTCTCTCTCTGTCTCTCTCTGTCTCTGTCTCTCACTCTCTGTCTCTCACTCTCTGTCTCTCTCTTGTCTCTCTCTGTCTCTCTGTTCTCTCTCTCTGTGTCTCTCTATCTCTCTCTCTCTCTTCCTCCCTCCCCCCCCCCCCTCTCTCTCTCTCTCTCCCCCCCCCCCCCTCTCCTCTCTCTCTCTCTCTCTCTCTCTCTCTCTCTCCTCTCTCTCTCTCTCCTCTCTCTCTCTCTCTCTCTCTCTCTCTCTCTCTCTCTCTCTCTCTCTCTCATTTACTGCAGCTGAAATGATAAATGCATCACATAGGGAGATGAAGGTGTCACTGATGTCATTATTATAATATAAATGGGTTTATACAGTCATGTCTTTTTTCCTTTTATAGGAGTACCAATCTAATGATGACTTGATGAGCTATTTGACCCTGGTATGCTTTGGATCCATTTGTGTGTGTGTGTAGTGTGGTGTGCGTGTGTGCGCGCGCGCGCGCGCGGTGTGTGTGTGTGTGTGTGTGTGTGTGTGTGTGTGTGCGCGCACATGACTGCGTCTGTGTTCGTGAGTGCGGTGTGTTGTTTGTGTGTGTGTGTGTGTGTGTGTGTGTGTGTGTGTGTGTGTGTGTGTGTGTTTTGGTGTGTGTGCGCGCGCGCGCGCACGTGTATGTGTCTGTGTACGTGAGTGCGTATGTACGTGTGCGTATGTTGTTTGTTTCGTTTAGTTTTAGGTTTCAGTACTTTACTGTTGGTTAGCCTCGGAAGGGGAGATGGGGGGGGAGGGCCTTTGTTTGTAGTTATGGTAGTGTTTGTGCTATTCCATTCTTTGAAATAACATTGGGAGGTGGAGGGAGGGAGGGGGGGGGGGCTTTGCTGTTTTTGTTTTTTTCTCCCTTGCATTGAATCACTTACTTTATTGTTGCTAAAGTTGGAGTTGAAGGGCGATTTTAAAATTCCCAAATGTATTCTGTTGATAGAAAGATTGCTGTGTTTTTGTTTAAATCAAAAAAGCAGACTTGCATGCGCGTGTAGGACTGAGGAGAGTGGAGGGATGGGGTGTGATGTGATGGTTTCACTTTTTGTTGAATCCATTTTCTGTTTGGGCTGTTTGTTGCTCTTCCTTTTGTATATGGCGTGATTATATTATGTGGGGGGTGGGGGGGAGGGGGGTATATGGGCCTGGGTGTGTTTGTGTGTAAGTGCTTCAAATGATTTAAAAGGAAACTATACATCACTCTTCTCTCTGTGTGTGTGTTCCTGTCTAAGTGCTTAAAATGACTTCATAGAAAACTATACATTGCTTTTCTCTGCGTGTGTGTCCTATTCCCCTTTTGTTGCTGTCGTTGTTGTTAGGTTTTTGGTGGGGAGTTTTTGTTTGTTTAAGTTTCAATGATATGTTTTGGCTGTGTTGTTCTTGTGTATATGTTGTCGTTGTTGGTGACATTGTTGCTGTTCGTGCGCGCGCGTGTGTGTGTATGTTGTTGTTGTTTATGTTGTTTTTGTTTTGTTTTGTTTTGTTTTGTCTGTTTTTGTTTTGTTGTGTTTTTGTTGTGGGGGTGGGGGGTCGGGTCATGAAATCTTTTTGGCTGGGTGTCTTTTTTTATGTAAGTGTTTCATTTGTACTGCTTTTTTGTTTGGGATTGAGTCTTATATTTTTTCTCAAATGAATGACTTATGAATACAAGAAGTTGCACTTCTTATACAATGTACAATCTTTTAAAAAATAATTGTTGACAATTTTGAATGTTTGAAAGCTGTTCACGTATTCTTTGAAAAAATGATTGTATTATTATAACTTACAGGTTTGTTTAACCCCACCCACCCCCCAACCTTCCCCCGGCATTTTTGTTCTTTGTCATGGACTTTTTTGCTGTTACTGTTACAATTTGCTACTGTTATAGAAAGTTTGATGTAGAAAAGCATGTGTCATGTTTATTCTATCACTTTCTGAACATGACGTGAATTCTTTTCAATTCAGTTCAGTTCAGTTCAGTTCAGTTCAGTTCTCTCTCTCTCTCTCTCCTCTCTCTCTCTCTCTCTCTCTCTCTCTCTCTCTCTCTCTCCTCTCTCTCTCTCTCTCTCCTCTCTCTCTCTCTCTCTCTCTCTCTCTCTCTCTCTGTCTGTCTCTCTGTCTCTGTCTGTCTGTCTGTCTCTCTCTCTTCTCTCTCTCTCTCTCTCTCTCTCCTCTCTCTCTCTCTCTCTCTCTCCTCCTCTCTCTCTCTCTCTCTCTCTCTCTCTCTCGCTCTCTCTCTCTCCTCGCTCTGTCTCTCGCTCTCTCTGGGACGGGATAGCCTCGTGGTCAGAACACTGCGCTCGCAATTTGACAACCCGGGTTCGATTCCCGTTCAAGGATATTTTTCTCCTGGAGTTAACATCAGTGCTGACTACACTCTCCCCCAAAGTCCTTCTGGTAAGACGATAAACCGAGGCCCCGTTTGAGAACGCACGCAGAACATCTTGCGCACATGTTAAATCATGTTTCGCTTTTCGTAAGAGCAGGCCATCGTGTGCCGGTGGGAACAGATAACATTTACAAAACTGCATACACACGGGAACTAGATGTAAAAAAGCACATAAGTGCTTATTCCATTATCCTCGATATAAAAGAATGAATCAGTAAATACATAAATTACTTCATCTGTTCACCTATTATGAGAAAACATATGATTGTATAATTATTACTTACATAATGAGATTTGTGTACCCCCCCTCCCCCCAACCTCTTTTTTATTTCTCTTTTGTTTTCTTTGGTATGGACTTTTTGCTGCAGCAGTTATCTTTGTTCTTGTTATCCAGTGCTGGTTGTGGAACAAAAGCAACTGTGATGCTCATTCTATCACCTGAAAATAAAATTATTTCAACTCCCACTTATTGCAATTCGGTTCAATTCTATCTCCGTGTTTCTCTCTTAAGTCTCTGTCTCTGTCTGGCTGTGTGTCTGTCTGTCTCCTTCCACCCATCTCTCTGTCTCTGTCTATGTCTCTGTCTCTGTCTCTGTCTCTCTCTCTCTCTCTCTCTCTCTCTCTCTCTCTGTGTATGTTTGTTAACACAATGACAAAGAAAAGGAAGGAAGTAGCCTTGGCCTGTGTGTTAGTCAGTAAAATTCAATATTTTCAGACTGTAATATTCTCAGGTACTGATCAGTGACCCCCCTGTTTAGATCTAAAGAGACATGCTTGATACTCAACGAGAGGAGAAAGGAATCATCTGTGGCACTCAGGTTAACAAGTGATGAGCATGGGACTGAAAAGGCGTCTTTAGTCAAATTTAAACTAATTCCAGATACTTAGTTGCAAAGTCTGAAGCTGACATCGTAGCGTGTGGCTATGGTTGCAGTAGTGTGGCGCGAATGATTGCAACATTGTGCTCAGTGGATTTTTTTTTTTCAAATGTTCTCTCTCATCATTGAAAGTTTCTCACTTTAAAGGCAAGACTTTGCAAAGTTCTTTTCCTTTGAGAAAAAAAAAATTGTTTAGCGTGGGAGTTTGGGAACTGGCTTACTTATGGAGTGGCGCTGATCAGTATATAGTTTATTTGCTGCAGGTGTCAGCATTCAAAGTTAAAAGGTTTTTACTTTTTGTCTATCTTGGACCTATTGTGTAGGCAGAACAGAAGATAACATTCAATTAAGCGCTCTGGAAATCAACATTCCAGAAAAGTGTTCTTTCTAGGATACGTGGCTAGGGGTTACTGTGAATATTTTTTTTTTGTATGTTAGAAAATATAGACCTACCTGAAAAGCATACTGTACCTGCCTTTTGGGGGAATGTCATCAAAGCTGACACGAATGAGCTAAAGTGGTCGTAGGAAGAACACCAACAAGACAGAGAGACAATGAACAAATAAGAGACAGATCAAGACATGATATATCAGATGCAGTGTGACTGATTAAAAACAAAAACAAAAACGTTTGCCTCTTCTTCTGCAGCTGATTCTAGGAACAGTAGATCTAAATCGCAATATGGCCCCGAGTGCCTTAGAAAACATGGTGATTAGAGTGATGCACTTTGCATTGCACCCGTGATCTACAGACCCGGATTCTAAACTCGTTCATCGCGTTTTCCTCTGGAGTGAACATCAGTGCCGACTCTACTGCCCCCAAAAGTCCTTCGAACGAAACCATAAAGTTAGGTGCCGTGTGCAAACGCCCGCAGAACATCTTACGCACACGTTTAAACCCGCTCCGCTTTTCGGAAGAGTAGGCCACCGTGTGCCAGTGGGAACAGATGACAAAATTTACAAAGCTGCATAAACATAAGCATGCATGTGAAAAAAAAAGCACATCAGTGCTTTTTTCACTATCCTCGAAATAAAAAAAAAATATTAAAAAAGCGACAAGTTGGGGTTGGAGGTGTGTGGTGGTTTGATCCCTGTTTGTGCCTGAAACTTCCCCCGCCTACTAGATACGCAAGAAGCATCTACAGCACGTTACAGAACTTGTGACAACAAGAGAGTTGTACACGGCACAATTCTGTAGAAAAACTTCACGCTGATATGGCAACGCATTTATGCAGATGGGGATTAAAGAAAAGGTGGCGCTGCTCTTGTGGCAAAGCGGTATCCCAAAAGAGAACAACCTGAACTTCAAGCAGAGAAATCTACTGTGAGTGAAAGTAGTAGTATAGCCTACAATACAATACAATACAATAGCAATGCAATACAACACAACACAACACAACCACACAATAAATTCATACGATACAACAAAAAACGAAACAACGAACAACAGCCGTTGCAGAAAAAAAAAACTAGCTTTTAAAACAACTTGACCAGGTGGCCGATATTAGCACAAGGTTACCAGTGCAACATCAGAAGCCCTTTTCTACCGATAAGGGGAGCGGGGAGGTGGAGAGGGGGGGGGGGTGAGGAGCTGTGTCTTTGATAAAAGCAGAACAAAAAATTCACCATGAAACAGAAAAAAGATCTTGTAAAGAAATCGTTTACTGATAGCACATCAGCTTACACAAAAAGCACCGCCCCCCTAAAATCCTACCTTCACGTTGCCAGCCATTTAGCGAGAAGTGGACAGAAGTTTCATTTGGAAACCGTCTGTGGGAAAGAAGGGGGAGCCAGCACACGCCAGATTTCAGTGGACGTTGTTAACGATGTTGGTAATGGGCCTGTCTCTCACCACTGAGGGTTGATTAGAAACTGAACCTCACACTGGAAGCAGGAGGGGGGGGGGGGGGGGGGGGTCAGGAGGTTTGTAGGCAGTGTAGGGGGCTGGTGTCTGACTTTCGAAGGCACTAGACACAGGAGATTTGCAGACAGGGATGCACAGTTACAGAGTAGACAGTAACTTGACATTAACACTGGTTAGTGACTTGACAGTAACACACTGGTTAACTTGCGCAGGCTTATGCAAAAGTCACTTTTTGTATTTGGTGTTGTTGTAGTTGCTGTTGTTGCTGCTGCTGTTGTTTTTGTTGTTGTCGCTCTTGTTGTTGGTGTTGGTGTTGTTGTTGTTGTTGTGTTTTCTTCTTCTTCTTCTTCTCTTCTTCTTCTTCTTCTTCTTCTTCTTCTTCTTCTTCTTCTTCTCCTCCTCCTTCTTTGTCTTCCTGCAGTTCTTCTTAGCAAATCTTCTTTGCAGTTCTTCTTCGTTGGTTTTTTTAGTTGACCAACCCTCTTCGTCATCAATCAACCTACTTGCTGTTTCATCCAGCATAGCCAAAAAAAAATCCATCTCTACGATTTGATAAGCATGTGACACAGCAAGATGAGGAAATAGGTGGCTTTGTTTTGCTTTCAGAGGAACGCTCGAGCCGAGAACAGTAAGCTCAACATTTTGAGAAACACAAACTCTTATTTTTTTACACAAAAAAGAGAAGAAAAAAGAAGAAAATTAACATCACAAGCACGTTTATGTGCAGGTAATGTAGTTATGTTCAATAGCTTCTGAATTTCAAAATAAAATGAATGACGTAGGTGTGATTTTTTAGTGTGGTTTTTTTTTTCTAAAAAAAAACAAACAAAATTTAAAATCTTATCATCTGACGGAACAGCTTTTACTTGATTTGATAGCAGCTTTGCACAGCTATTTGCCCATAATAGTAATGAGAGTAATTTCTTTATTTGCTATTCATTTATTTATTTATTTATTTATTTATATTATTTATTTATTTATATATCTATTTACTTATTTATGCATTTATTGATTGATCGATGGATTGATTGATTGGTTGGTTGATTGATTGATTGATTGATTGATTGATTGATTGATTGATTGATTGATGTCACAGCGGATTTCTCTGCCTGAAATTCGGGCTGCTCTCCATGAGAGGAGTGCGTTGCTGCACTTGTAGCGCCTCCCATCATTTTTTTCTTTTCCTTGTTTGCAACTGTATTTGTTTCCCTATCAGAGTGGCTTTTTTCTACAGAATTTTGCCAGGAACAACCCTCTTGTTACCGTGGGTTCTTTTACGTGCGATAAATAATGACGTGTAACACACGAGACCTCGGTTTGATCGTCTCATCCTAAAACATCCAGACCACCACTCATGGTCTAATGGAGGGGGGGGGGGGGGGGGGGGGGGGGGGGGGGGTTTTGGGCCGAAATGGGATTCGAAACTCCAACCCGGACATTTTGCTTTCTAGGCAGGCGCGTTAGCATTATTATTTGTGCAAGAGACAATAATACAGATAATTATGTCCAATCCTTTCCTTTGTCATAATGTCGCTACCTGTAAGTCTGAACCTGACAGGAATCTGTGACAGTGACAGAGGCAGAGCAGTTTCAGCTCACGCTTTTCATAGGCTACAACAAACTTGTCCAGCTCCAATAATACACACTAACCTTCATATGTTGCTCAAGTTCATCAGGTGCTTATTGTTCGTGTGTGTGTGTGTGTGTGTGTGTGTGTGTGTGTGTGTGTGTGTGTGTGTGTGTGTGTGTGTGTGTGTGTGTTGTGTGTGTGTGTGTGTGCGTGCGTGTGTGTGTGACATAGAGTGAATATTCCTTTAGAAGATTCCCTACCTGTGTTTTATGCATTTTTACCCTCGTTCCATGGCTAGAACTGTTGGGTTCGCAAATTAAATGGTGACATTTTTGCCTATATAACTATCGGCCTACTATCAATAATATTATTAAGACAGCCGCTTCCTGACTAGGTAGATCTTGTCTAAACAGGACTGCAGGGGCGATGTACTTTTTTTATTTTTTAAATGTCATCGGCTCCTACCGACAGACAGCAGGTGGAACAGGTTTTCACGTGTGTTCAAGACGTGCGTGCATTTGTACAGGGGATCTAGTACCTGGGTGTATTGTCTTATGGGAAGGTTGTTCAGAGCAGCGGAGTCGGTACTGACGTTAACTCCAGGATAAAAACTCCTTTGAACGGGCTGTCCAGTGATCATGAATGCTTGAATCCGTGCTGCCAGAGCAACGCTCTAAGCACTAGACAACCCCCCTCCACCCCTTTTCCCCTCTCACCCCCTTCTTTGAAAACAATACCAATCGTTTACAGAGAGCTGACGCAGAAGGAAAGAGAATCGTTTCAAATTCAAAATACTTTATAATCTCTAAAACAGAGAAATTCCGTGTGTTTAACATAGTTATTATGATAAATGACTACACTTCTTCAGTACTGCATTCCTTATTTTGTTCTGTTTGTGCTTCTTAAAAACTACAATGTTCATTAAAAGTTTATGTTGTACTTTTGTGGCCAATAGAGCGCTGGTAAACCTACGTGATCTGTAACATGCATAATTACGACTCTTTACAGCATGTGTACCTGCACATTCAAGTGTGTACGTGAGTAGGAGGGAATGGAACTGGGAGACACATTAAAACAACAGCAGGTTTGTACACACAGAAACAGATTATCATGACAGATCAGAAAACAAATCAAAATATTTATTTCATCAAGCCACCACCACATAGACCCAACATCTGTGATCTTCAAACCTGCTACTATGAAAATCTCATCTCGTCAACTGCTGAGCTCATGCGCTCGCTAGCCTATCCATTCTGTCTGGCGGGACAGAGAAATGCTGTGGCAGGCTGGTATTAAATACTCCTACCCTGGATGCTAAGCCAATATGTTAGGAGGGAGAACAGGCAACGTGCTGTTTTCATCGAAGACACGCTCTATTTTTTGTTGTTGTTTTTTACTGGAATGGCTTTCCAAGACACACTGGCTCGACGGAATCTTTTGGTTTTGGGGAAAGCAATGGGTTTGTTTGCTTGTTTGTTTGTTGTGTTCTTCGCACGTGCTGTTCATCGTTATACCATTTCTTTAATCTCGTTTTTGGATAAGCGTGACGGCATTTTATATGTATCCCATAGGAAAGTCGGCATTTGTAAGTGAATGGCCACATTTTGCCACACAGAAATGTTAACATTGACATACCAGCATGTGTTTGTTTGCAAGCAAGCATGTATGCAGTGTGTGTGTGTGTGTGTGTGTGTGTGTGTGTGTGTGTGTGTGTGTGTGTGTGTGTGTGTGTGTGTGTGTGCGTGCGTGCGTGTGTGCACACGCGTATGTCTGTCTGTCTGTGTCTGGGGTGGAGGCGAGGGTAGGAGGGATGTAACTCTTGTGTGTGTGTGTGTGTGTGTGTGTGTGTGTGTGTGTGTGTGTGTGTGTGTGTGTGTGTGTGTGTTTGTCTATGTGTGTGTATGTGCATGCAAATGTTTGTTTGTGTGTGTATGTGCATGCAAATGTTTGTTTGCGTTTTTGGTCGGGCAGGGGGGAGCGTGAGTGAGTGAGTGAGTGAGTGAGTGAGAGAGAGAGAGAGAGAGAGAGAGAGAGAGAGAGAGAGAGAGAGAGAGAGAGAGAGAGAGAGAGAGAGAGAGAGAGAGAGAGAGAGAGAGTGTGTGTGTGTGTGTGCACATGCGTCCAAGCCTGTATGTGAGTGTTTGTGTGTACTGCCTTTGTTTTGTTTTTGTTTTGTTTAATGTCCTTCACTACTTGGTGATATAGACACGCCCGCATTCAAACCATCACCTCTCTCTCTCTCTCTCTCTCTCTCTCTCTCTCTCTCTCTCTCTCTCTCTCTCTCTCTCTCTCTCTCTCTCTCTCTCTCTCTTCTCTCTCCTCTCTCTCTCTCTCTCTCTCTCTCTCTCTCTCTCTCTTCTCTCTCTCTCTCTCTCTCTCTCTCTCTCTCTCTCTCTCTCTCTCTCTCCCCTCCTTGTGTTAAAATATTATGATTTGCATGACTTTTTTGTTGTTGTTGTTGTTGATAGGTCGTACCTCAAGTCTTGATGTTTTGTTCTTGTTTTTTTTCTGTTTTAACTTTGCTGTTTGCTTTTGTTTCTTCTTTTTTATATGAAGTATGAATGTAAAAGAAAGGATAATATTGTCACCTGATATGATTGTTTGACTTGTATCATTCTTCTTTTTTCTATGACTAAAAATTTTTTAAAGAAAAAAACAAAACAAAACAAAAAAAATCCTACCACCTCAAGTACATGTGCGCCTGCGGATATGTGCTTATAAATATAAGTGTGAGTAAGTGTGTGTGTGTGTGTGTGTGTGTGTGTGTGTGTGTGTGTGTGTGTGTGTGTGTGTGTGTGTGTGTGTGTGTGTGTGTGTGTGTGTGCATTTGTGTGTGTGTGTGTGCATTTGTGTGTGTGTGTGTGTGTGTGTGTGTGTGTGTGTGTGTGTGTGTGTGTGTGTGTGTGTGTTGTGTGTGTGTGTGTGTGTGTGTGTGTGTGTGTGTGTGTGTGTGTGTGTGTGTGTGTGTGTGTGTGTGTGATTTGTATGTGCATTTGCCTGCGAGCGTGCATGCGTGAGTGAGTTGCGTGTATGTATGTATGTATGTATGTATGTATGTATGTATGTTATGTATGTATGTATGTATGTGTGTGTGTGTGTTTTGTGTGTGTGTGTGTGTGTGTGTGTGTGTGTGTGTGTAACCTACGTGTAGGAGTGAGTTTTACGTGTATTATTATCATACTATTATCACTATTGTTGATATTATTCTTATTGTCATCATTATAATCATTGTATTATCTTTAGGTCCTTCTGAGTTCATTTTGTTGTTATGAGTTGTAACAATGTTGTAGCTAAATATTTTTTGGTGGACTTTTGTTGGTTGCTAAGTTGTTTATTTCATTATGTTTCTTTGTTTACTCTTTATCTATTAACGCTTCTCTTTTTCTTCTATAATCAAAATCATTTTATTGTGGCTTCTGATTTTCGTCTTCTGAATGAGTGCATTTTTATTATCTTATTATATATAATGTCCTTATTCCTTTATGTTGTTTGGTACTGCACATAGTTTTACTGTTTAGTATCTTTTTATCTTGATGTTTTCCCTGAAAAGGGCAGGGACTGGATGTAAAAAAGCACATGAGTGTTTATCTATTATCCTCGAATAAAAGAATTTTGCCTTGCCTTGCCTTGCCTTGCCTTGCCTTGCCTTGCCTTGCCTTGCCTTGCCTTGCCTTCTCTCTCTCTCTCTCTCTCTCTCTCTCTCTCTCTCTCTCTCTCTCTCTCTCTCTCTCTCTCTCTCTCTCTCTCTCTCTCTCCTCTTCTCTCTCTCTCTCTCTCTCTCTCTCTCTCTCTCTCTTCTCTCTCTCTCTCTCTCTCTCTCTCTCTCTCTCTCTCTCTCTCTCTCTCTCTCTCTCTCTCAAAGACCCGAGTTCGAGTCCGGTCGAGGAGATTTTTCTCCTGGAGTTAACATCAGTGCTGACTCCACTCTCCCCAAAAGTCTTTTGGATGAGACTTTAAACCGAGGCCCTCTGTGCCAAGTATGCAGAACATCATGCGTACACGTTAAATCCTTTTCGTAAGAGTAGACCATCGTGTGCCGGTGGGAACAGATGACATTTACAAAACTGCATACACACGGGGACTGGATGTAAAAAAGCACAAGAGTGCTTATCTCATTATTGAAAGAAGAAAATACAAAAAATTTCAAAAAAACAAACAAACGGACAATACCTGTTGGAGAGAGCACTCACCCATACCACACCTGCTTGCCAAAACCGTTT
>CM060331.1:9410232-9412732 GCA_030674155.1 Stramonita haemastoma | reverse complement strand
GAACCTTACCTTGTTGCAGATATCGACCCATCCCACAAACAAGCTCTTTGTAGACTCAGAGTCAGTGCCCACGATTTGAACATTGAGCGTGGTCGATATACAGGCACCCCAAGAGAAGAAAGATTGTGTAATGTGTGTGGAGTTGTAGAAGATGAATTTCATTTTTTGGATGCGTGTATGTTGTTCCAGGGTCTACGAAGTAATCTACTTAAAGAGGTGCAACAGTCCAGCCACTTATTGGTAGGAGCAACCCAACAAATATGTTTGAATAATTTGGTTCCAAGTGATTTTGTACAGCTTGACGGCCTTCAAGGACCCTTTGCAAAGTATGTTTTTGATTGCATGAATCTTCGGTGACTTTTTCTAACCAATTTGTTCACTTGTGTCTATAAGCTTTGTATGCTTCCATGGCAATAAACGATGTTCTGTTCTGTTCTGTTCTGTTCTGTTCTGTTCTGTTCTGTTCACACACACACACACACACACACACACACACACACACACACACACACACACACACACACACACACACACACACACACACACACACACACACACACACACACAACACACACAAGTCCTTCGAATGAGACTATAAACAGAAGCCCCGTGTGCGAGCGCATGCAGAACATCTTGCGCACACGTTAAATCTTGTTCCGCTTTTCGTATGCGTAGGCCATTGTGTGCAGGAACAGGAACAGATGACAAGATTTACAAAATTGCATACACAGGGGGCTGGATGTAAAAAAACACATGAATGCTTATTCCATTATCCTCGATATAAAAGAATAAATAAATAAATAAATAAATAAATAATAATCACACTCATGCGCGCGTATGTGCGCGCGTGCGTGTGTGCGCATGCATTTCCCACACATGTGTGTCTGGAGATGCTCGGATCAGGCAATTTCCTGTATCTTCTCTCATTCATCTTTCTCACCTTGTATCTCTCTGATGACTCAGAAATGCTCCAGATTGGCGGCACAGGGCTGCGGCTTTATCTTTATTCCAAGATGCAGCACATTTCGCCCCTGTGAAATCTGCGCTAACACATCCATCAGAATATTATAACACAAAAAGGATTGTTTTCAAATGGTTGCGGGTTTTTTTTGTTTTGTTGTTCTTTTTCTTCGTTGTCAAACGCTGAGACAGCAACTATTGTTGTTGTGTGTCACATAAGCAAAGAAATGCGTTGTGCTGCCCTTAAGCCCCTGATAAGTCCGGCCCAGTACATCCGACTTCGGCCTGGGAGAGACTTGTTATCTTTTGAAAGTTTTAATCGTTTGGAATGTAGTATATAATTGGTTTATTGCGATTGTTTGTATCATTTGAAATGTAATCTGCATTTGGATAAAAAATGACTTATCTTTTAAATCTCTCTGGATAAAGAAGCAAAAGAATGAACCAAGAGGGCAAAAAAGTTAATGGAGGTGACAGGAAGAAAAGGAACAAGGCGTAAACAAAAAGAGCGTTAAAATGAAGGAATTCATGGCGCACTTAGTCTGTGGAGATGGTTTTTGTTCTCCAGCTACACATTAACAATGGTGAGATTTCTGAATTTGGGAATAGTGTCTAAATGTTTACAACGCCAGTGTGCACACGTTCTTAGAGGATATTTTCCGCTGGAGTTAACATCAGTGCCGACTCCACTCCCCGCCCCCCCCAACAAATCCTTTGCAGGAGACTATAAACTGAGGCCCCGCGTGCTAACACACACTGAACATCTTGGGCACATGTTAAAAAGTGTTTTGCTTTTCGTAAGAGTAGGCCATTGTGTGCCGGTGGGAAGAGGTGACAAAATTTACAAAACTGAATATACATGGGGGACTGGATGTGAAAAACCACACGAGTGGTTTTTTTATTATCTCTAGAAAGAATAATAAAAAGAGAAAAAGAAAGATGAAAATAAGAAAGAAAAGAAAGAAAGAAAGAAAAATGTATCATTCATTCCCACTAACACGTAAAGGCCTGCAGTTTTCAAATACTGAAGATGATTCTTAAACATGTACGCAAGATGCTCTGCATGTGTTCATGCAGGAAATCTCGATGTATAGTCTCAACCGAAACATCATTTTGAGGGAAGAGGAGTCGGTTGGCTCGAAAGATGGCTCAAACTTGTGTCATCAACTGCAAGCTTAACGCTCATACCACAAAGATACCCCCCCCCCCCCCTCTCTGCCTCCGCGCGCGCCCCCGCCCTCCTCGCAAATCTGTCGTTCATGATCGACATCACTGAAATCCCGTTACGACTCCTACACAATGTCAGACATGTTTTTGTGTCTTGCTGTTATGATGATGTTTTTACGGTGCTTTATTTTGGTTTGGAGTGTGTGTGTGGGTGGGTGCTGTCATTGTTACTGTTTTCTTGATATTTTTAAACAAAAATTATATAGAAATACCTCATAAATCTGAATCTGTGAAATGCCGTGGGTGAATGTTAGGATAAGGTTGTCATCTATTATAGGGTAAATGTCAAAACAAACTTTATCCAGTCTGGTGT
>CM060331.1:9367732-9407732 GCA_030674155.1 Stramonita haemastoma | reverse complement strand
TAAAAGAAGCTGATGTAGGAGAGAGAGAGAGAGAGAGAGAGAGAGAGAGAGAGAGAGAGAGAGAGAGAGAGAGAGAGAGAGAGAGAGAGAGAGAGAGAGAGAGAGAGAGAGAGAGAGAGAGAGAGAGAGAGAGAGAGAAGGAAGGCAAGGCAAGGCAAGGCAAGGCAAGGCAAGGCAAGGCAAGGCAAAATTATTTTATTCGAGGATAATAGATAAGCACTCGTGTGCTTTTTTACATCCAGTCCCCGCCCTTTTCAGGGATAACATCAAGATAAAAAGATAGCCTCAACTACACAACAACAATTATAATGATCCAAATGCCAAGAGCAAGAAATCATACCAAGTATCAAACAACAAGTAAGATAAGACAGAGATACAATGTTAAGGTAATGTTATAAAAAGGCACTCATTCAGAAACGAAAATTAAGAAGTAAGAATCAATGATGATTTTGATTTGAATAGAAAAAACAAAAAAGCAAAAAATAAACAAAAAACAAACAAAGCAAAACAAAGAAGGCGCAATAATTCAAGATCAAACATGAGAATATGATGAGGTTAAATGACTGAAAACATCAATCCACCACCATCTATCATCAAAATAAGTCCCATAAAACATAAGATTTTGATAAAAGGGGAGAAAGAACAACAACAACAGGTAAAAAATAAGACAGAGATACAATATTAAGGTAATCTTATAAAAAGCCACTCATTCAGAAACAAAAATATGAAGTAAGAATCAATGATGAGAGAGAGAGAGAGAAGGAGAGAGAGAGAGACAGAGACAGACAGACAGACAGACAGAGGGAGAGACAGAGAGACAGATAGAGACAGAGAGAGATGGGGGGAATGTTTTTTTCTGACATGTCTGAAAGTTCATAGAGAATAATTAATGACAATTTATGACTGGGATTATTTCAAACGGATTAATGCTGTTGACAGTCTGACTTCATGATTTAGAGAGAATCCTGACACACGAGAGAGAAGACTATTCCTGATTTACTATTATCTTCCTTGGGGTTTTTTTGTTTTGTTTTTTTTGCTTGGGTTTGGGTGTTGTTGTTTTTTTGGCTTAAACGCCTTCCGTAAACCTTCCAGTTTTTGTTTGACTTGTCTTGACTGCTATCTTATTTTGTTTTATTTTGTGTGCTATCATCATCATCATCATCATCATCATCATCATCATCACCATCACCATCATCATCATCATCATCATCATCATCATCATCATCATCATCATCAGGTACGAGGGAAACAACTCCGAGGAAGCAAAAATAAACCAAACAGACAAATAAAGGCTCTACATCACGTCGTTAACATAAACCTTTGCAAGCTTTGTCATTATTCTGCAATAGTCTTGCGTTCAGTATCCCCTACACAGTGTTGATGTAAAGAGAAAAACGACTGTTTGACATAGCAGCATGTTTGATGGGGAATAGACTGCTTCAACACCAGGTCACAATGACCCCACCAGTCCTCTCCTCCTCTTTGTTCTTCCATCTTGTTTCTGCTTTTCTCTCTGTTCCAGCTTTCGCCCTGTCTCGTTCAGTGCAGGAGGCAGGTGTGGCAGCCATATTCATCTGCATTCGCAGCGGACGAATGTTCACTAATGTGACACAATGTCGTAAAAATAAATAAAAACAAAACAAACAGAAACATGTAAGTGGGGAGATCCCCAACCTGTCTTTTCTTCCACATTATTTCCCTTGAGACATCAGCGCACCTGCACATGTGAACGCCGAGTTTGTGGTTGCCTGTGTGTCTTCCTGCCTAGTCTGCCTGTCCCTGCCTGTCTGCCTGCTGTTGTCTTCCTGCCTGTCTGTTTGCCTGCCTATCTGCCTGCTTGTCTGCCTAGATGCTTATTTGCCTGCCTGTTGTTTGCCTGTATGCTCTTTGCCTGCTGTCTGTTCTGCTTTTGCTGTATTGCCTGCTTGTCTTCTGCTGTCTTTTGCCTCTCTTTCTGCCTGCTTGTTCTAATGCTATTTGCCTGCTTTTGTTGCTTGCTTTCATGATTTTTTTTGGTGAATTCTTTTTTTGTTACTATCGTTTCTTATGGACTTTGACCCATGGTTCCCTGTACACATTCCACAGCCCTCTGTCCCAGTAATGGTACACACAGTACAATCTGAAACAGGCCTCATCCCTTTGTACCCCTGATACAGAGTCCCTCCCCCCCCCCCCCCCCCATCACCAACGTTACATGCTGTCTGACAGCCAGATGAGGCCTCACAAGGCTAGGAGTATACTGTGTTAAACCAAACTGTAGTCTCCGCGGCAGTGCATTGCGGTGTTTCGTGGACGTGACAGGGAGTTGAGAAGCAGCATCACTAGTGTTTTTTGCTGTTTTTATCTTGTGCAGCACATGCCACACAGCAGTCCTGAGTCAGCCTGTGAGGATAGTGATAGCAGGTACATAGTCCTATCTGCCAAGCTTGTTGATGCTAAACTCCGTTTAAAACTCGTTGTAGGGTGATGGTGTCATGCACACAGCTAAACAACATTATCCATTGCTGTCAGAAAGCAAGATACCCATTACCACACCTGGGAACTTGACACTGACTGGTCAAGGAATGGTATACCTGTTTTTTTTTTCTAGTCCAAACAAACAGACAAAGAAAGAAATAAACAAACAAACAACAAACAAACACGCTCTACTAACGGTTTTATTCAGTAGAATTGTTTTTTTTTTTTAATCAGACGGTACAGCGAAGTCCCACGTGCAAACACGCGGAACGCTTTACGTACTTGTTAAAACTTAGTCCACCTATCGGAAGGGTAGATCATTGAGAGTCACCAAAAATGGATAACAAAATTACAAAAAGTGCATGCACTCTTGTATCATATTCAGACAATATCCCCGAAATCGGAATGCGGCAACCTAAATTGTGGGTAACAACCATTTTATAAGCAACATTGGTGAACCTCGGAGCTCTAGTTGAGTAGAGGAAGAAACGAATTAACAGATAATGCATAATGAAATGAAAAAAAAACCGGCTGCTAACTGTTTATCAATACGAAACATTCTGATACTGTTGGGGACTCACCACCGCGTGTTGTTAAAGAAAAAACTATGCAGTTAATTTTCATCTATGTCACAGTGGCAAAGAACCACACAATCACAACAACATAAACTTCCACCCTGCATGCAATCGATACGCAGATCCTTGACAGTTCGGGTTTGAGCTGTAAGGGAATGAACGAGAAAGAAATACAGCACTCTTCTTGGTGTTTTAGGCAAACACCTGAACAGTTCCTGATTACAACTGATGTAGAAATCCCGTGTCTCTGTGTGGTTAATCAGGGGAAGAGAAGGAACACAAAATGGAGGGAACAGGCCAGCTTGGGTCTCACACTGCCCCTGCCATTGCATATCCATTAGGCCTAACATGGATGTATGCTAAAGGCTAGCGCGATTTGTCCTTTTGCCTGTCTGTCTATCTAGCTCTCTGTCTGCCTGTCTGTTTGTCTGTCTGCTTTTTGATTGATCATTACGTTATTTGACGTGTGATTACAGTCATATCCGAAACTATTGTGGCGAAATATGGATATATACAAGTTGTAGCAAAAGGAGTATTATTATTATTCACAGGTTTGAAATCAAACTATCTGCGCCAGTTTCATATCGATTTTGTCTGTCTTCTTCTGTCTGTCTGTCTGTCTGTCTGTCTGTCTGTCTGTCTCTCGTCTCTCTCTCTCTCTCTCTCTCTCTCTCTCTCTCTCTCTCTCTCTCTCTCTCTCTCTCTCTCTCTCTCTCTCTCTCTCTCTCCTTCCCCCTACCCCTCTCTCTCTTTCCCTATCTCTTTCTCTCTTTCTCTCTCCTTCTGCCCCTCCTCCTCCCTCTCTCTCTTATTGGGGACAAGACACACATCACAGCCAAGCAGTTGAAATGAAAAGTAAAAAAAAAATCCTCAACAGAACCAAGTGATTGTAACTCATCATAAAACATGCACACCGGCAGTCATAACACTTGATATCAACTCCCTGCCTTTGATCATCAAAGGAGGAACAAAAGTCGTTCTGTGCTCTGCTTTCAGAAATTGGAAATAAGACGTGGAGGCATGCTGGAGGGAAAAAACTAGGACAACTCATTGTTCTGATTGCATTGTAAAGATTAATGGGGACTATGCAAAAACCAAGTTTTCTGTGATTGCATTTAAAAGCATAATGAGGACTATACAAAAACCAAGTTTTCTGTGATTGCATTGAAAAGCATAACGAGGACTGTACAAAAGCCAAGTTTTCTATGTATGGGGTGTTGGTGCTCGTTTTAGCCTGTGGTCTGACTACCTGTCTTTGTTCTGAGCCTCTCTTTCATGTCTTTGATGTGATCTGCTGTTATTGTTTCTGTACGACTGATGCACATGACAGACTGCTGATACTCTGCGTTCGAAAGCTCGAAAGCTTTTGTGCAATGACCGTATCCAAACAGCAAAAGTTTGTTCTTAACAATGAGTGCAATATTTCTCTTGGTCATTCATGTGTGTGTGTGTGTGTGTGTGTGTGTGTGTGTGTGTGTGTGTGTGTGTGTGTGTGTGTGTGTGTGTGTGTGTGCTCGCGCGCGCGCGCGCGCGCGCGCGCGCGTCCCGTGTGTGTGTGTGTGTGTGTGTGTGTGTGTGTGTGTGTGTGTGTGTGTGTGTGTGTGTGTGTGCAGTCAAGTCAACCTGATCTTTGTTGAGGGTAACAAACTAAGTAAACCCGGTAACAAGAAAGTTGTCCCTGGCAAAATTCTTTTGAAAAAAAATCTACTCTGTCCAGGAAACAAATACAGTTACAGACAGGAAAAGAAAAAAATGAATAATGGGTGGTGCTGCTCATGTGGCGACGCTCTCTCCCCGGGAAGAGCAGCCCAAATTTCACGCAGGGAAATTCACCTTGACTTAAAATGGTGTACAATTTCGAAAATTTCGAATTAAAAATTCATCTGTACGGTAGACATGAAAGTAAACACTGTATAATAATAAAGTTAATAATAATGCTTGCCTAAGTGAGGGCTCACACGCAGGTACGCTTGAATGTATATGTATGTGTGTGTGAGCACATGTGTGTCCACATGCCCACTCGTGTTTGTATGTGTCTATATGAATATGCCTGAATATGTATAAGTGTGTGTGTGTGCGTGCGTGCGTGCGTGTGTATATGTGCGTGTGTGTGTGTGCGTGCGTGTGCGTGCGTGTGTGCGTGCGTGTGTGCATGTGTGTGTGCTTGCGTGCGTGTGTGCGTGCGTGTGTGTTCGTGCTAGTGTGTGGGTATGCGAGCGTGCGTGCATGTGTGTATGTATGTGTGCCAGTACGTGTGTATGTGTGTTTGTGTGCATGTGTGCGACTGCGTGTGTAAATGCGTGTGTAAATGCGTGTGTGTTGTGTGTGTGTGTGTGTGTGTGTGTGTGTGTGTGTGTGGTGTGTGTGTGTGTGTGTGTGTCTGTGTGTGTGTGTGTGTGTGTGTGTGTGTCTGTGTATGTGTGTGTGCGTGCGTGCACGCGCACGCGTGTGTGTGTGTGTGGTGTGTGTGTGTGTGTGTGTGTGTAGTTTTGGTTGTTTTGAAGCCTTCAGAACATGCTTGCTATTCCTCTGTGGGGAATGTTACAGATATCTTGCACATTGATAACGTAGCTCACTAACCAGACCATGATAATATTGGTTTCGCTGCATCGCTTGGGTGGGCCATGGGGTGTTATAGTGCATGATCTGAAAACACACACACACACACACACACACGCACGCGCGCACGCACACACACACATATATATGTATATATATAAATATATATATATATATAATATGTATATATATATATATGTATATATATATATATATATATATATATATATATATATATATATATATATATATATATATATATATACAGAGAGATAGAGACAGAGAGAGACAGGGACAGGGACAGATAGAGAGATAGAGAGTCTGGATGATAATTATGTTTCGTTGTTGTTTTCTTTGCTGCTTCATCATCTGTGACCCTATAGATATTGAGGACTAACTATGTATACCTATCAAAACATGATTTGGCTTTGAATTTTTATGTGCTATAATCTCTATATTCTGTTTGTAGCATTGATACTTGTCTGCACAGTAATCAACCAGCTTCTATGTAGAAGTAAGTCCCTTCTGTTTCCAGAAACAATACTCTTTACCAACAAATCCTGTCAGATGCCACATCTGAAGTCCTCCAGCAGTCCAAACAAGCATCTTAAAACAAGAAATAGATTAGAACCTAACACCAAGTATGGCACTTAGCACTCACAAAGAGCCCTGGTCGTTCTGTCATGACAATAGACTTGAACCTAACACCAAGTATAGCACGTACTACACACTAGGAACCCTCCATAGTCGCTCTGTTATGCCTAGAATGGCATTTCACTATCGAAGGATCAGTTTAGAAACTGAAGGTAGGCCTAGGTGATTTAGCAGTGACGTTGTGGTGGAGGTGTGTGTGTCCTATCTGTGTACGGGCAGTGCTGGTGTGTGGTTACAGCTGGTGGAGTAGTGAACTGATGTTCCAACAGAGCAGGGCACGGTGTATCTATCTATCGCTGTGATCGGAGGCAAAGAGTCATGTGCGTGTGTGTATGTCTATGCGTTGTGTGTGCGTGGCGCGTGCGTGTGTGTGTATGTGTGGGTGTGTGTGCAAGCATGCGTGTGTGTGTGTGCGTGTATGTGTGCACGTTGTGTGTGTGTTTGTGCATGTGTGTGTGTGTGCATGTGATGTGTTGTGTGTATGTGTGTGTGTGTGTGTGTGTGTGTGTGTGTGTGTGTGTGTGTGTTGCGCTGCCTGCTGCCTGTGTGGTGAAGAAATGTAGTGTGCTGTTACGGCAGATAACATTCCCTGCTCTTTCTCAGGGGGCAGTGCCCCTGCTGTGCTGACACCTTCCGTTTCCACTACTATTTTACCCCATCCTGTGTACCTATAGCATCCCTCCCACTGTCTCTCTGTACCTCCGTCTGTCTGTCTGTCTGTCTGCTTGTCTGTCTGTCTGTCTGTCTGTCTGCTTGTCGGTCTCTGAGTTTGTGTCTGTGTCTGTCAATCTGTGTGTCTCTATGTCTGTCTGTGATTGTCTGTCTGTGTGTCTGTGTTTCTGTTCTGTGTGTCTGTCTATCTCACTCTCTTCCCCACCTTATAACTCCTGTTCTGTCTGAATATAGTTGTTTGTTTGTTTGTGTGTCTGTTTATCCGTGTGTCTGTATCTCTGAAAGTATGTATGTATACACAAATACATAATTTTAAAAATAGATATATAAACATGTATATATATAATATGTGTGTGTTTTAATGTATATATATATATATATATATATATATATATATATATATATATATATATATATATATATATATATATATATAATATATATATATATATGCGCGTGCGTTTCTGTATGTGTGTGAGGGGGGTATATGCATGTGTACATGCCTGCTCCAGCATAATTATATGCACGCATAAGCGATACTGGTATGTGCGTATCTTTCAGCTTGCATATGTGCAAGCATGTGTGTGGTGTCTTCCCATGCATCTTAGAACTGTTCACAAGCCAAGTCCTTGTGTGTGGAAGGAAACCACACACCACCGTGTGTCATCATCAGCTATCCGGCAGCCAAGATATGCTAACTGGTACAGCAGAGTGTTACCCTCGGTTAGCCAGAAAAATGGAAGAAAAAAAGGAAAAACGAGAGAGGGAGAGAGAGAGAGAGAGAGAGAGAGAGAGAGAGAGAGGAGAGAGAGAGAGAGAGAGAGAGAGAGAGAGAGAGAGAGAGAGAGACAGAGACAGAGGAGGACACAGAGAGAAGACAGAAAGAAGAGAAAGAAAGAAAGGAAAGAAAAAAGAAGAAAGAAAGAAAGAAAGAAGAAAGAAACAAACGAAAGTAGCGAGGAAAACATTCACACCCCCTCACAACTGCTTAGGGCAAAATATACTTCGGGGTTTTTCGTTTTGCCTTGACAGCATGTCAAGAGATGCAGTATATTTTCTTATATTATATTATATATATATATATATATATATATTATATATATATATATATATATATATATATATATATATATAAATATATATATATATATATATATATATATATTATATAATATATATATATATATATAATATATTATATATTCTTCAGTTTGCTTTGACATAAGTATATTACTCTTTTTCTCAAGAAAAAACTATAAAAAAAAAAAAATGATTTGGGACGATTCTTTAACCACCTCTTACTGTTACAGTTTTATTTTTTTGTTGCTGTTTTTGTTATGATTAAAAAGATTGTTTACGACGAAGTAAATCTTTTCTTCGTATGAATTGACAGATGTGGGGGAAGCATAGCTTTTTTTCAGTACACCCTCAACTTCGTGAGTAGTTAAGCTGAGATAAGAAACAACAGATAAAAAGAGAGAAAATGAGGGAAAAACTATAGATTTTAATGAGAATTGGCGAAAACGAAAAAAAAATTGAAGAGAGCATTGTAAGAATGTCGTGTCATGTTACAATGAAATTTGGCCTTGGGGTAAGCATGACCAGCCGACTTTGTTGTTTTCGGATGTTACCCATTGGTGTCTAAATAAAAACAAGCAGATTTTTTGTTTCATGGGCTTGCTTGTTATTGTTTTTACGATTTCATTTTTTTTTATTGTTATGGTCGAAACAAGGGGTCGTACATATACCAAATCCGCCAGTTTTAAAATACAGATCATGTAATCTATGTTATGTGGTTATGATGTTCTATGTTGAAATGAACTATTTTCTAGAATCTCACAACAGCTTAATGAATAAGGATTAAAAGTCAGGTTTTTATACATGATTTTTGTAAAAAAAAAAAGTTCTTTTCGTTTTTGATTCTTGGTCAAATAATTATGATGTTACTTACATGTGTCTCCTTCCTCAAAAAGCAACGAGATTAAAAAAACAACAACATTATCATTCATAACAGGAAAAAAGGTCCAAATACTTGTTTGTAAAAATCATGAAAAGTAATAGCAAACCCCCCAACCAAACATCCAACCAGCCAACCACCCACCCACCAACCAACCAACCATCCACCAACCCAACCAACCAACCCACAACTCAACCAACCAACCAAACCAACCAACCAACAACCAAAACCAACCAACTAACCAACACAACAACCAACTAACCAACCAAAACCAACCAACCAAAACTAACATACAAAAAACCAACCAGCTCAACACAATCTCATTTACAAGGCAAAACGAAGCCACTCAAGATTTGAACATTAGCAAAAAACCAAAATACATCGGCTGATGAGGACAATCTCTTTTTGCTACATGGGGTGGGCGAATGGACACTGCTGTGTTTTAGACACTGTCGTCTGACAGCTGGCTGTCTGTCTGTGCCTGTTCTTGGTCTGCTCCTTGTCTTTTAGTCTGCTCTTTTGTCTCTCAGCAGAGGATTTTTTTTTTTTTTTTTTTTTTTTTTTTTTTTTTTTTTTGGGGGGGGGGGGGTCTCCTGTGTTGTTTGTCTTGATAAGTTTCTCTCTCTCTCTGTGTCTTTGTCTGTATGTGTCTGTCTGTCTGTCTGTCTGTCTGTCTGTCTGTCTGTATCTCTCTGTCTGTCTGTCTGTCTGTTTGTCTCTGTTTCTATCTCTCTGTGTTGTGTCTGTTCTTCTCTCTTCTCTATCTCTCTCTCTCTCTCTCCTCCCCCGCCCTCTCTGTCTCTCTGTCTCTCTGTCTCTGTCTCTCTCTGTCTCTCTCTGTCTTCTGTCTCTCTGTCTCTCTCTGTCTCTCTCTGTCTCTCTCTGTCTCTCTGTCTCTCTGTCTCTCTGTCTCTCTGCTCTCTCTCTCTCTCCTCTCCTCTCTCTCTCTTCTCTCTCTCTCTCTCTCTCTCTCCTCTCTTTTCTCTCTCTCTCTCTCTTCTCTCTCTCTCTGTGGGCTGTCGACAGGGTGCACATGTGGAACGTGCCAATGCAGGCCAATGCACCCACGTGTGTGCGTGTGTCTGTGTGTATATGCATGCACATACAGGTACACGTATGCCCACAAATAAAGTGATACTCGCTGGCTTTTTTTGCTTGTTTATATGCTTGTATGCATGTGTGTGGCATCCAGGCATGTATCTTTAAGTTGTCTATGAGCCAAGTCATTGTGTGTGAAAGTAAACACACACCATCCCGTGTTATCGTTTGCATCCAACCAAGATACGCCAACGTTTACAGCAGATTGTTCAACACGATCAGCATAAAAATGAAAGAAAGAAAGAAAGGAGAATGAAAAGAAAAAAAATAGAAAATGAACGAGAAGAAAAAAAGAAAGAAAAAGGAAATAAACGACATAAAAAGAACGGGGAAGTAAATACTGCAAAGCCCCTATGCAGAAGATTCTCTATACCACATGCTATTTTTTCCAGGTTGCTGCCTTCACATGATAGGTGCCACATTTCTGCACAAATGAAGAAAAAATAACTATTGCTTACTCAGTGAACTATCTGGAGGTAAAAATTTGACTTTTGTGACACAAACACAGACCTTAAAGGTATAAGTCACTTGCTGCATCATCTCTTCCACCTTAGTACTCTTTTTTAATTTATTTAATTTAATTTATTCATTTTATTTTATTTTATTTTATTTTATAGTCTCATCCAAAGGACTTTTGGGGAGAGAGTGGAGTCTGCACTGATGTTAACTCCAGGAGAAAAATCCCCTCGACCGGGAATCGAACCCGTGTCGTCAAATTGCAAGCGCAATGTTCTGACCACTAGGCTATCCCGTCCCGGATTGCAGAATTGTTATGTATATACTGAATGAGATTTCATGTGATCCTTTCTTTCCGTCTCTCCTGATTGTACAGTATCAAAGATGAAATAGGCTCTAGGAACAGAGATTACACAAAATAAGAACTCATTGTAGGACATACAAGTTTTAGATTTTCTTGGTAAGATGTGACAGCTATGACGCATTTTAGTTTTTATTGGGATGATTCAAGAGCTCCCTGTGGGGTTCAGTCTTTTGTATTTTTTTATTTTATTTTATTGATGATGATCTGGGTTGACAGATGTGAGGCTGGTCAAGTTTTTGTGTTGATGTACTAAGATCTTTTTTGAAGAATTAACCATACATAGGAGAAAAAAGTGAGAAAAGATAGAAAAGAAAGGAAAAATAACAAAAAAGACATATGAAGAGACCCAACTAAAAAGAAAATGGAAAACGCTATGAAAATGCGCAGCGCAGCAGTATTAGAGCTATGGTTCAGTGTGAAACGAACGTGACAGCCTTGCTCGAACGTCTTCATTGACAATTGGTAGCAGTTTTCTAAACAAACAAGGAGACACCGAGTGCATTGAATTATCTAGTTTTCTGTTGAATAACTTAACGGATGACAAAATTGACAAAACTGCATAATCACGGGGAATGGATGTAAAAAAAAACCACATGACTGCTTATTCCATTATCCTCGAAATAAAAGAATAAAGAATGAAAAAAAGAATAAAGTTGTTGGCAAGATTTATGTGATTCGTAGTCCAGAAATGAATATCTGAAATTATGTTCAGTGTTACTTTGGTTGTAAAATGCAGACTTTGTCATCTACAGTATATGCCTCTCATGCTACATATTTCGTAAAGACAATCCCAAACCATGCAAAATGGAACAAATGAAGATTTCAAATTGGAACTTATACATTTTGGCAAATATTTGCAAAGTTATTTTTTTAGTTAATTGTGACTCTGAAATGTCTTTTTCCTTTATAATTACGTGGTTCTTTCCACAAAGAAAGTGGGGGTACCAGACTCATTAAGCGTTCAGCATTGCGTATCCATTGACATTTTCACATTCTTTGCTTGCAGAATAATTAGATACATTTGCCAATAAAATAAAATAAATAAAGACCCTATAAAACCCCCAAACAACCCCCCTCCCCAAAATAAAAAATACCAAAAAATAGACGAGGCAGCACACTGTCAATTTGCAGGTCTAACGAGGCCACTATACGTTTCAAACGTCAGTGAGCAATCATTTTTTGACTTAGAACTTTGCTGCTTTGCTTTAAGATGAATGAAAACAGTTTCGTTTTACATGCCAGTGTTGACAGTTTCCTGTGAACATTTTTCTTTGTCTCTCTGTCTTTACCATTTGCTCATGACATTTACAAAAAAAACCTGCATACACACGGGACTGGATGTAAAAAAGCACAAGAGTGCTTATCCCATTATCATCGATATAAAAGAATAAATCAAATCAAATCAAATCAAATCTCTCCTCTCTCTCTCATCTCTCTCTCTCTCTCTCTCTCTCTCTCTCTCTCTCTCTCTCTCTCTCTCTCTCTCTCTCTACTCTTCTCTCTCTCTCTCTCTCTCTCTCTCTGAAAAAAACATCTTGCGCACACGGTAAAACCTGTTCCGCTAAAAAAGTAGGCCGTTGTGTGCCGGTGAGAGGGTATAAAAAAAACTTGACAAAACTGTATACACCCTGGGACTGTATGTAAAATAAGCACATGAGTGCTTATTCCACTATCCTCAAAACAAAAGAATAAATAAAAAATGAATAACTGTGAGTAATTTATGAGATAACCATTGTGTTTGGTGGGTAATCGATGCTTTTGCATAAGCAGTAGCCTAGAGGGTATGCTAACTATTACAGCACATTGTTCAATATGTTTACCCTCCCCCCCCCCCCCCCTAGCCAATAAAAAGACAAAGAAGATACAGAAAGGAGAAACATGTATTTCCCCAAAACCTCCCAGCCCCACCCCACCCCACCCTCATTTCCCAGGACTGTGTCGTTATGTGATATGTCATAATTATACTATGTCAAATTATATCTCCAGACTTCATTGACATGCCAGTCAGTGCGTATCTCATCTGTACGTTATTCCATCTTGCACAACGTTGGAGATACCTTGTTGGTGTTTTACTGTTGCTAAGTGATATATATATATATATATATTATATATATATATATATATATATATATATTATATATATATATATAATATATATATATGTAAAAAAAATAATATATATAATACATACATACATATGTATTATGAGTATTAGATATGTATGTATTAGATATGTACATACACATAATTATTATTATCTATTATCTATTATCTATACTATTATCTATCTATTATTATTATCTATCTATCTATCTATCTATTATTATAATATTATCTCTCTCTCTTCTCTGTATAAGTATAAATAGATAAATGAGATAATTCACACACACACAACACAACACACACACACACAACACAAACACACACACACACACAACACAACACACAACACACACACACAACACACACACACACACACACACACATCACATATATATATGTGTAAGGGACTATCTAGGCTGTACTCTTAGTTCCCTTGCTTGATTTGTAAGTTTCAATTCTTCTCTTGGTTTTGAACTGAAAGTTAATGATTAAACATGCCGGTAAAGTTCCGAGGCAAACACAAAACCCCCTTTTTAAGACTTGGCGGGTAGAATTTATCACACACTACATTATCCCTACAGCTGGAAAACAAAAAACAAAAAACCTCCCTCTCCATTCCTTGCAGCCTTGTAATAATGTACGAGTCTCTACTATCATTTTTGTTTGTTTTAATTTGGGGATTTTTGTGGTTTTTAATGGGGTTTTATCCGGGGTGAGGGAGTCAGTCAAATAAGATAGGATGGTTTATTTTTCCCAGATGTACCGTGAATCTCTTGGGGACTTGAACTTAATGAAGAGAAAAAAAAAAGAAAAGTGAAGGAAAACGTTAAAAAAAGGGAAAATAGAAGGACAAAAGAAAAACCGTAATAACTTTTGAAAACTTTGAAAAACAGGTTTTTTTTCATTTAAAGAAGGTAATAGAATAAAGAGCAATTGCTTTTAATTTTTACATTCAGACCTTTGGCACAAAGACAGGAAAGAAAAGAAGTTAGGGAAAGAAGGTAAAAAGAGGGTGAGGAAGAGAGCATGAAAAGGAAGGGGCGTGAGGGGGGGGGGGGTAGAGAGAGAGAAAAAGAGAGAGAAAGAGAAACATAGACAGAGGAAAGAGACAGAGACACAGACGCAGAGAGACCGGAGACAGAGAGATAGAGAAACAAAGACAGAGAGAGACAGAGAAAAACAGAGACGGAGAGGCAGATGCAGAGAGAGACAGTAAAGAAAGGCGAGAGAGAGAGACAGAAACACAGAAAAAAAGACAGACAGAGAACGACGGAGACAGAGGGACAGAAACACACACAGAGAGACAGAGAGATAGAGACAGAGACATACAGAAAGACAAAACGCCAGTGAGAGACAAAGAAAGAGAGACAGAGAGAGACAGGGAGAGACATGCAGAGAGAGAGAGAGAGGGGGGGGGAGGGGAGCTAGCTAGAGACAGAGACAGAGAGAGAGAGACAGACAGAGAGAGACAGACAGAGGGAGAGAAAGACAGACAGACAGACAGAGAGACAGACAGTGAGAGAGAGAGACGGGGGGGGGGGAAAGAAAGAGATGTGATGGGTAAAGAGCCAAAGCAATCTGGTTTAGACGTTGTATAGGTATAAAACATAGTTATAGGCCTGAGCATTAACAATTCTTTGCATCTTAGGTTAGTAAATAGACAGAGCGAGAGAGAACACGAAAGTTTGTTTTACCTCTCTTTCATTCTCCACCCAGAATACTCGGAGACAAAGAGTAGAATCATCAGTGCCAAATGTATAATTCAAAGGGGATAATGAAAAAAAGAGATGACACGAACGCAAAGTACCCCAACTTAAAATGTGACGACTGTTTCAATGCTGGGATTCAGAACGAGACCTCACGGTTAATTTCATACCAGTCAATATTAACAGCGGTTTTAGTTTAAAGATTCAACATGCAAACACAACACTGATGGTATAGAACGTGTTCTGTCACCCTTTCCTATTCTTACGCTCACATGTTTTAAAATACATAAATCATCCCAACACGCACACAAAACACACACACACACACACACACACACACACACACACACACACACAGCACAAATGGACGAACATACACATCCAAATATACACACACACGCGCGCGCACACACACATACACACACACAGACACGCACGCGCGAGCGCGCGGGCGCACACATGCACACACACACACACACACAAGTACACTTACACACAGACTGCATAGATTTATACACACATAAGCACAAGAACACACACAAATCATACACATACACGAATCACTAAAGTTCACACACACACACACACACACACACACACACACACACACACACACACACACACACACACACACACACACACACACACACACACACACACACACACACACACATACACACACACGAAGTCCTTCGATTGAGACTATAAACCGTGAATTAACCCCCTTCCCCCACTTCCAAAACTCCCCCTTCTACCCCCATCCCTTCCCACATACACACTTACACACTTTTTTTGTAATGTCTAATACCACATTTTGTGAAAAGACGTAAAATGAATCGAACACACACACACACACACACACACACACACACACACACACACACACACACACACACACACACCACACACACACACACACACACACACACACACACACACACACACACACACACACACACACACACACACACACACACAACACACACACACACACACACACACACACACATCACACCAAATCACATCACAAAAGTTTATACACACAAATCACAAAAGTTCACCCCCCCCCCCCCCCCCACACACCACACACGAAGTCCTTCGATTGAGACTATAAACCGAGGCCCCGTGTGTGAACGCACGCAGAACATCTTGCGCACACGTTAAATCCTGTTCCGCGTTTCGTAAGAGTAGGCCATCGTAGGCCGTTGGGAATAGATGACATCTACAAAGCTGCATACAGACGGGGACTGGATGTAAAAAAGCACAAGAGTGCTTATCCCGTTATCCTGGATATAAAAGAGTACAATAATAATAAAAAAGAAGCATACATACATCACAAAAGTTATACACACACCACATACACGGTGAAACAACCTCACAATACACTGCCGAAAATCTGGGTCAGTGCCCTTCCCTCTCTTCGGAAAGTTTGATAATAAAAAAAAGGAAGTAAGCAAAGTCTAGCCAGTTCTTTGATAAAGAAAACAAAAAAGCTCGTTCATTAGGGAAATGGATTACAATTTTATGTCAGGCTTTATACAGAGGAATGCAAAAACAAACATTGTTTTCTTCCCATTCTCTTCGATTCATTACTGTATTAGTCTGTAACAAGCTGTCTCCGCAGAAGACACTAGGATTGAAAAGTCGTTAAAGGTTTTAAGCATTCAAAGCTATGGCGAAAGTTTCTCAAATGTTTAGCCTACAAAACTAATGATTACGGGCAAAGGACAGCAAAACTTTGGACAAAGTGTTCATTTTACCGGGCCTAACGAGGCCATTTACAGCTACGAACGTCTGCATACTTGCTTTTTTTTTCTTTTTGCGTTATCTGATGTAGTTTTGTTTCTCTGTTTTTTCTGTGTTTTTTTTCTTACTTCGTTTTTCATTACTGGTAAACCCAGTCAAGGTGTTTTTACCTTCCAACACTGACCCGGCTTCTTATTCTCTCTTTCTCTCTATCTGTCTGTCTGTCTGTCTGTCTGTCTGTTTTCTCTGTCTGTCTGTCAATGTGTCGCAATGTATGTCCATTTAATCTTATTACGAAAAGACCAATAACAAAATTCATAAAAATCTACACTAGGTAGAATACTTTGGGGTAAACTTTTTGAAGTGAACTTATGCTACCGGTAGGTTTCTTTGTACAACTGAAAATCATTCGTAACAAAAAACTTGATTAGTTTAATTTGAGAAGAAAAGCTGATATTAAACATTACACATACAAAAGTTATAAAATGATAAATGATACAGATATTCTTTAATATACCCTGACAGGCATACAACTGAAAACTCAGCAAATTTCAGAGCCGCTGTTTGTTAAAATTGTTTCAGTGCAAAATGATATTAAATCAATCGTTCTCTCTCTAAATTCGATAAAACAAATGCTCAGAAGAAAAGTTCCATAGTTTTTATATACAAAAAAGCAGGATAAAAAAAAACAGATTACAGCGTGTCAGAAGAATAAAAGCAATGAAACCAGTTTCAACTTTCAGCCATGTATAAAAAGTGGCAAACTGAAGTAGTTTGAACATATTAATAATGTAATTATAAAATGGAGGCTTATACAGCGCGAATTCCCAAAAAGATGGGCTCACCGCGCTGTACAATCAAATCAATTTAAATAGGTTACATATGAACGTGAAAAATGTGACTAGCACAAAAAAATAAGGAAAAAATTGCATGCACATACAATACACAGCATATTACATGGCCAGAGAATAAAAGTAAAATAAAAGCAATATCATCAAGAAAATGTGCAGTGCAGTACAATGCTCTCACACACACATGCTATAAGGCATCACAGCAATGACGACTGGCCCAGGGAAAGATGGAGGATGGCAAAAGACCACACGGAGGACCAGGGATCTTCTGCACAGAGAACAGAACACAGCCAAGTGGAGGGGGCAGCTGAAGGAGGGAATGTGCAGGACTGAAGACAGAAGGGGGTGGAGACAGAAGGGGGTGGAGGCAGCTGGCAAAGCGGGCAGTAGCGGTAACAATACACAATGATGTAACGGAAAGGCAAACACATGATTTGACCCTATTTCAAAAAACATTATTTTATTCTTTTATTTCAAGGAAAATGGAATAAGCACTCGTGATTGTTTTTATAGCCTGTGCCCGTGTGTATGCAGTTTTGTAAATTTTGTCATCTGTTCCCACCGGCACACAATGGCCTACTCTTGCGAAAAGTGGAACGGGTTTCAGCGTGTGCGTAAGATGTTCTGCGTGCGTTCGCACAGGGGATCTGAATTTATAGTCTCATTCGAAGGACTTTTTTTGAGGAGTGGAGTCCGCACTGCTGTTAACTCCATTAGCCGTGACCAGGAAGAAAACGTTGACAAGCATGGCATTCCTCATTAAGGATAGTTAAAGACAGGCATTACCAGGACATTTCAGGCTGGGTTTGTGCCTAACTACTGTACCGTAAGTCACGTTTCTCTTTGATGTCCGTTCTTACCAATAGCTTTCCTTTAACTGACCATTTACGTTACCTTTTCTGAATGAAGAGACCAGTTGGTTCTATGAAAACAAGGGCTTTTGTGTTGTGTTTTGCTGTCAAATAGAGTTTGCTGAAAGCTGTTCGAGGTTTTAATGAACGTGTGCAGCAGTTAGGTTGGAGCTAAAAAATCGATGTGAGGCAAACATGGCAAACTGACTTCAGTGTATTTCTGTGCGTTCATTAGGCCTGTAGAATAAAACTTGTAATTTTCCAAATTGCTTTTCTTCTGTTAGTGAATCAACAAGTCTGGACATGTTGATTAATGTAAACATCGTAGGTAGATTAACATAATGAGGTTGTTAAAATGTGTTATCTCAGTTTGTAGACTAATGGCTTTAATGGGGAAAACATCAATTCGTTTTGCATTTGGATTTCAGTTAAATGATTCATATCAGTCTTCTACCTAACTCTGCTTCAGACTGAGACCAAAAGTTTTTTTTTTTTTTTTTAGATGTGTAGGTATTACTTCAGTGTTTAAATCACATTATTGTCTCAAGTGGCATTAGGTAAAACGACCCTCATCCACCCCGTCACACCAGACTGACTACCACTGCCACTGACATCTTCCTCCCTTGATTCAGTGTCTGAGGTTCACATTGCTGAGATTGTGGTCGTTTACACACTACCAAGATCGGCACAAGTTAACCAGTTGCATATCACCTGGCGAGAGAGAGAGAGAGAGAGAGAGAGAGAGAGAGAGAGAGAGAGAGAGAGAGAGAGGAGAGAGAGAGAGAGGAGAGAGAGAGAGAGAGAGAGAGAGGAGAGAGAGAGGAGAGAGGAGAGAGAGAGAGAGAAGAGAGAGAGAGAGAGAGAGAGAGAGAGAGGAGAGAGAGGGAGAGAGATGTGTTTTCAAGCGTGAGGTTAGAATCAGAACCATGTAGTACCGATGTGTGTTCATACACGTTACGTGGCAAGAGACTCGCCCGAAGGACCAGACACTGGGCTTCACATGTAAACATATCTCTTCCAAACAGGATGCCTCTACGAGTGGAACTAGCGCCAGAACCGAAACTTGGATTATACGTCAGCAGTCCTGCACACAGGCCAGCCAGCTCTCTCCATACATCCACTTGGCCAGGAGACCAACCGTTGTGGCCTAGGCCCTCCCTGTCTGAGAGCAGCTGCCCTTCAGGGAGATTTTCTTTCTCCTTCTTTGTGGAAGCTCAGACAGTGATCTACTGCTGTCTGTCATAGGAGCAAAACTGCGTTACGTTAACGTTAAGTGCCTGACAAGTCAGGCCCAGCACATCTGACTTTGAAGGAAAGAGAACTTTTATCTTATAAGTCTGTCTAGAAAAAAAGGCAGGAGAATGGACCAAGAAGGCAGAAATTAGATGAGAAGGAGAGTCACAATAAGAAAAGGAAAAAATAAACACAAAGAGAGGGAATAGAAAAGAGGGAACTCTTACCACAGAATTCAGTTCAGGAGGGAGTGGTGACGGCACAGAGTAGGGATCTGACAAGCTGCTGCTGACGTTCTCCACAGTTTGCAGCCTGTGGATTTGACAGCTCAGTGGTCAGAGCGCTCACTTTCCCTCAGCCAATGTTAAGCAGCGTCGATCGTGAGTTACCAATAATGGGTGACCATTTGCGCGCCTTGGCTTCAGTACAGTCCCCCCAGTTTACCCAGTTTTAAATGCTTACCCGCCCTCTTTGGGTCAGGGAAGGTAAAGCAGCGATGGAGAGGAGATGGGCGCCGCCCTCAACATGCTGGCCCCCTAGAGAAGCTGAGGTCTCTGACGCCTCGCTCTCCTACGACCACATAGATTACGGGACACCTTTACCTCTTTACCTTTACCATGTAATGGGCTATTTGTTTAAACCTCCACACGCCCCTCAAATCAAAACAGCAAAAGAACAATATTGACCCTAAATGTTCTTTCCATGGCAAAACTCCTCATTAAATTTAAGATTTAATCCGTTAAGTGTGTGACAACCCTCCACAGTAAATGCTGTAAGTAACGTAACAGCTATGCCCAACAATGCCACAGCGGCTGTTCAAAGAATGTTGAACTGAACTAATGGACCATGAGGGGCATGACCGGCCCAGCCTAGCCTGGCTTCACATCCGCAGATTTCGATCAGAGCAAAAGTTCAGACCATTCAGCCCATGACCACCCTGTGTGAAGAGGTTTGTTCCTGTCCCGGGTTAGTTTAAGGCAAGTGTCAACAGTGAGGTGCCAGCAGCCAGCACTTTCAATGGAGTGTGGATCTGGCAGAATGAAACCTGATTTATTTTCCAGTGTGTTATCAAGCCGGCTACAAAACAGCTGATTGGTTTTAGAGTGTCAAACTCAAAGCCTGACAGGGCCAAAGACCATGGGTTTGAGTGTGCAGTAATGTGCGTGTGTGTGTGTGTGTGTGTGTGTGTGTGTGTGTGTGTGTGTGTGTGTGTGTGTGTGTGTGTGTGTGTGTGCGTGTGCGCGTGTGTGTGTGTGTGTTTGAAGTTATTTCCCCTTAACCTACGCTGACTCCATTATCAGGAAAGCTTTGGAATAAGATTGTAAACCGAGGTGTTATAATTATAAGCCAGCATAAGCAAAACCTATCTTGCAGCCACGTTAATTACCTAACCATCCTTCACACAATGCAGGCCCCAAGGGCCAGTGGTAGGGATAGTGCAAACAAACCCAGCACATGATGTGTGACCTGGCATGAAAAGAGGGTGAACTCTGCCATGCTTCAGCTTGTCCAAGACATAGTCAGTGTCCGCAGACTTCAGAGCAATGGTCAGGCCAGGCAGAACTGTTGCAGGTGGTCAAGGAATGGTCAGTAGGTCTGGCTATCAGGAAGCCGGTCAGTCATGAAGAGAAGAAAGAAAATGGTCCATTCTTGACTCCTGTCAGTACCGGTGACATTCTTTTCATGTTGGAAATACTTGCCTTAGTCATTTTAACAATACTTATTTTATGACTGTGCTAAGAAAAAAATATATTTTACCTTGATAGGCAGTTTTAAAGGTTTAATAGCACAGTCAAATACCACGAAAATAAGACCCAACAAAGTCTATCATACAAAAGCCACTTAAAATGCGCTGAGGTATTATTGCAGACCGTTTTAAGCTATTTCTTGCACAAGAGAATGGCTATTTTATCTTAATTTTCAGGAAAATGAGGATGACATGTAGAACACCAAAATTATTTCGTACATGAATCAATTAGCAATCTAAATTAATCATTCATTAGCTTTTTGAAAGCAAAAGAAAACAGTTTTCTTTCAGAGAAGAGTATTCTCACTATTCTGGGTGGAACATTTGGTCCAGATGTTGTCAGATATAACTGAAAAAACAATATTATTTTTGAGAAGAGACTGTTAAATATTTCGGGAGAAATATTTGGTCCAAATGTTGTCAGATATAACGGACCTATGTTTAGTACTTTAGATGATTGGTTGACAAATTGGATGGTAGGATTGTGTATGTTCGATTGGTTAGCTAGCCTTTGCCTGTGTTTTCGTTATGCTAACGATAAAACCAGAATCTTGACTTAGTGTCCCATCTAAAAGGTAGGACATCAACTGTCTACTAAAGTGAGTGTACAAAGTCCCCAGGACAAATTCCAACCACAAAACTATCCCCCCCAAGACTTGAGCTAACTCCTCTGGCTGTAAGCATTGACAGAAAAGGGCAGACAGAGCATCTCGGTGAAAACATCTCTTTGATATTAGGCAACACAACACGGCTTTCGTCTGCCTTCTGATCACTCCAACACATCATTTCTGGGAAGCTTGAGGTAATGGAAAATACAGACAGACAGTAAAAAAAAACACACACACAAAAAACCCAGACAGACAAACAGACGAGACAAACAGACAGACAGACAGACAGACAAGAGAGAGAGAGAGAGAGAGAGAGAGAGAGAGAGAGAGAGAGAGAGAGAGAGAGAGAGAGAGAGAGAGAGAGAGAGAGAGAGAGAGACAGACAGACAGACAGACAGACAGACAGACAGACAGACAGACAGACAGACAGACAGACAGACAGACAGAGAAAGAGAGAGAGACAGAGAGAGAGACAGAGAGAGAGACAGAGAGAGAGACGAGAGAGAGAGAGAGAGAGAGAGAGGAGAGAGAGAGAGAGAGAGAGAGAGAGAGAGAGAGAGAGAGAGAGAGAGAGAGAGAGAGAGAGTGAGTGACGTGAGGAGGGTGGTAGTGATTGTGGTGGTGATGCCATTAGCACAGGTGTGGAGTTGTTGTTGTAGACTGCTGTCAGTGTGTGTGTGTGTTTTGGCGTCCATTAAGATGATGAGAGAGGGAGGGAGGCAGGGAGGGAGGGAGGCCCTTTCTGTCCACACATCAAAGCCTCTGAGGCCGCCCTGGTATTCAAACTTGTCTTGTCTGCTCTGACGTTGAATTCATGAAAGTGTAATTCTTGTAAGTTTGATTTTTTTCTTCATATCTAAGAAGACATCGCTGCTATTGTATATTTTCAGGCTCTTGCAAACACATGTGTACGTTCTGGGACACAGACACACACAGAGACACAGACACACAGACACACAGACACACACAGACACACACAGACACACACACACACACACACACACACACACACACACACACGCCGCGCACGCACACACACATATATACACACACAAAATCACACATATACACACATACACACAAACATACACACATGCGCGCGTGCGTGCACGCCCAGACACATAAGCAAGAGCGCACGTGTGTGTGCGTTAAAACCTATTCCGTTCATCTGAAGAGTAGTCCATTGTGTACTAGAAGGAATGGATGACAAAATCTACAAAACCTCATACTCGCGGGGAGTGATTATTTCAGTTATCATTGAAATGAAAATATAAAACAAATCGAATGAAATATATTACAAACATCGACACACGTGCACGCACACATACATAGCATACACATACACGCGTGCACATCCACACACATACAGAGAGAGAGAGACAGAGACAGAGACAGACAGACAGACAGATAGAGACAGAGCAGAGACAGATAGACAGACAGACAGACAGGCAGACAAACAGACAGACAGAGACAGAGAGAGAGGGAGAGGCAGAGACAGACAGAGACTGACAAAGAAAGAGAAACAGAAAGAGAAACAGAGAGAAAAAGACAGGGAGACAAAGAGAGAGAGTGGGGTTGTGGTCTGTATATTACAAAATTAATGTCAAACACTTATACCAAGGCTTTTGACACTTACCAAGACAGGAAAAGTCTTATCCATGATTATTATAATACGCAAAACCACATTCAAGTGCATTGCCATACTCAACACGGCATCTGATAACCTTTCCAATTAAAAATATACCACTTAGGGCTAATGAGTCATGGTACCATGATGAAAACAATCAAAACTGGACTTGTTTCGTAAAGAAGATATAAATTGCTGAAAAGCCTTTTTACTTGTAAAAGAAATCCTATTTATATTAAACCAGTCTCTTTCTTTCCTTATAATTATCATGAATCATCACTTCGAAAATATTGCTTTATCACAAACTGGCATACTGTTTTCCATGAAGATCTAACAATTATTCCAAGTGAGCATGCTCAAAAGCGTATTGATGGGTTATATCATAAAATAAAGTTTCAAGTAATACAAGAGGGATAGCTCAGTGGTCAGAGCACTCGCTTTCCCCAAGCCAACGCTAAGCAGAAATAAGCATGGTTACCAGTTGGATGGGTAACCGTTTGCACGCCCTGGCTTCAGTATAGTCCCCCAGTTCACTCAGCTGTATATGGGTTCCTGCCCTCTTGAAGGTCAGGGAAGGTAAAGCAGAGAGGTAGAGGAGATGGGCGCCGCCTTCAATATGCTGGCCCCTAGTGAAGCTGATGTCTCTGACGCCTCGATCCCTTACGACCACACAGGTTATGGTATACCTTTACTTTTACCTTTTACCTGTCCATTGATGTTGTTGATCCAATGTTCAGTCATAAAATGGATGGCGCTGCGCTGTACCGGGTTGTAAATTCTCTACTATGAGACAGATAGAAATCGATTTTAGACACGACATCAGCAGATTGAGTGGTTTTAAGGCTGGCCTTGAGTAATGTTACACAACTCAGACTACTACTACTACTACTAACTACTACTACTACTACTACTACTAACTACTACTACTACTACTACTACTACTACTACTACTACTACTGCTGCTGCTGCTGCTGCTGCTGCTGCTGCTGCTTTTGCTGCTGCTACTGCTGCTGCTATTGCTGCTGCTGCTGCTGCTGCTGCTGCTGGTGCCACTACTACTACTACTACTACTACTACTACTACTACTACTACTACTACTACTACTACTACTACTACTACTACTACTACTACTACTACTACTACTAACTACTACTACCCACCACTTCGCATTCTTCTTCGCATTCTTCTTCTTCGCATTCTCCTTCGCATTCTTCCTTTCCACATTCCCCTTTACATTCTTCTTCCTTTTCGCATTCTCTTCGACATAAATCAATGGGGCACTTAAATGAAAGTTTCAGGCTGTGCATGTGTCTCACCGGTGGAGAAGATTTTGACGGAGTCTAACCCTATCCAAGCGAATGATGCATGCTGGGTTCGTCTTTGTTTACGTAGCCCACCGAACACTGACAAGAACTACAGGATCATGAATATAAACAGTTGATCTTCTGAACTCATCTATGCATAAAGGAGTTCCACTCTTGGCAAATCTCCCATCCTTAGTTGACACAAAAAATCTGCCCAGAATCGAACACACGACTCAATAGTCTCACAGATGGCAGTCAACCCGCTCTGTCCACTTGTTCATAGTGTTCAGATAAACCATGACTTTCCTGTGACCTGGGGTTGTTTTGTGTGGACGGAATGCTGTGGAAAACACTTGGTTTTAACACGCTGATGTTGTTTTGCAGGAGAATCAATACCAGCGTGACCTTTGGGGGGAAGGGATGCAGAACGCCAACAAGGGGGATTATGTATGGGCTGTTGGAGCGTACATTGGACGTTCTTTGGAAAACGACTGAACTAGACAGACAGGGAGACAGACAGACAGACAGACAGACAGACAGACAGACAGACAGGGAGACAGACAGACAGACAGACAGGGAGACAGACAGACACACAGATGGACGGCCAGACAGACAGACAGACAGACAGACAGACAGAGAGATAGACAGACAGACAGACAGACAGACAGACAGACAGACAGACAGACAGACAGACAGACGGAAAGATAGGAAGGTGAGTGCAAGGACAAGCACACAAACTTATAATCACATAGACAAACAGACTGACACAATGACACATTGTGGGTTTTTTTTATTGTTTACTTTAGTCTTTCATTTCAAGTAAAGCGGAATAAGCACTCATGAGCATTTTTTTTTATATCCACTCCCTGTGTGTATGCAGTTTTGAAAATTTTTATCATCCGTTCCCGTTCGCACACAATGGCCTTTTCTAACGAAAGGAGGAACGGGTTTTAATGGGTGCGCATGATGTTCTGCGTCGTTTGCACACGGGACCTCGGTTTAAAGTCTCCAAAGGGCATTCAGGGGCAGTAGGGTCGGCACTGGTGTTATAGCTCCAGAGGAAAAAATCGTTTTGAACGAGATTCGAACCTGGGTCAGCAGATCACAGGTGCAATACTCTTACGCTAGACACTAGGCTTTCCTGCTCTCTGCACGCGCGCGCGCGCGCGCGCGTGTGTGTGTGTGTGTTGTGTGTGTGTGTGTGTGTGTGTGTGTGTGTGTGTGTGTGTGTGTGTGTGGTGTGTGTCAAAGTCAAAGTCAAAGTCAAAGTCAAAGTCAAAGTCAAAGTCAAAGTCAAACTTTTATTTCCAGATGGTACATTGAGTAAGCATTCCAATTGCTTTTTTTCATCAAGCCATCCATCTAAAAATAAAAAATAAAAATAAAAAATAATAAAAAAGGAGAAAAAAAAGAGAATAATCATATTTGAACAAGGAAAATCTTAAAGAAGATATGTGGTACAAATGAAAAGATTAAAAATGTGTGTGTGTGTGTGTGTGTGTGTGTGTGTGTTGTGTGTGTGTGTGTGTGTGTGGTGTGTGTGTGTGTGTGTGTGTGTGTGTGTGTGTGTGTGTGTGTGTGTGTTGTGTGTGTGTGTGTGTGTGTGTGTGGTGGGGTGTGTGTGTTTATTGATTTTATTTAGTTAGTTAGTTAGTTAGTTAGTTAGTTAGTTATTAAAAGTTATTCATTTAATCTTTTGTGTCGAGGATAATGGATAATATGTGTGTATGTGTGCGTGTGTGTGTGTGTTGTGTGTGTGTGTGTGTGTGTGTGTGTGTGTGTGTGTGTGTGTGTGTGTGTATGTGTGTATGTATGTGTGTGTATGTGTGTATGTGTGTGTTTATTGATTTTATTTATTTAGTTAGTTAGTTAGTTATTAAAATTTATTCATATATTCTTTTGTGTCGAGGATAATGGATAATATGTGTGTATGTGTGCGTGTGCGTGTGTGTGCGTGTGTGTGTGTGTGTGTGTGTGTGTGTGTGTGTGTGTGTGTGTGTGTGTGTGTGTGTGTGTGTGTGTGTGTGTGTGTGTGTGTGTGTGTTAATCTCCACTTGCTGTTTGGACCTGTTGTGAGCTGTGTGGGCTCAGTGAAATGATGGAGTCTCCACGGTTCAATGCATTCAACCTTTTCTATGTACAACAGATGGCGTTGCTAAAACAATGTGCCCATTGCTGCAGGCCGGGAGTTTCCTTTGGTTTTCAGAGATCTGACATCGGCTGTAGACACGAGAAAAGGGAGAGTGCATCGCTACAAGAGCAGCGCCACTCAGTTATATTTTTCTTGTCCTGTCTGCAACTGTATTTGTTTTCCTATCAGAGCGGCTTTTTTCTACAGAATTTGCCGGGGACAACTCTCTTGTTTCCGTGGGTTCTTTTATGTGCGCTAAGTAATTTTGTGTAACACGCGGGACCTCGGTTTTTCGTCTCACCCGAAAGACAATTACCCAGACCACTACTTATGGTCTGATGTAGGGGGGGGGGCATATGTTTTGGGCCCAAACCACCGCCCACTTCCAACCCGGAGTTTTTGCTTTCTAGGCAGGCGCGTTACTTATAGACCACCTATCCAGTCTAATTTACCCCCCCCCCCAAAAAAAAAAAAAAAAAAAAATAAAATAAAATAACGAAAAATAAATTGCAATTTCAATAGAAATATATGGAATTCATAAAGCGCTATAATTAGTAAAACACAAAAATATCAAAGCATACACATCACACAAGAAAGTTATCATGAAAATCAAAGAAGCATCACTTCTAAAACAAAGCAAATGCAGAGTGAAACAAAAAGCAAACACATCGATAAACAAGCAAACAAGCCGTTAAAAAAGAAGCAATTTCTGGCATGTATACGTGTTGCTAGACTCTCAAAGGAAATTCCTCGTAAAGAAAAAATCATTGGAGTTAACCGAGTTCTATATTTCTTTTCCTAAAAATATTTAACTGTTTTTGAGGTTTTGATTTTTACAAACACTCGTCTGCCTTTTTATCGCACTTTAAAATCCATCCTGGAGACAGGTTTATTTCATAGCTAATATTTTCACCTTTTGTTTTTATCTCATAACTATCCCTGCTTTCAACACCCGAAATCTCCATCATCTTGCCAAAGTGAACGACCGCCATAATATGTGTGTGTGTGTGTGTGTGTGTGTGTGTGTGTGTGTGTGTGTGTGTGTGTGTGTGTGTGTGTGTGTGTGTGTGTGTGTGTGTTGTGTGTGTGTGTGTGTTGGTGTCTGTGTGTCTGTGTGTCTGTGTGTTTGTGTGTCTGTGTTTGGATGTGTGTGTGTGTGTGCGTGTGCGTGTGTGTCTGTGTCTGTGTGTGTATGTGTAAGTGTCTGTGTGTGTGTGCACTGAATTCGTTAAAACCATCAACTGCTATTGGTTGCATGTGTAAGAGGAATATGTTAAAAGCAAGCACTTTTATTTGTTTTCCCAAGATATACCACAACAATAAAAAAATTAATTTCCGATTATCGCTGCAAATACAAATGATATATGGCTACCGCACCTGCCTCTCACACTGAGCGAGACAGGGCGAAAGCTGGAACAGAGAGAAAAGCAGAAACAAGATGGAGGAACAAAGAGGGGGAGAGAACTGGTAGGGTCATTGTGACCTGGTGTTTACGCAGTCTTTTCCCCATCAAACACGCTGCCATGTCAAACAGTCGTTTTCTCTTTACATCAACACGCTGTGGGGAGTCTAGGGAGCACAATATTGCAAATGGATGGCGCAGTTTTCAAAAGTTTACTTGATGGGCGTAAAGTTGAAGCTTTTTTCTGTTCTCTTTAGATTGGTATTTTGTTTAAAAAAATGTTGTTTTTTTACAATGTAAAGAACACTTATTAAAAGGGCAGAATTGTACATTTGAGGGATGTGTGTTTGTCTTTCAAAGAGGTGAGTTAAGGCCATGGATAAGACAAAGCTTTTGGCTCGTGACTAGATCGTGTTATATCAATAACTGCAACAGCAGCAACTATAACAATGATGATTGGTGGTGATGATGCAAAGTACGACGACAACCACTACAATGATGATGACGTTATTGATGATTATATTGATGATTATGAATGCTATCATTGTTGTTGTTGTTGTCGTTATTGTTGTTGTGCTTCTTTGCCTTTTTTCTTTTCTTGTTGTTGTTGTTGTTGTTGTTGTTGTTGTTGTTGTTGTTCTTCTTCTTCTTCTTCTTCTTCTTCTTTCTTCTTCTTCTTCTTCTTTCTTCTTCCTCTTCTTCTTCTTCTTCTTCTTCTTCTTCTTCTTCTTCTTCTTCTTCTTTCTTCTTCTTCTTCTTCTTCTTCTTGCTGATGGATAGTGATGACTGTAATAGGTGTAGCAGAAGCTGACAGGAACGGAAAGGGATAAGTGACCAATGCTGATACCTTGAGACTAATGGAAGAGACTTGAGGTTCCTAGCGTTTGCCAGTTACAACAATATACAAGTGGTGAACGCATCTGGTCCGCGTAAGCTATCTATGAAAACAGGAGAATTTACACACACACACACACACACACACACACACACACACACACCACACACACACACAGAGCCATCTCTCTTCTCTCTCTCTCTCTCTCTCTCTCTCTCTCTCTCTCTCTCTCTCTCTCTCTCTCTCTCTCTCTCTCTCTCTCTCTCTCTCTCCTCTCTCTCTCTCTCTCCTCTCTCTTCTCTTACAATTTGTCCGCGTGCCTGTTTCATACTAGATGTGTCCATTCACAGCAATATACATTGTCAATACTACAAACTAGTTTCAGATACTTACCAAATTTATGCTATAGTTAAACACGGATGACCCCTTCATACCAATAGAGCTCAAACAGCTACTCACTATTCTTTTATAACCAAACCATTATAAAATATCGTTCCAAGAGACGTCTGTTATAAACACTTTCATATAGCCTAGATTCACAACTGTGTAGGCGGAATGGAAATTACGTAATCGCAATCATTGGATTTGTCAACGTTTTAAGGATTGGCCTTCCAGGCTTGAGATGTGTGTGCACTAAGCACTGGTAAGACTGAGAGGATTTCTCTCTGTCATGGGATTATCTAGTTAATGGCTTCATCAATGAGCACATGGCCAGGCAAGTGTCTTGATATAGACAAAAAGGAGAGAGAGAGAAACAGAGAAAAGGACAGAGAGAGGGAGAGAGAGAGGGGAGAGAGAGAGAGAGAGAGAGAGAGAGAGAGAGAGAGGAGAGAGAGAGAGAGAGAGAGAGAGAGAGAGAGAGAGAGAGAGAGAGAGAGAGAGAGAGAGAGAGAGAGAGAGAGAAACAGACAGACAGACAGACAGACAGACAGACAGACAGAGACATACAGAGACAGAAAGAGACAGAGAGAGAGAAAGAAACAGGGTGAGACAGAGAGAGACAGAGACAGATAGGCCGGATCCGACCCAGAGGGAGTGTGCTGTGGGCTCAGTGGGGAGACTGGGACCACACAGTCGAGCTTCATCCACTTTACGGATGTGAATTTGAGACTGTTGCTAAAATTACCTGACCAGCACTGCAGGTGTCTGTATCTCTCAGGCCCGGTTGATGCCGGGATATATCATGATAGTAGGTGTAGAACACAGCCCTGTCAAGTAGTCTCAAAGCAGATCCACTTCCACAGCAGCAGCATTACATTATCCTCATTATCATTGATCATCATGCAATGATAAAAATTGCCTCTGCTTTGGTAGCCCCCGCTGCTTTGGTCCCGTGGTGACCTCAGATTTGGTTTACCCATACACTTCTGTGCTTGTGGTGAATTTGTGTCAAAGCCTTTGGGGTTGATGGTTCGCAGGGGAACCGTCGTTGGAGAGACGTTGTGGTGGTTGCCACCTCAGGTGGGAGATTCACTCAGTCTGGCTCCGCGGGGCTTAGTAGGTGGTGTCCTGCGTATGTTAGCTCAGAACAGACACCACTGAACACCACCAAAGTGACCCAGCAAGAAGTGCAGGGCTAGGGCCCCTCTGGCTGGTGGCTCCATGGCTGTGGCAGGGTGATTGAAATGAGTGGCGTGGGAACAGCAGGACCGGGACATTACAGAAGATAAGACAGCAAAGAAAAAGTGACCAGACACGAAAGACAACTCACTAACCGACAAACAAACTTCTACTGTATTGAACTCTGACATGTTGTGAAAGAGCAGTAAGCGGGGAGCTAGGAAAAAGAAGCAAATAAATATAAGAGGGGGGGGGGTGAAGAGCAAAGTGGGAGGTCAAGACTTAAGTGAGCAAGTCTGATGTTGTGTTGGGGGGTGGGAGTGGGGGGATGGCGTAGTTCTTAGTGTCTTCCGTCAATAAACTCTCTATCTCTATGTCAATGTTTCATTCACATCAGGATAATGCTGGGATTTGATTGCTTTCATTGTCTAAAACAAATTATGGATACCTGAAGGAAAAGATGCTCTCTTCCATCTCCAAAGCACTGCCTGAAGAAATGGCGCTTGTCACAGTTAGAGCATGGAGAGAGAGAGAGAGAGAGAGAGAGAGAGAGAGAGGAGAGAGAGAGAGAGAGAGAGAGAGAGAGAGAGAGAGAGACAGACAGACAGACAGACAGACAGACAGACAGACAGACAGACAGACAGACAGACAGACAGACAGACAGACAGACAGACCGACCGACCGACCGACCGACCGACCGACCGACCGACAGACCGACCGACCGACCGACCGACAGAGACAGACAGACAGACAGACAGACAGACAGACAGACAGACAGACAGACAGACAGACAGACAGACAGAGAGCACAGCAACTAGCAAGCTGATACACTCATCCCCTGTAGATCCCAGTCTTTCCCAGAGGCTACTAATTAAGGACAGAAAGCCTCTTAAAAGCCTGACCCAGTTATAGCGTTAAGTCTCCTGGCTCCACAGGCTGACTTTCAGAATGCCGTCCGTGGACTCCTGTCAGTAACACACGTTTGGGACTGTTTTCACTACGCTAGAGCTAAAATAAAACCTACAGCTGCACCGGTTGACTTTTCTAAATGATATTTTGCCAGCTACCTGTTTGTTCCCCTTTAAGAAAACATTTGGAAAGCGCTGCTGATTCACAAGACTTGTGGATGTACCGGCAGAGAAATGAATTCCGCCACGTTCAGCTGGTCTGAAAAGCAGGGCCTGAAAATAGTATGGAAAAAGACCAAGACTGTCTTCAGGTGTGGATATATATATATATATATATATATATATATATATATATGAGGAGAGAGAGAGAGAGAGAGAGAGAGGAGAGAGAGAGAGAGAGAGAGAGAGAGAGAGAGAGAGAGAGAGAGAGAGAGAGAGAGAGAGAGAGAGAGAGAGAGAGAGAGAGAGAGAGAGAGAGAGAGAACCGATTTATTCAGTTCATGCATACTCAGCTTAACATTGAACATGTATGTATGTATACTGAAACATTCATAAGTGATGGTGAGAAAGGCTGACACAAATGACATGGCCATTCCTATAGGAGGCAGAATCATCACTAACTTCAGATACGCTGATGATACGGCACTCATGGCCAATGATATCTGTCTGTCTGTCTGTCTGTCTGTCTGTCTGTTTGTCTGTCTGTCTGTCTGTCTCTGTCCTCTTCTCTCTCCGTCTCTCTCTCTCTCTCTCTCTCTCTCTCTCTTCTCTCTCTCTCTCTCTCTCTCTCTCTCTCTCTCTCTCTCTCTCTCTCTCTCTCTCTCTCTCTCTCTCTCTCCCTCCTCCCTCCTCCTCTCTCTCTCTCTCTTGCGCTCTCTTCTCTTCAGATTACTCCATCTCCTCTCATCTCGTCCTCTCCGATCTCTCCTCCACCTCATCTTCCCTTCTCTTCTCTTACGCTATGCCCACTTTTCTTCTCTGTGTCAGATTAACCACAGCCTGTAACAAACCTGTCAACTCATCCGAATAAATTCTGCTCCGCCTCTATCTGTCCCTGATGCTAGCTGTTCATTAACGGACAGAATCATCCCAGTCTCTGTCTCTGCTTTCGTTAATGGCATAGCAGTCTGCGGGCCCGCCAGGCAGCCAGCCTCACTCCCCATGATGATTGTCTGCAGGTTCGTGCAGTGTCGGCATAGTGGGTCATGTGGGATACTGGTTATGTGGGAAAATGACTATGTTGATAAGGGGTATGTTGGGATAAGTGGTATTTTGGATAACGGTATGTGGGATAAGGGGTATGTGGGATAAGGGTATGTGGGATAATGGGTATTTGGGGATAATGGAGTATGTGGGATAAGGGGTATGTGGGTGAGGATTATGTGGGATGGGATATATGTGGGATGAGGGGTATGTGGGATAATGGGCATGTGGGATAAGGGCATGTGGGATAAGAGGTATTGGGATAATGGGTCATGTGGGATAATGGCATGTGGGATAAGGGGCATGTGGGATAAGGGGTATATGTGGATAAGGGGATGTGGGATAAGGGGCATGTGGGATAAGGGGCATGTGGGATAAGAGTATGTGGGGTTAGGATATGAGGTATTATGGGTATGTAGGATAATGAGTATGTGGAATAATGGGTATGTGGTACAATGGGTATGTGGAATAAAAAGATGTGGTATAATGGGTATGTGGGATAATGGGTATGTGGGATAATGGGCATGTGGGATAATGATTTATACTGGACCACGGTATGTAGGATTATGGTTATTGGGACATTGGGTATGTGGGACATTGGGTATGGGGACATTGGGTATGGGGATAATGGGTATGTGGATAATGGTATTGGGATACTTGGTATGTTGGGATAAGGGTATGTGGATAATGGTTATGTGGAACATTGGGGATTGTGGAACACTGGGTAGGTGGAACAATGGTACTGGCTTTCCTGAAATTAATTTTTTCCTCCACTTTACTTCAAGGGATTACTTGTAATTCTACAGATTTGTAAGTAATATTGAAAGTATGCATGTCTTTGTTTAGATCTAACAAATGCCATATAATCAAAATTCACATATTATATATATATATATATATATATATATATATATATATATATATATATATATATATATATATATTTCGGCTGGAGCACTGACTCACCAGTGGTAAGTTTCCTTGCGTCTGCCTTAAATGTAGCTGTAATCTGATTTCAGAGAGAGAGATATATTTTTTTTAAATACTTGAAATCAGTTTTATTCCGGACAAAAAAATATTAGGAGAGAAATTCAAATTAAAGTATACAAAAGCATGACAGAGAGAGAGGGAGAGAGAGAGAGAGAGAGAGAGAGAGAGAGAGAGAGAGAGAGAGAGAGAGAGAGAGAGAGAGAGAGAGAGAGAGAGAGAGAGAGAGAGAGAGAGAGAGAGAGAGAGAGAGAGAGAGAGAGAGAGAGAGAGAGAGAGAGAGAGAGAGAGAGAGAGAGAGAGAGGACAGACAGACAGACAGACAGACAGAGAGAGAAAGAGAGAGACAGAGACAGAGATAGAGACAGAGATAGAGACAGAGACAGAGATAGAGACAGAGTTAGAGACAGAGACAGACAGACAGACAGACAGACAGACAGTCAGAGACAGAGAAAGAGACAGAGACAGACAGGCAGACGGTCTGGTAAAGGTAAAGCTCTGCAGTTGGGGAGCGACTTACTGTGTCGAGACTCTCAGCTTCTCCAGGGGTCAGCACATTGAGGGCGGCGCCCATCTCTTCTCCCTCGCTGCTTTATCTTCCCTGACCCTAAAGAGGGCAGGTACCCATTTACAGCTGGTTGAAGTGGGGGTCTGTACTGAAGTCAAGATGGACAAGCAATCACCCATCCGTCTTGTAGCCACGCTTAATGCTGCTTAACCTTAGCTTGGGGAGAACAGCGAGTGCACTGACCACTGAGCTATCCCGTAGGCGGACAGATAGACAGATAGACCGACAGGCAGACAGACAGACAGGCAGGCAGACAGACAGACAGAAAGACCGACATACAGACAGGCAGATGGACAGACGGGCAGACATACAGACAGACAGACGGGCAGACATACAGACAGAGAGGAGACAGACGGGCAGACATACAGACAGACAGAAACAGACAGACGGGCAGATAGAAAGACAGACAGACAGACAGACAGATAGACAGACAAAAAGGAAAACAGAGGCACTGCTTCTTGCTACAAGATCTATTCAGAATAACTAATGATGACTGATGACCAGGATTGCGGGAACTTAAAACCAGGATGCTGACAGTCAAATGTCAGGTTTGGGTGGCAGGAAAATGCCAACATAGTGTTGACAGAACGAATCCCAACTTATTGTAGCTTTGGTTCTTTGTAGTCGTCTTCCTGTACCTTTCACGTAAATACACACACGCACACGCACACGCGCGCGCACACACACATACGCACGCACGCACACACACACATAAACACACACACACACAATCATACATACACATATACACATAAGTACACACATACACACACGCGCGCGCGCGAGTGCACACACTCACTAACACACACACATACACACATACACACACACACACACACACACACACACACACACACACACACACACACACACGCATGCACGCACAAACACACACACATACACGCACACGTGCGCTTGCACACATACACAACACACACACACACACACACAAACACACATCCACACTCACCACACACACACACACACACACACACACACACACACACACACACACACACACACACACACACACACACACACACACGCACATACCCACACACTCATTTACACATTATACAAATACAAAAACTGTCTTATAAAAATAGGGCAAACAAAAAATCTATTATAAAAAAAGATTTAAAAGTGAATATGAGAAAAAAAATTATACCTCGACTCAAAAGAAGAGAAAATAGGAAAATCCAAACACTGAAACATGCCCTGATGTCAGAGAGACAACATAGTGAAAACAATCAAACAAGATCACACAGGGGGGGGGGGGGGGGGGGGGGGGGGTAGCCTAGTGGTCAGAACATTGCGCTCACAATATGACGATCCGGGTTCGATTCCTGTTCGAAGGGATTTCCCCCCTGCAGTTAACATCAGCGCTGACTCCGTTCTCCTCAAAAGTCCTTCGGATGAGACTATAAACGAGGCCCCGTGTGCGAACACACGCAGAACACCTTGCGCATACATTAACCCTAATCCGCTTTTTGTAAGAGTAGGCCATTGTGTGCCGGTGGGAACAGATGACAAAATTTACAAAAGTGTATATACACGAGGACTCGATGTAAATAAGCACACGAGTGCTTCTTCCATTATCGTCTATATAAAAAATAAAATAAAAAAGAGTAAGAAAAGCACACATGTAAAACAATTTTCAGCATATCAAAAATTTAACGGTCTTAGAATTTGTCCATTTAGATGTTCCGTCAAAAGCCTCTTCAAGATTGACTTTGATAGAGTTGATCAGAAAAAAGTGGAGGTATTTCACAATGTTCTTCCTGAATAATTAAGGTCTGACTTACAGAGATTATCATAGGGCCTTGAGGAAAACAGTTTATGAGTAGGCCTGTTTTCTTTGACAGTAATATTTTTCATAATTTTTCTTGGGTCGGTTTTCCCGTTTATGAGTGTGTGTGTGTGTGTGTGTGTGTGTGTGTGTGTGTGTGTGTGTGTGTGTGTGTGTGTGTGTGTGTGTGTGTGTGTGTGTGTGTGTGTGTGTGTGTGTGTGTGTGTGTGTGTGTGTGTGTGTGTGTGTGTGTGTGAGTGAGTGTGTGCTTGTCTGTGTGTGTGTGTGTGTGTGTGTGTGTGTGTGTGTGTGTGTGTGTGTGTGTGTGTGTGTGTGTGTGTTTCAAATTCATTTGGTGAGAGGTCTGTTCGATTGCTTCCTTTTTTATGTGAATTGGAAATAGTTTATGTGGTAAATTTTGTCGCTTTTGTCTGGTAGTGATAAGCATGCATTTTGTTTTTTGGGGATGGATAGACATGTGGTTCAGTTCAGTCCATTTGACAAGGTCGTCAGTGCTTTTTTGTAATAAGGTTGTGAGATAGTCAATGTCATTATGGCTCGTATGTATGGTTGTGTCATCTGCAAATAGTTCACATTTGGAATTGATATGTAGAGGAAGGTCATTAATGTATAATGAAAAGAGAATAGGGCCCAATATGGATCCCTGTGGTACTCCATAATGAATGGGCTTTAGTTTGGATGTTGATGTAGCTATTGAGACACACTGGTGTCTATTTGTAAGATATGAATCGAGTAGTCCTAGGGTTTTTGTAGAAATGTTATACAGGTTTAACTTTTTAAGGAGAAGTTTGTGGTCAATTGTATCAAATGCTTTTTTGAAATCAACAAATAATACTCCACAAAGTTTATTGTCATTGATGTTTGATAGCCAATTATCTACAAGACTGGTCAATGCTGTATGACACGAGTGCTTTATTCTAAATCCAGACTGATTAGGATGAAGTAAGTTGTTGATTTCTGTATGACGGACTAAGTGTTTATTCATATGTTTTTTCCAGAGAGAGAGAGAGACAGACAGACAGAGAGACAGACAGACAGACAGACAGACATTCAGTCAGATAGACAGACAAACAGACAGACAAATAGAGACAGAGACAGAGAGACCGTGACAAAATCAGAGATGGACATAGATACATTACAGATACAGAGACAGAAAGAGAGAGACTGACAGACAGTCAGACAGACTGAAAGACATACAAACAGACAGAAAGGGAGGGAGAGAGACAGGTGGATGGAGAAGAGATAAGGATGTGAAGATGGACGAGGATAAAGGAAAGATTATGACTGATTAATTCATGCTGATTCTTATGACATAAAGCACACGAAACGGGCAGCGGGGTTCGTTGCTTTTAAAACTCAAGCACAAACAGACTTTGTTTTTGCTTCTTTCTTGGTTTATTGCTTCGTTTGTCTGTCCGTTTGTTTGTTCATGTGGATTGTTTGTTTGTTTATTTGTCTCTTTTTTTTTTTTCGTTTGCTGCATCGTTTTCCGTTCAGTCTTTGTTCTGCTACATTCTGTTGCTCCATTGCTTCGTTTGTCCGTCCGTTTATTTGTTCATCTAGACTGTTTGTTTATTTATTTGTTCTATTGTTTCTTTTCAATTTGCTTGCTGCATCATGTTCCGTGACGTCCTGTCTGCAGTTCCCATGCCACTCTTTTTGTTTTTTTTTAATCGCCTTGCCCCAGCTATACCCCTGATTAGTATCAGGTCGCCGCGGGCCACCAGTCAGAGGAGCTCTGCACTGCTGCTGGGTCACTTCAGTGGTGCTCAGTGCTGCCTGCTTTGAGCTATTGTGCACAAGACACGACCTAGAGGGAACGGGATAGTTTAGTGGTCAGAACAACGCTCTCACAATTTGACGACCCGGGTTCCATTCTGTTCAAGCGGATTTTTTCCCCCTGGAGTTAACATCAGTGCTGACTTCAGTCTTCCCTAAAAGTTCTTCGGATGAGACTATAAACCGAGGCCATGTGTGCGAACACAAGCAGAACATCTTGTTTAATCATGTTCCACGTTGCGTAAGAGTAGGTCATTGTAAAAATATATAAAAAACTGCATAGACACGGGGACACGATGTAAAGAAACAGCACATGAGTGTTTTCCTCGAATCAAGCGAAATAATAAAAATTACATGCAAACTAAACACACACACACACACACACACACACCACACACACACACACACACACACACACACACACACACACACACACACACACACACACACACACAACACACACACGGGGGGACGGATAGCCTAGTGGTCAGAACATTGCGCCGGCAATTTGACGACCCGGGTCCGTCTCCAGTCGAGGAGATTTTTCTCTTGGAGTTAACATCAGTGCTGACTCCACTCTCCCCAAAAGTTCTTCGGATGAGACTATAAACCAAAGCCCTGTGTGCGAACGCACGCAGAACATCTTCCGCACACGTTAAATCCTGTTCCGTTTTTCGTAAGAGTAGGCCATCGTGTGCTGGTGGGAACAGATTGCATTTACAAAACTGTATACACACGGGGATTGGGTGTAAAAAAAAAACACAAGAGTGTTTATCCCATTATTCTCGATATAAACGAATGAAATAAAATAAAATATGAATAAACACACACACACACACACACACACACACACACACACACACACACACACACACACACACACACACACACACACACACACACACACACCCGCACGCACGCACGCACGTACGCCCCCCCCCCTTCTCAACAGAAATTACAAGAAAAAGCAGAATACATAACACATCAAAATTATCTCGCCATGTCACAAGTATTCATCAAACTGTTAAAAATGATTCATTGCTCAGGGACAGATAGAAAATGTCTGATTTTGCATGCTGGCAGCCAAAACTCATTCATTGGCTCTTCTGATCAATTGATATAAGGCTTTTTGTTATTATTATCATTATTTGACTGATGTGCTGCTGAAACCCTCTGTGCTTGTGTGTGTGTTTGTTTGTTTGTTTGTTTGTGTGTGTTTGTGTTTGTTTGTTTGTGTGTGTGTGTTTGTGTGTGTTTGTTTGTGCGTGCGTGTGTGTGTGTGTTTGTTTCTGTGTGTTTTTGTGTGTTTGGCGGTGGGATGTGTGTGCCTGCAACCACACAGACAACTACACAGACATTCACACAATCATCCACACAACCACACAATCACACAGCCACACAAACAAACACACAAACATCCACACAGACAGCCACACAGACAACCACACAATCACACAGCCACACAATCACACAGCCACACAAACAAACACACAAACATCCACACAGACAGCCACACAGACAGCCACACAGACAGCCACACAAACATCCACACAGACAGCCACACAGCCACACAATCACACAGCCACACAAACAAACACACAAACATCCACACAGACAACCACACAGACAACCACACAGACAACCACACAGACAACCACACAGACAGCCACACAGACAGCCACACAAACATCCACACAGACAACCACACAGACAGCCACACAGACAACCACACAGACAACCACACAGACAGCCACACAGACAACCACACAGACAACCACACAAACAAACACACAAACATCCACACAGACAACCACACAGACAACCACACAGACAGCCAACCACACAGACAGCCACACAGACAACCACACAGACAACCACACAGACAGCCAACCACACACACAGCCACACAGACAGCCACACAAACAAACACACAAACATCCACACAGACAACCACACAGACAACCACACAGACAACCACACAGACAGCCACACAGACAACCACACAGACAACCACACAGACAACCACACAGACAACCACACAGACAACCACACAGACAACCACACAGACAACCACACAGACAACCACACAGACAACCACACAGACAACCACACAGACAACCACACAGACAACCACACAGACAACCACACAGACAACCACACAGACAACCGCGCAGACAGCCACACACAGACAATAACACACACAACCGCACACTGGCAATATCAACCCATCACCACACACACACACA
>CM060331.1:9340232-9352732 GCA_030674155.1 Stramonita haemastoma | reverse complement strand
GCTGCTGCTAATAATAATAATAATAATAATAATAATAATAATAATAATAATAATAATAATAATAATAATAATAATAATAATAATAATAATAGCAAGTGAAAATACTTGCATAAAAAACATCACAGACATTATGTATACACAATGTCTTATCAGTCTACAACATAGAGCAAAGAAGCATGAAAAGAAGGTGAAGGGAGGAGGGTAGTCAGAACAATACGAATGATTTCAGTCACTGTCTTTGAAAAGCATGGTCAAAGGGAAAAAAACTGAAAGACGCAGCATCCACCCAGTATCGATTCCTTCCCTTGATCAGCATGGGTCCCCCCTGTGACCTGTGTTTATTTATTTTATTTTATGTATTTTATTTATTTTATTTCTTCTTTTATATCGAGGATAACAGAATAAGCAATCACGTGCTTTTTTACATCCGGTCCCCGTGTGTATGCAGTTTTGTAAATATTGTCATCTGTTCCCACCGGCACACGATGGCCTACTCTTACGAAAAGCGTTCAGACATGGCCAGTCTGTCATCTTCTGTCTGTTCTGGCGGTTATATGTATCTGTCTGTCTGTCTTTTGTCTGTCTGTATCTTTCGTTTCTGTGTGATTCTTCTAATACTGAGCCGTTGTCTTTTACCTGCATAGGTGAAAATCTGTCTCTGCCTCTGTCTGTCTGTCTGTCTGTCTGTCTGTCTGTCTGTCTGTCTGTCTGTCTGAGTCTCTCTCTCTCTCTCTGCCAAAAAGGTGCGGTTTGGGGCAAGGACGGGACCCAAAACAGCCGTTTTCAGGCCCGTCCTGTCCCAACTTTTGCACGGTTACAGACCCCAAGACACCGGGACAATATGGCACTGTATGCATACACCCTCCCCTACCATCTTCGATGTGTGTGGCGCCGGACTTGTGGCGACACCGCAGCCTTAATACCTGAGAAATCTAGTTTGTCCCAAGAAAATCTGGTACAGTGTACGCAACGAAAACCAAGCAGTGCGCACAACAATAATGACAATATACGGCAATATGATGCACCACAGCAAAGGGCAACGTCCAAAAGTCTACACACAAAAGGACTGACATTTAAAGGGGGAAAAATCCGTTTGAAAGGAGGCTGATTCAGCTGAAAGCAAGCGTTGTTTCCCTTAGACCGAAAATGATTAAGTGGGTTTTTTGAAACAATGTTGTATTAATGCTTAGGACACAGCGTTTTGAGGTGTAGTAAGAGTCATAGAGCATACAACATGCTCATAAGAGTATAGAACATGCCTTAATATATATATATATATATAATATATATATTATATATATATATATATTATATATATATATATATATATATATATTAATATAATAATATTATATGTAATAGATCCCCAAACATGTCATTTCTATGATGCAACAGATGCTGTAACTGCTTACCGGCACTTATTTGTCTCCACTTTATTTTCTCACTTATATAAATGGTCAATTGGGGAATAACATCTCTCCTGAGATCCAAGAAACTTCTACTCCCTGTTTCAGCACTTCAGGTGTCTGGCAATGTTTGGGTTTTTATCGTTATACACCATTTGTGCGCCTTGGGTTCAGTACAGTTCCCCCGGTTCACCCAGCTGTCAATGGGTACCTGCCCCCTTTAGGGTCAGGGAGGGTAAATCACCGAGGGAGAGGAGATGGGTGCCGCCCTCAATATGCTGGCCCCTAGAGAAGCTGAGGTCTCTGATGCCTCCATCCACTACGATGAGTCACCTCTAACGTTTACCTTACACCTATGACAAGCCAATTAAATTGGCTGGGTAGAGGCTTTACCATCGCCAAGCATCTTTTTTTCCTCTATTAAAAAACCCACGAACATAAGGCACAAAGATCCATTAGTTGTATATTTTTTTTCATTTTTTGTACATACATATCTATTTACTATAACAGTTATTTAAAGCATATTTTCCCTCTCTTTTTTAGAAATTCATATGTGATGGGAGCGGATTTGGGAACAAGAATATTTTTTATTCCTAGGGCTGCAGTGCTGATGTAAAACACAGCAGGAAGATGGGTTTTAAAATGGGGACCTTGCAGAGGCTCACCGGGGAACCAACAAAAGCAAGGTCCTCTTCCCTCCTTGCTGGCACACTGGAAGGTTTTTTTAGGCTTCCTCCCCAAGTTGGAATGTACCCCCTTCGGGGTAAAAAAATGCACAGCTAATCGACCAAAATCAGAACGTCAAAAAATTTTATCAAGAATGTTGTTTCACGAAAGGACGGCAACTACGATTTTAAAAAGATATTCTGCATGCTCTGCACACGGTTTTTTGGTTAATTTCCTTAGAATTGCCCAGGTGGAATTGCAGCAGTGGGGGGGGGGGGGGGGGGGGGGGGAAACCCACTTGTTCGACTTGAAGGAAACTCTGAGGTCCGGGTCCCAGCTGTCTCACTATTAAACGCCTTAGTATGGAGTTTTTCCCCTTTGGGGCATTTATAAAGCTCTTCAACTTTCAGAAAATTCGATCTTTATATAAAAAATAAAAATTGTGTATGTATGTATGTGGGGTTTATGTTTTTGTTTGTTTGTTTTTGTATGTATTATGTATGTATTTTTTTGTATGTAGTATGTATGTATGATGTATGTATGTATGTATGTATGTATCTTTTGTATAAAAATCTATCAAATTTTTTTTAAAAATAATTTATATATTGTTATTAAATATTTTGCTCCCAAAACCTTTTATTTATGTGTTATATATGTATAAATTATTTATTTTTATATATTTTTATTTTATTTTTTTGTGTGTGTGTGTGTTGTGTGTGTGTGTGCGTGTGCTTTTTTGTGGCGCGTGTGCTTTTGGGTTTTTTTGGGGTTTGTGTGTGTAGTGTGTAACAAAAAGAGAGCATTAAATAAACAAAGAAAAAAAAAATTTTTTAAATTAAATGGGGAAACCAACGGGAGAAAGAAGAGAAAAGGGGAGAGAGAGAAGAAGAGAAGAAGGAGAAGGGGGGGAGAGAAAAGGAGGAGAGAGGGGAAAAGGGAGGGGGAGAAAGAGAAGAAAAAAAAAAAAAGGGAAAAAGAGAGACAAAAAACAGAGACAAAAAAGAAAAGAGAGACAAGAAAAGAGAGAGAAAAGAGAAGAGAGGGGGAAGAGAGAGAAAAGGGGGAGAGAGGGGGAAAAAAAAAAGGGACAAGACAGAACAAGACAAAAAAAACAGACGAGAAAGAGACGAGCGAAAAATTTGGGACAAATTACCGGGGCATGCTGATTCCCCCGGCCCGGGTTTTTATTTTTCGCTCACCAGGGGTGGACAATTGCCACGCGGGGCCGACATCTTCCTCTTATGTCCCCCACTGCGGAGACAAGTCCGTCCCAAAAAAGGGCCAGAGTTTACCGGTTTTCGGGTTTTGTGCAATTTTTGCCTAAGAAAAGGGGAAAATATTGTTGATTTTTTTTGAGTTGTTTTTGCTCGGGCTTGTTTTTTTTTTTTTGGGTTTTTTTTTTGTTTTTTGTTTGGGTTTTTTTTGTAAAACTGTTTCACCTTTTTTGAAAAAAAAAAAAGGTAAATCAAATTTTTATTACGGATTATTAGGGTTGGGGGGGGTAAGGTTTCCGTGTGTCCCCTCCTTTTAATTTTTTTTTCATTTTGGGGATAATGGAAAAGGACTCGTGTGTTTTTAAATACCAGTACCCTGTATATCTTTTTTGTAGTTTTTTCATCCTTCCCATGGGGAAAAAATGGTCTACGCCCCGAAAAAGGGGAAAGAGGCCAAGATGTTCTGTGTTTTCGCACACGGCCTCGGTTTTTCCAGAAATTTTTTTTTTTTCTTTTTTTTTTTACTTACCTTCTTAAATTTTAGAAAAAATTTGTTTTTTTTGCTTGTCTGTTTTTTTTTATAAAAATTTCCCAGCAACCTGGCCTTCCGCCAAAACCCGTGTTGTGAAAATGTTTGCGGGTTTGGGCCTTTGGTTAAAGGGGGGGGAATGGGGAAGGAAAGTTTCAACAAAGCCTTCAAGGGGCTTTGGTTTCAGGATTCAGAAATAGTTGCCCTAGTTTTTTTGAATGGGGGAAAATTTTTTGCGACCCCCCCCCCCCAAAAAAAAAAAAAAAACCCAGTTCTTAGTGTTCAGAAAAGGCTTGTTGACGGGTTTCTTTTTCTGGACTGGCCAACCTTGTAGTTTTGATGTTTTTTTCAGGGGGGGGGGGGGGGGGGGGAAACCTATGGGTTAGAAATGGTCCCCCAAAACACATTTCGCGCGAAGTTCTTTGTCAGACTTTTTTTGCCATTGAACTCCGGTTTTTGCCTTAAATGATCTGGGCACCAAATGCTCCCTGATCCTTGCTTAAAGATAGAATGAATTTAAAACAAACGGGAGAACAAAATAAATAGCATCTAAAAAAATTAGCCAAAAATAAAAAAAATAAAATGAATTAAACAAAATAAATCCAACCAAAAAAAAAAAAAGAAAAAAAAAGTAGAAAAATTATATACTAAAATCAGTAAAAAAAAAAAAAAACCCAAACCCACCGTAAAAAGAGTAAAGTAGATTTTTAAATTTTGGGGGAAAAAAGGTAAGAGATTAGGGGACAACTTGGTGCAGTGATTTGTTTTTCCCCAAAAACCACAACTAAAGGCTTTAGGAGTGGTTTTGAGGGGGGGGGGGGCAATTTTCTTTTTGGGGGACCCGGGGGGGGGTGAGGGAGTGTCGTTTCTTTGGGCGTGGGGGGGAGGGGGATTTTTGGCTTTTTTTATCTTTGGGACAGTGGTTATGAGGAAATGTGACTGTGTGTGCGGACCTTTGGGACGGTGGTTTTTTTTTAACGTCACCCCGGCATTTTTTTTGGTAGTGTTTTTAGGGAGTGTGACTCTGCCATTCCTCACATTTTCAAAACATTTCCTTCAGCTTTTTCCTTCCCACCCTTTATTGTACATGGTGCTAACCTGGCTAGTCATCCTGGGGATCACATCACATGGCAGTCCCTCCAGAAACGGGGCTATTATCCGGATTTTTCCCATCAAGACCTTGCACGGTAAGTACATGAAAACCTGTACTGCTATAGTTTAACGACCATGTTATACGAGATTCAGGATTCTGTGTTGAGCTTCCAAGTCTATGCTAGACTTAAAACACTTTTAGCTGACCTTTTTGTTTGTAAAAGTTTCTGAATTTTGCCTGCTACTGAAATTGCAGTATATAGATCTATCTGTTCTAGAATTAGAAGTATTAATTGAATGTTTTCTAGTTTACAAATCATGTAAAATATCCTTTACCTGGAATAGGTGGATGTTCCATTATTGTATATGGATTTATTATCCAATACACTTTGTTCAAATTTGACCAAACTGATGAAGTGTGAGAGGCTTATTTAAGAAGTTTTGAATTAGAGCTAAACCAACATGATATCAAATTATTGTAAAACGTGCGTTACGGGGGTATTTCATGTTTACGTCCTTTTTTTTTTGGCCCCGATATATTAAGTCCAGTCTTTCTTTTTTTTTTTCTTTTTTAAAAATAATTTGGCAGTTGCTTTTGCCCTTTACTGCTGATCTTTTTAAAAATCTATGAAAATTAACGTGAAGGGAGGCTTGAAACTCAATGATTGCCTATTCTATACTCCCATTTAAATTGTTTAAATACTGACGGGATTTTTCCTTAGTCTAGACATGAAAATTATATTTTTCTCATATGTGGGTTGGTGTTTTTTTGCTTATTTTTCCCTTTGATTAATCTTGTGATTTAGTTCTGTTCTGCCAGGAACCCTGTAGGAGTGATCAAGGACTGGACCGGCCATGACATGGCTAGCGGTGTTGCTGCCAAGGGCTGGAGGCAGACCTACAGACAGACCAGCCTGGAGAACACTGTCCACCAACACATCTGTGGTCAAGCGCCACTGAAGTCCAACACCACTACGTGCTGTGACACCACGTCTATCAAAAAAGAAAATCGGGTACCATTCATTCTCTCATTGACTGTCTGCCATTCATTCTCTCATTGACTATGTCTACCATTTTCTGTCTGGCTTGTCTGCCCTTGCTTGTAAGACTATGTATTACTATCGTTTTTGTCCTTCCCTGCCCGTCTTTCTCGAAGCCTTTCATTCGTCTTAAAAATGCTTCATTAGTGTTCAGTAGAATCTGTGTTTGCATTCCTGCCTTTCATCTTGTAGCTCTTTTCTGCATTTATCAGGCTCAAAACTGTATAAAAAAATAGTAAGAAAGATCAACACAAGATCACAGCCACAGCAGTCACTAAATGTTTACTTACTTAACAAGGGTAATGATTAAATACATTTACATAATGTGCGCCAGCTTGAAAAAAAAGTCCAGAAGTAATGTAAGGATTGTTTTCATAGCTATTGTGATGAACTCTACTGACGATGGTAACGTGTGTGTGTTGGCAGCAAAACCCTCCAGGAGGACGAGGAAAACACCGACATCCAAGACAACACTGACAACATCATGGACAGGACAGTCGAGTCGTCTAGGGGGAAAAACTCGCCGGAGAGAACATCGTCGTCCACATCCCCATCGCTACAGAGAACATCGCATTCGACATCGCCGTCACTACAGAGGACATCGCCGTCCACATCCCCATCGCTACAGAGAACATCGCATTCGACATCGCCGTCACTACCGTGAACATCGCCGTCGCTACAGTGAACATCGCCGTCGCTACAGTGAACATCGCTACAGTGAACATCGCTACAGTGAACATCGCCGTCGCTACAGTGAACATCGCTACAGTGATCATCGCTACAGTGATCATCGCTACAGTGATCATCGCTACAGTGAACATCGCTACAGTGAACATCGCTACAGTGATCATCGCTACAGTGATCATCGCCACAGTGAACATCGCTACAGTGACATCGCCGTGAAGCATCGCTACAGTGAACATCGCTACAGTGACATCGCTCACGTGAACTCGCACAGTGAAACACTGTCACCAGTGACAGTGGAACATCGCTCACAGTGAACATCGCTATAGTGATCGCACACATGTGGAACACCGTCACAGTGAACATCGCTAGAGTTGAACATCGCTACAGTGATCATTAGTGAATCGCTCACAGTGAAACATTGGTACGTCACCCGGAATGATCGCTTGACATGCCATCACCAGAGCATGTAAAGCGTTGCAACGTTACAGTGAAAACATCGTACTCACCACAGAAGAAACATCGCCGTGGACACAGCCGTGGAAAGTCTCCAGGCTGATTTGTACCTGCTCCACTAAGAAAGTGATAGTTAGTGATGATTTGGAAGTTGCGTTTGCATAAGTTTGAAATGGCCATTGTTGGAGAAGGGGGTGGCGTGAGTAGTTTGTTTTTTTTAAAGTGGGAGGCAGGTTTAGAGGGAAATTCATTATTTTTTTTTGTAGATGGATAAGATAAAAGTGGTAACGAGGACTTTTGAGTTGTGTCCCTTGATGATGCATTTTTTTTTGTAATTGAATCGTGTCAAGAGGTTGGTTTGGAAAATGTCCTTAGCCCGACAGAAAATTCATGACAATAAGAATGGGAAATAATGTGCTTTAAAAAAAATGAGCAGGTTTTTTATATTAAATCTTTTCTTCAGTGAAATACTGCTTTACTTTTTTAAATCTTTTCATGAATCGACCAAATAGTTGAAAAAAAAACGCTTGTAATGAATTCCCCTTGATGCTCCAGTCAGTCCTTATGGCACTGGTATTATGTGCTGCTCTTATGGTTGACAAATGTAGTGACGTAGATGATGGGAGCGAGTGTTAAAGGAATTAGATAATGTTTTTCCTCCACTACTTTTCCCTCAAAACTCGGGAGTGTTTGTTTAGCAGGATTGGACTCGATTTCAGGTTGCAATTTTTTGGGAAGTGTTGTGTGGTGTGGAGTGTGTGTGTGTGTGTGTGTGTGTGTGTGTGTGTGTGTGTGTGTGTGTGTGTGTGTGTGTGGCGTAGTTTTAGTAGCAGTAGGGTATAGATATTACGTCTTTCAACATAAGGAATACCAGCAGAAAGAAAAAACACACATAAAAAAGTTTTATGTGAGGTAGTAGTGGTCAGGTAGTCTCATATTTTACCCCTACACATAAAATAACAAACCTATGGTGCGTGGTGGTGCGTGCGTGTGTGCGGTGGTGTGTGTGTTGTGTGTGTGGTGTGTGTGGTGTGGTGTGTGTGTGTGTGTGTGTGTGTGTGTGTGTGTGTGTGTGTGTGTGTGTGTGTAAATGGGGTACTAGTGAGGAGGGGACAGCTTTGTAGGACACATTATTATGAGAAAAAGGTGTTGGGAAGAGGGGATGGGATACAAGATAGGGTCAGTGGGGAGAGAAACCTAAAGTGATGTTTTTTTTCGCATGGTTGATTTTTGGCCGGAAAATTTTCTGAAAAAATCCTCACGTGGTTATTTTGGGTTTTTTTTTGTTGTTAACTGGACATAACACCCCAAGAATCTGGGTTCGATTCCAAGACATGCCCATTCTTACCAATTTGAAAGTAAATTATGTCAAAAGAACCCACGGCAGTTGAAAAACTGGGTAGAGAGGTACCTCCCGACAGTCTGGCAAAGTTGATAGATGAATTCACAACGGTGTCCCCGAAGTTGAAATGCAGCTGCCTTAATGGTGGGGCAAAAACCCGGTGGCATAGGCAAAAAATGTCAACATTGGTGAACCTTGGAACTTTATTCGAGGAACGGAAAGTCTTTGGGGTGAAATTGCTTTGCTGATAAGCAAAGCTGGAAATTTGCGATTAAAAATGCCCAAACATGTAAGTCCAAAGAGTTGGATAGGACTGGCAGTTTTTGGGTTTGAAATAAAGCTCACAGCATTGTGTCGACAGTTACGTACCATCAATTCTACATGCCGCTGTGTCCATATGCTTTCTAACAGACAGACCAGCCAACGACTGGCAACCCTTTTCCGCTTTTTGCATGCTAACAGTTCATACTAATCCTAACCTTCACACTAACCCTGCTCCTCATGTGGACACAAACGGCAGGTGAATAGGGTGATATGGTCTGACACAATGACAGTTTTCTTGGGGGTTGGGGGGGGGTTATTATTTTAGGGAAAGAGGTGTAGGAAAGGGGGAAGGGGTAGGATAACACAGCTGTGGAGTGGGGGGAAGAGGTATGACTTGTGTGTGTGTGTGTGTGTGTGTGTGCGTGCGTGCGTGCGTGTGTGTGTGCGTTTGCGTGCGTGTGTGCGTTGCGTGTGTGTGGTGTGTGTGTGTGTGTGTGTGTGTGTGTGTGTGTGTGTGTGTGTGTGTGTGTGTGTGTGTGTGGTGAAAATTTAAGTTTACACATGATCTCTGGATAAACGTTTTACCAACTGACCACGTTTTTTTTTTTAAATTCTTGAAGAGGTTTCCCCCCTGAACTTTGATTGTGATGAAATACCTGCCACAAACGTTATGATTCTGTGGTAAACACAAGATTGGCCATAGTTTAAAAGTTTATACAGCAGGCAAATTACACCGATGTACTGTTGTAGATTTTACACTGTAGGTTATGTAATGAAAAGAAAATTGATTCATATTTGTATTGTAAATGACTGGGGGAAAATGAAATACTGTCATAGTAGTGATGTTGAGGCACACGAGTGTGTGCCAGCATGTGTGTAGAAACACGCACATGCCATTCTTTGCACAAAAACTACTGGGAGCATTGAAAGGGGAGGAAATGGTGGAGCCATTTCTGATTTTATAAAATGAAATACAAGAAATGCTTTTCTGATTTTTAAACGTCTTTTTTCCTCTCGAAGTCTTAAGAGGACATTAGCCTTTTAATTTTGTCTTTATTTGCAAAACATTCGTTAGTTTGTAATCTGGTGTGGGGAGAGGGGAACATTTGTGTGAAATGACTTTAGTGTGGGTGGCAGATCTGTGCATTATTTTCCTCTAGAGATCAGTGAAAATTTAACACCCACACATCTTGTGAAAATCAGTATGAAAGATTCGTGCTGTGTGTGTTATGCCTGTGTGCACTATATGCCTGTGTGTTTCTTGCTTTGGGTTTTGGTTGCAGAACCCCAAAATAGTTGTAAATTGACAAGAAATAAAACGACGTAAATGTTTATAGTGTGGAAAGTGTGTGGGGAGAGTGATATTTTTTCCTCGTTTAAACCAAATCTAAACAAACAGGAAAACAAAATGGAACATGGTCCTGTGAGTGCCATTGGTATTCCTCCAGATGTTGGTGGCAAATCTGCTTATTGATCTTCCACTAGAAGATTGATGCAGATTTTACAACAACGCATCTAAATGGAAATGTGTGTGTAAGGTTGGCATATGATTTTTAGTATAGTAGTAGGTAAAGAGTGCTGTTTTTTTGTCATTTTTTTAAATAAAAAATATTAGAAAAAGGTAATACTTTTGTTAAGACACAGAAAGTGTGTGGAGAAGGAGCCTTTTTATTTTGCATAGAATCACAAATGTCAAAAAAAAAACAAAGTTGGCATTTTGATTATCACCGATACTGTGTGCAATAATTTTACTTATTTAGTGGTAAATCTGTGCACTGATCTTCTGTTGGAAGATTGCAGTTTCATATAGACACATCCTAGGACAAAATCGTGTGAAAGTGAATAAGTAAAAACGTGGCTGTGTTTTTTCATGTGTTGCCTTTTTTTAAGAACTAAATCGAAATGCTGATGTATTGACAGGAGAAATTTCAAAAATTGCATAATGCTGTGGAATGTGTGTGGGGAGGCTTTTTTCATATCAAAATAAAATGTAAAATGAATAACAAAGTGGGCCATGCGATTGACATTTGTAAAAATTTACTTTGGTTGTTTGTGGCAAATCTGTGTATTAATCTTCTGCTGGAAGATTGATGGCAGATTTGACACCAACACATCTTACACAAAATGTATGTGAAAGACTAATGGTGATTTAATGCAAGTGTAGTGGTAGAAAGTGTGGCTGTATATTTTTTTTAAGGAATGGGGGAACAAATGTAAAGTGACAAATGTAAAAGTTTTTTGAGAATGTAGAAAGTGTGTGGGGAGAGGGTTTTTTTTTTCTTTCTCTCAAAAGTGTCGACAAAAAAGCAAAGCAAATGGTGTAGGAAGTGTGTGGGAGAAGGAGTGTTTCTTTTTTTTCAAATAAGAAAATTTGAAAACAAAAAAAAGCTGGCCCTTGATCTTCTGCTGGAAGAGTGATGCGGATTTTTCTCTAATGCGTTTGTGACAATGTATGCGAAAGATTTTTATACCGATTTTCTTAATCTAATTAAGTGTGGTAGTGGGCAGTGTGTGCCTGCATTTTTTTTTTTAAAAGATAATCCGGTCAAATATTAATTTCCAAGCAAAGCAAAATAGTTGCGTGGAATGTGTGTGGGGAGGAGGGGTCTTTCAAATTAAATCAAATGTAAAATGAATAACAAACCGGGTCATGTGATTAACATTGTGAAAAATTACTTTGGTTGAAGTTGGTGGCAAATCTGTGTATTGATCTTCTGCTGCAAGATTGCGGGCAGATTTTACATCAACACATCTTACAATGTATGTGAAATTCTAATGGTAGATGAATGCAAATTTGACTTTTTTTGGAAGGAGTTGGGTCAAATGTAAATTAACAAGAAAAATGTAAAATTTTTATATTATGATAAGTGTAGAAAGTATGGGCAGAGGTGATTTTTTTTGGTTTTTACATCAACGGAAAACCGAAAAAGTAAAGGAAATGGTGTGGGAAGTGTGTGGGGAGATGGGGTCATGGTAATGGTAGATAAATGTAAGTGTAGTGGCAGTAAAGGGTGCATTGCTTTTTGTTTGTTTGTTTGGTGTTTTTTTTTTGTTGAAGGAATGGGGTCAAATGTAAATTGACAAAAAAAATGAAGCTAATACAATAGTGTAGAAAGTGTGTGGGGAGATGCTTTTTTTTTCTCTCTCTCTCCAAATGACATCATATTTCTACAGAAAAGGAAAGCAAATTGTGTGGGAAGTGTAGAGGAGAAAGGTTGTTTTTTTTCAAACGACAGAAAATTTGAAAACAAAACAAAAAGCTTGTCCTTGATTTTCTGCTGGAAGATTGATGCTGATTTTTCTCCATTGCATTTATAACAAATGTATTTGAAATATTGGTACATGATTTTGGTTTTTTTGTTGTATTTTGTTAAACTCTAAAAGTAGAAAATGTGTGCCGGCATAGGGTTTTTTTTTTAGGGGGGGGTTACTTTTCATATTTAAAACCCCATCAAAAAAGAATGAATTTCCAAGAAAAATTAAATAGCTGGTACGATAGTATGGAAAGTGTATGGGGAGAGGGGATCTTTTTTTGTTTCCCAAATCACATGAAATGTTAAAAGCAAAGAAAAGCTGGTCCTGGGATTATCATATCATATTGTGTGAACTAAGTTTGGTTTTGGTTGGTGGCAAATGTGTGTACTGATCTTCCAGTGCTAGTGGAAGATAGATGGCAGATTTTACACCAACATATTTTAGAAAATTTGTGAAGTGGTATTGCTGTCATTTTAATTATAGTAGTGGTTAAGAATGCCTGTGTGTTGTGTGTGTGTGTGTGTGTGGTGTGTGTGCGTGTGCGTGTGCGTG
>CM060331.1:9317732-9337732 GCA_030674155.1 Stramonita haemastoma | reverse complement strand
TGTGTAAAAAAGTCCACACAAAAGATAAAATTTTACAGAAAGGTTAAATCAAAATGTCAATTTATTGATAAGAGAACTTTTCAAGGGGTCTTATTCATATCAAATGTAAAATGAATATAAAAAACCCTGGTCATGTGATTGACTTTGGGAACATTTAGTTTGATTGTGGCAAATCTGTGTATTGATCTTCTGCTGGAAGATTGATGGCAGATTTGACACCAACACATCTTACGAAAATGTATGGGAAAGACTAATGGTAGATGAATGTACGTAAAGTGGTAGTAAAGTGTGGTTGTGGGGTTTTTTTTTGATGAATGTGGTCAAATGTAAATTGACAAGAAAAATATAAAAGCTTATTTGATAGTGTAGAAAGTGTGAGAGGAGAGGTGATTTTCTTTTTTTTTTATCTCCTCCAAATGACATCAAATGTTGACAGAAAAGCCAAAGGAAATGGTGTGGGAAGTGTGTAGGGAGAAGGAGTCTTTTTTTCAAATGATTGAAAATTTGAAAACAAAACAAAAAGCTGGTCCTTAATCTTAAGCTGTAAAATTGATACCGATTTTTGACTAATGCATTTAACATGACAGATGTATTTGAAAGATTGTTTTATGAATTTATTAATTTTTATATTTATATAATTAGCTGTAGAAGTGGAAGTGTTGGTTGGCGGCAAATGTGTGTACTGGTCTTCCGCTGGAAGATAGGGGGCAGATTTTACACAACCCCCTTTTGGAAACTTTGTTACTGTAATGTCATTTTAACTATAGTAATGGATAGAAAATTGTGAAAATGTTTCAATCATAGTAGTGTAGTTTGCTTGTGTGTTGTCTTTTCCTTTGTTTTGTTGCCCCCCCCCCAAAAAAAAAAAAAAAAAGAATAATCAGAGCAGATATGAGTACATCAAAAAATGCAATTTTGTAAAATCAAAATCAAATGTCAAAAACCGAAACAAAGCTGGTATTTTGAATGTCACGGATATTGTGTGCAATGATTTTAGTCTAAGTGGCAGATCTGTGAACTGATTTTCTGCTGGGAGATAACAGATTTCATATCAACACATCCTAGGACAAATTTGTATGAAAGTGAATGATTTTAATTGTGCCTGTGTTTTTTCTGTTTATGTTTTGTTGCTTTTTTCTTATAATTTTGTGTTTTTTCCTATCATGCTGTGTTCCTTTTTTAAGGGCTAGATCAAAGTGTACATTTATTAAGAGAAGTTTCCAAGTTTGTATAACACAGCCAAATGTGTGTGGGGAGGAGTGGCCTTTTTCAAATCAAATCAAATATGAAACAAATAACAAACCTGGTCATGTGATTGACATTGTGAAAACGTATTTTGGTTGGTTGTGGCAAATCTGTGTATTGATCTTCTGCTGGAAGATTGATGGCAGATTTTACACCAACACATTTTATAAAATAGTGTAAGTGAAAAAGTAACGGTAGATGAATATTGTGTGATGGTAGTAAAGTGTGACTGTATTTATTCTCTGAATAAATGGGGCAAAATGTCAATCGACAAGAACAAATGTAAAAGCTTATATGATAGCATAGAAAGTGGGAAGTATATAGGGTGAAGGGATCTTTTTTTTTTAAATGACAGAATTTTGTATAAAAAACTCAAATGTGTCTTTGATCTTCTGCTTGAGCAGTGATGCAGATTTTAAACTGATGCATTTGACAAATTTTTAATGTATGAGAAAGATTATGTGCTTTTGTTTTGTTTTTTGCTATATGATTAAGTGTAGTACTGGGCAATGTGTGCCTGCATTTAAAAGTTTCTTTTTATAAAGATAATCACATGAGATGAATTTTCAAGAAAAATGAAATAGTTTATACAGCAATGGGGTAATAGTGTGGAGATAGTGGGTCTTTTTCTTGTTTTTTTTGCTCCTCAAATTGCAATGGAAGTGAAAAAAAAAAGCCAAAGCTGGTCCTGTGATTATTATATAATTGTGTGAACTAAGTTTAGGTTTGGTTGGTGGCAAACGTGTGTACTGATCTTCCAGTGGAGATAGATGGCAGATTGTATACACCACCAGATTTTGGAAAATTAGAAATGTTGTTGCACGTTTTGTCACATTAATGATAGTAGTCACTAGAACACCTGTGTGTGTGTGTGGTGTGTGTTGTGTGTGTGTGTGTGGGTGTGTGTGTGTTTTGTGGTGTGTGTGTGTGTGTGTGTGTGTGTGTGTGTGTGTGTGTGGTGCGTTGTGTTGTATGTGTGTTGTGTGCATGTGCTGTGTGTGTTGTGAGTGTGTGATGTGTGTGTGTGTGTGTGTGTGTGTGTGTGTGTGTGTGTGTGTGTGTGTGTGTGTGTGTGTGTGGAGATTTGTGTAAAGTTTATTTAAAGACCACACAGAGGATCAAATGGTACACAAGGGCTAGATCAAAATGTGAATGTATTGACATTAGAATTTTTCAAATTTGTGAAATGTATGTGTGGAGGAGGGATCTTTTTCAAATTAAATCAAATGTAAAATGAATAACAAACCTGGTTATGTGATTGACATTTTGGAAATGTTCTTTGGATGTTTGTGGCAAATCTGTGTATTGATCTTTTGCTGGAAGATTGATGGCAGATTTGACACAAACACATCTTGCGAAAAATGTATGTGAAGTACTAATGGTAGATGAATATAAGTGTAGAGGTAGTAAAGTGTGACTGGGTATTTGTTGTTTATTTTAAGGAATGGGTTTAAATGTCGATTGCTAAACAAATCAAAAAGCTTATATAATAGTGTCAGAAGTGTTTGGTTTTTCTCTCTCTCCAAATGACAAAAGTCGACTGTAAATCAAAGGAAATGGTGTTAGGAAGTGTGTGGGGAGAATGGGTCTTTTTTTCAAATGACAGAAAGCTTGAAAACAAAACAAAAAGCTGGTCTTTAATCTTCTGCTGGAAGATTGATGCAGATTTTTCAGCAATGCATTTATGACAAATACATATGAAATATTGTTATATGAATTTTTCGGTTATACAATTAACTGTAGTAGTGGGAAATGTGTGCTTGCATGGTTTTCTGGGTTTTTTTTTAATTTAAAGTTTTCTTTTATAGAGATAATTAGATCAAATAGGAATGTTCAAGAAAAATGAAATAGTTTGTACAATAGTGTGGAAAGTGTGTAGGGAGAGGGGGTCTTCTTTTTTTCCATTCTCCAAATCACATGACTGTTAAGGCTGAAAGCAAGCTGGTCCTGTGATTATTTGTATTGCCTGAACTAAGTTTAGCTTTGGTTGGTGGCAAATGTGTGTACTGATTTTCCAGTGGAAGATATATGGCAGAATTTGCACCACCAGATTTTGGAAAAGTTGTGAAATGCTATCACTATGCCATTTTAACTATAGTAGTGGGTAAGAATGCTTCTGTGTGTGTGTGTGTGGGGTGTGTGTGTGTGTGTGTGTGTGTGTGTGTGTGTGTGTGTGTGTGTGTGTGTGTGTGTGTGTGTGTGTGTGTATTTGTGTGTGTGTGTAACTTTTTTTTTGAAGACCACACAGATGATCCAATGGTGCACACGGGATAGATAAAAATGTAAATTTATGACAGAAGAAACTTCCAAGTTTGTATAATGCAATGGAATGTGTGCGGGGTAGAGGGGTCTTCTTCAAATCAAATGAAATGTAAAATAACAAACCTGGTCATGTGATTGACAGTGCGAAAATTGACTTTGACTGATTTTAGTGGCAAATATGTGTATTGATCTTCTGAGCAGTGTATGTGCAAGATTGGAATATGATTTTGTTTTGTTTCTGGTTACATCATTTAGTATAGCAGTGGGTAGTGCGTGCCTGCTTCTTTTTTTTTTTTTTTTTTTTTTTTTTTAAAGATAACCGGATCAAATGTGACGCTCCACCACGGAATGAGTCGCTTAGCACATTACCCAATTTTGGGCTAGGAGCCATTAAAGGCAGGTAGGGGTCAAGTTGTCAATTTTGAGATTTTGATCGATTATTAAACTATATCGGTTTAGCTACCTTATAACGAATTATCAAGGCATAATTCTTATTCCTTTTGCTTTTAAACGTGTTTTGAAAATACCCAAGCCCTCATTCTGACAACCTATTACGAAAATAAACTTGAACGTTTCTCATTTTGTCACATCCTGCAGTCTATCATTTTAATTTGTAATAACTTTGCACAGAATTGTCCGATTTTCAATCTGTTTTTTTGTATTTGATAGCCACTTAATTGCACATTAATAACATGTCATTAACTAAAAATTGACCTCTGGTGCACTCCGACTTATCATGTGGTGGAGCGTCACAAATATCAATTTCGAAGAAAAACGAATTTTTAGAACAATAGTTTGGAAAGTGTGTGGAGAGATGGTTTTTAAAAAATACTTTTCGCCTAATTGCATGCATTGTAAAAAGCCAAACAAATCTGGTCCTGTGATTATCATATAATGTATTGTGTAAAATAAGTTTAGCTTTGGTTGATGGGAAATGTGTGTACTGATCTTCCAGTGGAAGACAGATGGCAGATTTTACACCAACACATTTTGGAAAAGTTTTCAGTTATTGCTATGTCATTTCAATTATAGTTGTAGCGAAGAATGTGTGTGTGTGTGTGTGTGTGTGTGTGTGTGTGTGTGTGTGTGTGTGTGTGTGTGTGTGTGTGTGTGTGTGTGTGTGTGTGTGTGTGTGTGTGTGTTTGTGTTTAAGACCACACAGAGCATCAAATGCTACACAAGGGCTAGATCAAAATGTAAATTTATTGACAAATTTGTACGTTTGTATAACACTCTGGAATGTGTTCGGGAGGACGGTCTTTTTCAAATTAAATCAAATGTAAAATAAAATGGCAAACCTGGTCATGTGATTGACATTGTGATATATTTGGCTGTTTGTGGCAAATGTGTGTGTTGATCTTCTGCTGGAAGATTGATGGCAGATTTTACACCAACACATCTTACAAAAATGTATGTGAAGTACTAATGGTAGACAAATGTAAGTGTAGTAATATTAGAGTGTGACATTTATATAAAAAAAAGTTTTTTTAAGGAATGGGGTGAAATATAAATTGACAACAAAAATGTAATTGTTTATAGTCTAGAAAGTGTGTGGAAGGAAGTGTTGTTTTTTTGTTTTCTCTCCAAATGACATAAAACGTAGACAGAAAAAAAGGAAATAGTGTGGGAAGTGTGTGGGGAAAAGAGGTCTTTTTTTCCAAATGATAGCAAATATTAAAAGAAACAAAGTTGGTCCTTAATCTTCTGCTGTAAGAGTGACACTTAGTTTTCACTGATACATTTATGACAAGTGTATTAGAAAGATTGTTTTGATTTTGTTTTCCTTAAGCTATATTTTGTTATATAATTAACTGTAAGTAGTGGGAAATGTGTCTGCATAGGTTTTTGGTTGCTTTTTATATTTAAAAAAATCGGATAAACTTTTCCTAGAAAAACAGAATCATGCAAATGTGTGGAAATTGTGTGGGGAGAGCGGGTCTTTTTTCTTTTTGTTCCCCAAATCGTATGGAATGTAAAAAGCCAAAACCAAAAGCTGGTCCTGTAATCATTGTAGAATAATTATATTATGTGACGCTCCACCACATAATGAGACACATTGCACCAGAGGTCAATTTTGAGTTATTGACATGTTATGAAACTGCAACAGAATGGCTATGCAATACAAAAAACAGATTGAAAATCGGACAATTCTAGGAAAAGTTATTGCAAGTTAAAATACTAGACTGCAGGAAATGACAAAATGAGAAATTGACAAGTTTAGCATCCTAATAGGTGGTCAGAATGAGGGCATGGGTATTTTTAAAACACGTTTAAAGGCAAAAGGAAACAAAATTATGATTTGATATTTCACTATAAGGTAGAATAATGGCTATACTTTAATAATCAATCAAAATCTCAAAACTGCCAACTTGACCCTACCTGCCTTTAATGGCTCCTAGCGGAAAAGTGGGTTATGTGCTATGCGACTCATTTCGTGGTGGAGCGCCACTTATGTGAAAGAAATTTAGTTTTGGTTGGTGGCAAATGTCTGTACTGATCTTCCAGTGGAAGATAGATGGCAGATTTTACACCAACACCTTTTGGAAAATTTGTGGAATGCTATTGCGATGTCATTTTATAGTAGCGGATAAGAATGTGGTGTGTGTGTGTGTGTGTGTGTGTTTGTGTGTGTTTATGTGTGTTTATGTGTGTTTATGTGTGTGCGTGTGTGTTTTATGACCACACAGAGGATCAAATAATACACAATGAGAAAAAAATATAATCTTCATAATAACGATGAAACTGTGGGGCTCTTTGGTTTTACAAATCACACTTTTTTTAAAAAAGAAAAGGTCCTGTAATTTTGAATATTTCGTGAATTGACTTGATCTTGGTGCATGATGTATAGGTTTTTCACCATCATCAAATCATTTCACTGAGCATTGTTGACTGTGTGTGGAGAGAAGGGGTCTTTTTATACAAAGTAAAACCTCATGTGATAACATAATAATAGAAACCTGATCCTCTGATTGGCATCAATATTGTATAAAATTCCTGTTAGTGGGTATAATGTGCCGGTACTTTAAAAATAATTTAGTTAGTTAACGTCAATGAAAATGATCAGATCAAAATATCCATCGACAATGGAAAGTGTTGGGGAGCAGGGGTCCTATTTTTTGTTTTTGAATTAATTTCCATTACATTTTGAGTGTTGATTCAGGAGTCAATTTTGTTTCAATCACTTAGCGTAATTTGTGCTTTTTTTTTTTTTTTTTTTTTCCGCTAGAGGATGTATGTTGGAGTTGCATTGCTCATTGTGTACAAATAAGAATGTATGTGTATATGTGAGTTTTTCATGGATTTGAATGTCCTAAAATAAATTCTACTAATGTTTGAAATGTTTTCAATTCTTTGATTTTGTGGCAAATTGGAAAGAATGCTTACATATTTGTGTGTGTGTGTGTGTGTGTGTGTGTGTGTGTGTGTGTGTGTGTGTGTGTGTGTGTGTGTGTGTGTGTGTGTGTGTGTGTGTGTGTGCGCGCGCGCGGGAGAGCACGCGCGCGTATGTGTGTGTGTGTGTGTGTGTTTGATTTTGCAGTTGTTCAATGTTTTTAATAATTAAAAATTATATTTATCACTCCTCTCTCTACCTGCTTACTTTTCTTTGGGGGTTCTAAGATTGATTAATTCATTTTTAAAAAAGCTAATGTATTGCTTATTCAAGATATCATTATGAAATAAATGTCAGACTTTACTTCAACATCGAGAAAACGTATTTAAAAGAAAGAAAAAAAATTAAAGGACGGGGTCACATGCGCACACAAACAAACTCACAAAAACACCAGTGTGCGAATGCCTGCGCGCACACATACACAATCCCCTGCAGAAGAGACGCAGTTTAGGGCAAAGACGGAATCCAAACAGTCGTTTTCATGGCCGTACTATCACGACTTATGTCAGGTTATAGATCCCACAGCACCAAGAAAATATTGCACTGTATGCACAATTCCTCTCCCACCATCTTTGATGCGTGGAGCGAAAGACTTGTGGAGGTACTGCAGCCCTCAAGAGCCGAGAAAGCTAGTTTGTGGCGAGAATATCGGGTAGAGTGTACGCACATAAAAGCAGGGCGCGCAACAATAATCAGTTTTTAGAAATACGACGCACTACAGCAATCTGAAGCCGCCGCTGTAGTCTAGTGGTTAGGGTGTTGGACTCGTAATCTAAAGGTTGCGGGTTCGATCCCAGCTTTCGGCTATGGCGTTGTGCCCTTGGAAAAGGCACTTTACGGCTATTTTCTCACCCCACCCAGGTGTAAAAGGGGTACCAACCTTGTGTTGGGGGTTAACCCTGCGATAGACTGGCGTCCTATCCAGGGGGGAGTCTATGACTCTCAGTCGCTTAACGCCACAGAAACCGGGATAAGCACCGGCCTGATGAGCCTTAGGCTCGGGACAGACTTTTTTAACAGCAATCTGAAAGGTCCCCCTCACGTGTACGCGCACACACAAACACACTTACAAACACCAGTGAGCGCGCACGTGCAGGCATTGATACTCATACCCCTGCAGAAAAGGTGCCGTTTGGGGCTAAGACGGGACCCAAACGGTCGTTTTCAAGCCGTCATGCCCCGACTTTTACACGGGTACAGACCCCAAGGCACCAAGACAGCATAACACTGTATACATACACCCCCTCCCACCATGTTTGATGCGTGTGGCGCCGGACTTTTGCCGACACCGGAGCCTTCAAGAGCCGAGAAAGCTAGTTTGGGGCAAGGAAATCGGGTAGACAGTACGCATCGAAAACTAAGCAGGGCGCACAGTAATAATAACAATTTGCAGCAATATGACGCACAACAGCAATCTGCAGGGTCCGAAAGAAATACGCCCACAAAAAAACAAACAAACTGACAAACACCAGCGCGCGCGCACGCATTTTGCATTAATACCCATACCCCTGCAGAAAAGGTGCCGTTTGGGGTATAGACAGGACCCGAACAGCCGCATTCAGGCCCGTCCCGCCCCGAAGTTTTGCACGGTTACAGACCCCGAGGCACCAAGACAACATGGCACTGTATCCATACACCCCCTCCCGCCATGTTTGATGAGTGTGGCGCCGGACCTTTTGCGACACAAGAGCCCTAAAGGGCCGAGAAAGCTAGTTTGGGGCAAGGAAATCGGAAAGAAATTACACATCGAAAACCAAGCATGCCGCACAGTAATAATAACAATTTGCAGCACTATGACGCAGCACAGCAATCTGCAGGGTCCCCCTGACATGCACGCACACAAACAAACACACTGACAAACACAAGCGCGCGCGTGAACGCGTGTATTGATACCCATACCTCTGCTGAAAAGGTGCCCTTTGGGGCAAACACGCGACACGAACAGCCGTTTTCAGGCCTGTCCCGCACCGACTTTTCCACGGTAACAGACCCCGAAGCAACAAGACAGCATGGCACTGTATGCATACACCCCCTCCAACAATGTTTGATGCGTGTGGCGCGGGACTTGTGGCGACTCCGGAGCCCTTAAATGCCGAGAAAGCTAGTTTGGGGCAAGGAAATCGGGTAGAGTGTACGCATCGAAAACCAAGCAGGGCGCATAGTAATAATAACAATTGCAGCAATATGACGCAACACAGCAATCTATAACCCCCTGACATGCGCACACACAAACAAACACACTGACAAACACAAGAGCGCTGGCACGCGCGTGTATTGATACCCTAATGCAGAAAAGGTGTCGATTGGGCAAAGACGCGACCGAACAGCCGTTTTCAGGCCCGTCCCGCCCGACTTTTGCCGCTTACAGACTCCGAGGCACCAAGCAGCATGGCACTGTATGCATACACCCCCTCCCCCATGTTTGATGCGTGTGGCGCCGATTGTGGCGACTCCGGAGCCTAAGTGCCGAGAAAGCTAGTTTCGGGCAAGAAATCGGGTAGAGTGTACGCACCGAAAACCAAGCAGGGCGCCAGTAATAATGACAATATCCACCAATATGACGCACCAGCAATCTGCAGGGTCCCCCTGACACACAAACAAACACACTGACAAACACAAGCGCGCGCGCGCTCGCGTGTATTGATACCCATACCCCTGCAGAAAAGGTGCGTTTGGGCAAAGACGCGACCGAACAGCCGTTTTCAGCCCGTCCCGCCCCGACTTTTGCGCGCTTACAGACTCGAGCACCAAACAGCAGGCACTGTATGCATACACCCCCTCCCACCATGTTTGATGCGTGTGGCGCCGGACTTGTGGCGACTCCGGAGCCCTCAAGTGCCGAGAAAGCTAGTTTCGGGCAAGGAAATCGGGTAGAGTGTACGCACCGAAAACCAAGCAGGGCGCACAGTAATAATGACAATAGCCAGCAATTGACGCCCCACAGCAATCTGCAGGGTCCCCCTGACATGCGCGCACACAAAACAAACACACTGACAAACACAAGCGCGCGCGCGCTCGCATGTATTGATATACCCATACCCCTGCAGAAAAGGTGCCGTTTGGGGCAAAGACGCGACCCGAACAGCCGTTTTCAGGCCCGTCCCGCCCCGACTTTTGCGCGCTTACAGACTCCGAGGCACCAAGACAGCATGGCACTGTATGCATACACCCCCTCCCACCATGTTTGATGCGTGTGGCGCCGGACTTGTGGCGACTCCGGAGCCCTCAAGTGCCGAGAAAGCTAGTTTCGGGCAAGGAAATCGGGTAGAGTGTACGCACGAAAACCAAGCAGGGCGCACAGTAATAATGACAATATCCAGCAATATGACGCAGCACAGCAATCTGCAGGGTCCCCCTGACATGCCGCACACAAACAAAACACACTGACAAACACAAGCGCGCGCGCGCTCGCGTGTATTGATACCCATACCCTGCAGAAAAGGTGCCGTTTGGGGCAAAGACGCGACCCGAACAGCCGTTTTCAGGCCCGTCCCGCCCCGACTTTTGCGCGCTTACAGACTCCGAGGCACCAAGACAGCATGGCACTGTATGCATACACCCCCTCCCACCATGTTTGATGCGTGTGGCGCCGGACTTGTGGCGACTCCGGAGCCCTCAAGTGCCGAGAAAGCTAGTTTCGGGCAAGGAAATCGGGTAGAGTGTACGCACCGAAAACCAAGCAGGGCGCACAGTAATAATGACAATATCCAGCAATATGACGCACACAGCAATCTGCAGGGTCCCCCTGACATGCGCGCACACAAACAAACACACTGACAAACACAAGCGCGCGCGCGCTCGCGTGTATTGATACCCATACCCCTGCAGAAAAGGTGCCGTTTGGGGCAAAGACGCGACCCGAACAGCCGTTTTCAGGCCCGTCCCGCCCCGACTTTTGCGCGCTTACAGACTCCGAGGCACCAAGACAGCATGGCACTGTATGCATACACCCCCTCCCACCATGTTTGATGCGTGTGGCGCCGGACTTGTGGCGACTCCGGAGCCCTCAAGTGCCGAGAAAGCTAGTTTCGGGCAAGGAAATCGGGTAGAGTGTACGCACCGAAAACCAAGCAGGGCGCACAGTAATAATGACAATATCCAGCAATATGACGCAGCACAGCAATCTGCAGGGTCCCCCTGACATGCGCGCACACAAACAAACACACTGACAAACACAAGCGCGCGCGCGCTCGCGTGTATTGATACCCATACCCCTGCAGAAAAGGTGCCGTTTGGGGCAAAGACGCGACCCGAACAGCCGTTTTCAGGCCCGTCCCGCCCCGACTTTTGCGCGCTTACAGACTCCGAGGCACCAAGACAGCATGGCACTGTATGCATACACCCCCTCCCACCATGTTTGATGCGTGTGGCGCCGGACTTGTGGCGACTCCGGAGCCCTCAAGTGCCGAGAAAGCTAGTTTCGGGCAAGGAAATCGGGTAGAGTGTACGCACCGAAAACCAAGCAGGGCGCACAGTAATAATGACAATATCCAGCAATATGACGCACCACAGCAATCTGCAGGGTCCCCCTGACATGCGCGCACACAAACAAACACACTGACAAACACAAGCGCGCGCGCGCTCGCGTGTATTGATACCCATACCCCTGCAGAAAAGGTGCCGTTTGGGGCAAAGACGCGACCCGAACAGCCGTTTTCAGGCCCGTCCCGCCCCGACTTTTGCGCGCTTACAGACTCCGAGGCACCAAGACAGCATGGCACTGTATGCATACACCCCTCCCACCATGTTTGATGCGTGTGGCGCCGGACTTGTGGCGACTCCGGAGCCCTCAAGTGCCGAGAAAGCTAGTTTCGGGCAAGGAAATCGGGTAGAGTGTACGCACCGAAAACCAAGCAGGGCGCACAGTAATAATGACAATATCCAGCAATATGACGCACCACAGCAATCTGCAGGGTCCCCTGACATGCGCGCACACAAACAAACACACTGACAAACACAAGCGCGCGCGCGCTCGCGTGTATTGATACCCATACCCCTGCAGAAAAGGTGCCGTTTGGGGCAAAGACGCGACCCGAACAGCCGTTTTCAGGCCCGTCCCGCCCCGACTTTTGCGCGCTTACAGACTCCGAGGCACCAAGACAGCATGGCACTGTATGCATACACCCCCTCCCACCATGTTTGATGCGTGTGGCGCCGGACTTGTGGCGACTCCGGAGCCCTCAAGTGCCGAGAAAGCTAGTTTCGGGCAAGGAAATCGGGTGTAGAGTGTACGCACCGAAAACCAAGCAGGGCGCACAGTAATAATGACAATATCCAGCAATATGACGCACCACAGCAATCTGCAGGGTCCCCCTGACATGCGCGCACACAAACAAACACACTGACAAACACAAGCGCGCGCGCGCTCGCGTGTATTGATACCCATACCCCTGCAGAAAAGGTGCCGTTTGGGGCAAAGACGCGACCCGAACAGCCGTTTTCAGGCCCGTCCCGCCCCGACTTTTGCGCGCTTACAGACTCCGAGGCACCAAGACAGCATGGCACTGTATGCATACACCCCCTCCCACCATGTTTGATGCGTGTGGCGCCGGACTTGTGGCGACTCCGGAGCCCTCAAGTGCCGAGAAAGCTAGTTTCGGGCAAGGAAATCGGGTAGAGTGTACGCACCGAAAACCAAGCAGGGCGCACAGTAATAATGACAATATCCAGCAATATGACGCACCACAGCAATCTGCAGGGTCCCCCTGACATGCGCGCACACAAACAAACACACTGACAAACACAAGCGCGCGCGCGCTCGCGTGTATTGATACCCATACCCCTGCAGAAAAGGTGCCGTTTGGGGCAAAGACGCGACCCGAACAGCCGTTTTCAGGCCCGTCCCGCCCCGACTTTTGCGCGCTTACAGACTCCGAGGCACCAAGACAGCATGGCACTGTATGCATACACCCCCTCCCACCATGTTTGATGCGTGTGGCGCCGGACTTGTGGCGACTCCGGAGCCCTCAAGTGCCGAGAAAGCTAGTTTCGGGCAAGGAAATCGGGTAGAGTGTACGCACCGAAAACCAAGCAGGGCGCACAGTAATAATGACAATATCCAGCAATATGACGCACCACAGCAATCTGCAGGGTCCCCTGACATGCGCGCACACAAACAAACACACTGACAAACACAAGCGCGCGCGCGCTCGCGTGTATTGATACCCATACCCCTGCAGAAAAGGTGCCGTTTGGGGCAAAGACGCGACCCGAACAGCCGTTTTCAGGCCCGTCCCGCCCCGACTTTTGCGCGCTTACAGACTCCGAGGCACCAAGACAGCATGGCACTGTATGCATACACCCCCTCCCACCATGTTTGATGCGTGTGGCGCCGGACTTGTGGCGACTCCGGAGCCCTCAAGTGCCGAGAAAGCTAGTTTCGGGCAAGGAAATCGGGTAGAGTGTACGCACCGAAAACCAAGCAGGGCGCACAGTAATAATGACAATATCCAGCAATATGACGCACCACAGCAATCTGCAGGGTCCCCCTGACATGCGCGCACACAAACAAACACACTGACAAACACAAGCGCGCGCGCGCTCGCGTGTATTGATACCCATACCCCTGCAGAAAAGGTGCCGTTTGGGGCAAAGACGCGACCCGAACAGCCGTTTTCAGGCCCGTCCCGCCCCGACTTTTGCGCGCTTACAGACTCCGAGGCACCAAGACAGCATGGCACTGTATGCATACACCCCCTCCCACCATGTTTGATGCGTGTGGCGCCGGACTTGTGGCGACTCCGGAGCCCTCAAGTGCCGAGAAAGCTAGTTTCGGGCAAGGAAATCGGGTAGAGTGTACGCACCGAAAACCAAGCAGGGCGCACAGTAATAATGACAATATCCAGCAATATGACGCACCACAGCAATCTGCAGGGTCCCCCTGACATGCGCGCACACAAACAAACACACTGACAAACACAAGCGCGCGCGCGCTCGCGTGTATTGATACCATACCCCTGCAGAAAAGGTGCCGTTTGGGGCAAAGACGCGACCGAACAGCCGTTTTCAGGCCCGTCCCGCCCCGACTTTTGCGCGCTTACAGACTCCGAGGCACCAAGACAGCATGGCACTGTATGCATACACCCCCTCCCACCATGTTTGATGCGTGTGGCGCCGGACTTGTGGCGACTCCGGAGCCTCAAGTGCCGAGAAAGCTAGTTTCGGGCAAGGAAATCGGGTAGAGTGTACGCACCGAAAACCAAGCAGGGCGCACAGTAATAATGACAATATCCACCAATATGACGCACCACAGCAATCTGCAGGGTCCCCTGACATGCGCGCACACAAACAAACACACTGACAAACACAAGCGCGCGCGCGCTCGCGTGTATTGATACCCATACCCCAGAAAAGGTGCCGTTTGGGGCAAGAGCGACCGAACAGCCGTTTTCAGGCCCGTCCGCCCCGACTTTTGCGCGCTTACAGACTCCGAGGCACCAAGACAGCATGGCACTGTATGCATCACCCCCTCCCACCATGTTGATGCGTGTGGCGCGGATTGTGGCGACTCCGGAGCCCTCAAGTGCCGAGAAAGTGTTTCGGGCAAGGAAATCGGGTAGAGTGTACGCACCGAAAACCAAGCAGGGCGCACAGTAATAATGACAATATCCACAATATGACGCACCACAGCAATCTGCAGGGTCCCTGACATGCGCGCACACAAACAAACACACTGACAAACACAAGCGCGCGCGCGCTCGCGTGTATTGTACCATACCCTGCAGAAAAGGTGCCGTTTGGGCAAAGACGCGACCGAACAGCCGTTTTCAGGCCCGTCCCGCCCGACTTTTGCGCGCTTACAGACTCCGAGGCACCAAGACAGCATGGCACTGTATGCATACACCCCCTCCCACCATGTTTGATGCGTGTGGCGCCGGATTGTGGCGACTCCGGAGCCCTCAAGTGCGAGAAAGCTAGTTTCGGGCAAGGAAATCGGGTAGAGTGTACGCACCGAAACCAAGCAGGGCGCACAGTAATAATGACAATATCCACAATATGACGCACACAGCAATCTGCAGGGTCCCCCTGACATGCGCGCACACAACAAAACACTGACAAACACAAGCGCGCGCGCGCTCGCGTGTATTGATACCCATACCCTGCAGAAAAGGTGCCGTTTGGGGCAAGCACCCGAACACCGTTTTCAGGCCCGTCCCGCCCCGACTTTTGCGCGCTTACAGACTCCGAGGCACCAAGACAGCATGGCACTGTATGCATACACCCCCTCCCACCATGTTTGATGCGTGTGGCGCCGGACTTGTGGCGACTCCGGAGCCCTCAAGTGCCGAGAAAGCTAGTTTCGGGCAAGGAAATCGGGTAGAGTGTACGCACCGAAAACCAAGCAGGGCGCACAGTAATAATGACAATATCCAGCAATATGACGCACCACAGCAATCTGCAGGGTCCCCCTGACATGCGCGCACACAAACAAACACACTGACAAACACAAGCGCGCGCGCGCTCGCGTGTATTGATACCCATACCCCTGCAGAAAAGGTGCCGTTTGGGGCAAAGACGCGACCCGAACAGCCGTTTTCAGGCCCGTCCCGCCCCGACTTTTGCGCGCTTACAGACTCCGAGGCACCAAGACAGCATGGCACTGTATGCATACACCCCCTCCCACCATGTTTGATGCGTGTGGCGCCGGACTTGTGGCGACTCCGGAGCCCTCAAGTGCCGAGAAAGCTAGTTTCGGGCAAGGAAATCGGGTAGAGTGTACGCACCGAAAACCAAGCAGGGCGCACAGTAATAATGACAATATCCAGCAATATGACGCACCACAGCAATCTGCAGGGTCCCCCTGACATGCGCGCACACAAACAAACACACTGACAAAACACAAGCGCGCGCGCGCTCGCGTGTATTGATACCCATACCCCTGCAGAAAAGGTGCCGTTTGGGGCAAAGACGCGACCCGAACAGCCGTTTTCAGGCCCGTCCCGCCCCGACTTTTGCGCGCTTACAGACTCCGAGGCACCAAGACAGCATGGCACTGTATGCATACACCCCCTCCCACCATGTTTGATGCGTGTGGCGCCGGACTTGTGGCGACTCCGGAGCCCTCAAGTGCCGAGAAAGCTAGTTTCGGGCAAGGAAATCGGGTAGAGTGTACGCACCGAAAACCAAGCAGGGCGCACAGTAATAATGACAATATCCAGCAATATGACGCACCACAGCAATCTGCAGGGTCCCCCTGACATGCGCGCACACAAACAAACACACTGACAAACACAAGCGCGCGCGCGCTCGCGTGTATTGATACCCATACCCCTGCAGAAAAGGTGCCGTTTGGGGCAAAGACGCGACCCGAACAGCCGTTTTCAGGCCCGTCCCGCCCCGACTTTTGCGCGCTTACAGACTCCGAGGCACCAAGACAGCATGGCACTGTATGCATACACCCCCTCCCACCATGTTTGATGCGTGTGGCGCCGGACTTGTGGCGACTCCGGAGCCCTCAAGTGCCGAGAAAGCTAGTTTCGGGCAAGGAAATCGGGTAGAGTGTACGCACCGAAAACCAAGCAGGGCGCACAGTAATAATGACAATATCCACAATATGACGCACCACAGCAATCTGCAGGGTCCCCCTGACATGCGCGCACACAAACAAACACACTGACAAACACAAGCGCGCGCGCGCTCGCGTGTATTGATACCCATACCCCTGCAGAAAAGGTGCCGTTTGGGGCAAAGACGCGACCCGAACAGCCGTTTTCAGGCCCGTCCCGCCCCGACTTTTGCGCGCTTACAGACTCCGAGGCACCAAGACAGCATGGCACTGTATGCATACACCCCCTCCCACCATGTTTGATGCGTGTGGCGCCGGACTTGTGGCGACTCCGGAGCCCTCAAGTGCCGAGAAAGCTAGTTTCGGGCAAGGAAATCGGGTAGAGTGTACGCACCGAAAACCAAGCAGGGCGCACAGTAATAATGACAATATCCAGCAATATGACGCACCACAGCAATCTGCAGGGTCCCCCTGACATGCGCGCACACAAACAAACACACTGACAAACACAAGCGCGCGCGCGCTCGCGTGTATTGATACCCATACCCCTGCAGAAAAGGTGCCGTTTGGGGCAAAGACGCGACCCGAACAGCCGTTTTCAGGCCCGTCCCGCCCCGACTTTTGCGCGCTTACAGACTCCGAGGCACCAAGACAGCATGGCACTGTATGCATACACCCCCTCCCACCATGTTTGATGCGTGTGGCGCCGGACTTGTGGCGACTCCGGAGCCCTCAAGTGCCGAGAAAGCTAGTTTCGGGCAAGGAAATCGGGTAGAGTGTACGCACCGAAAACCAAGCAGGGCGCACAGTAATAATGACAATATCCACAATATGACGCACCACAGCAATCTGCAGGGTCCCCCTGACATGCGCGCACACAAACAAACACACTGACAAACACAAGCGCGCGCGCGCTCGCGTGTATTGATACCCATACCCCTGCAGAAAAGGTGCCGTTTGGGGCAAAGACGCGACCCGAACAGCCGTTTTCCAGGCCCGTCCCGCCCCGACTTTTGCGCGCTTACAGACTCCGAGGCACCAAGACAGCATGGCACTGTATGCATACACCCCCTCCCACCATGTTTGATGCGTGTGGCGCCGGACTTGTGGCGACTCCGGAGCCCTCAATGCCGAGAAAGCTAGTTTCGGGCAAGGAAATCGGGTAGAGTGTACGCACCGAAAACCAAGCAGGGCGCACAGTAATAATGACAATATCCACCAATATGACGCACCACAGCAATCTGCAGGGTCCCCCTGACATGCGCGCACAAAAAAACAAACACACTGTACAAACACAAGCCGCGCGCGCTCGCGTGTATTTTTTAGCCATACCCCCCGCAGAAAAGGGGCCCTTTTGGGGGCAAAGACGCGACTCGAACAGCCCTTTTCCCCAGGCCCCCCCCGACTTTTGCGCGCTTACGACTCCGAGGGACCCAAAACAAACAGGGGACGGGAAACATACACCCCCCCCCACCATGGTTTTATGCGTGTGGGGGCCCCGGGCTTGGGCGACCTTTCCCAGCCCTCAAGTGCCGAGAAAGCTATTTTTGGGGCAAGGGAAAACGGGGAAGGTGACTCACCGAAAACCCCAAACAGGGCGCACAGTAATAAAAGACAATATCCACCAAAAATGACGCACCCCCAGGGCAGCAATTCACCCCTTTTAAAATCGCGGGAAAAACCAAAACACACCTTTGACAAAAACAACCCGGGGCCCCCCGGCTCGGCTTTTTAATTGTGAATTTTGCCCCAAAACCCCCCCAGAAAAGGTTTCCGTTTGGGGCCCCAAAGAAAGGGGGACTAAGGAACCTCGAAAAAAAGGCCGTTTTTTCGGCCTTCCGTTCCCGCCCCAACCCCCCCTTTCCCCTTTCCCGGAAAACCCGAAAACCAAACAGCCCCCCCCCCTGGAAAAAGGAAACCCTACCCCCCCTTTTCCCCCAAACCCCTTTTTTTTATTCCGTTTTTTCCCCGGAATTTTTGGGGACTTTTCCCACCCCCTCAAAAGTGCCCCGGGGAAAAAAAAATTTCGGGGGAAAGGAAATTTTTTGGGTTTTTTTGAATTAAACCCCGCCCCAAAACCCAACAGGGGCCGTAATTTTTGAACCCAATTTTTTTCCAACCCCCAAAACCAAAGCACCCCAATCCCTTCAGGTTTCCCCCTACCCTCCGCAAAAAAAAAACAAACACACTTAGCAAACACAAGCTCCGGAAAGCGCCCCCTGTAAAATTTTTTATAACCATCCCCCCCCCTTTTTTTAAAACCAAAAGGGCCTTTTTTGGGGCTAAAGAAAAAGCCGGCTGTTGAACACCTTTTCCCGGCCCTCCCCCCCGGGGCTTGTGGGCCCTTTAAAAAACTTTTCCGGGGGTAACCAAAACAGCATTGGCAAAAATTGCAAAAAAATCCCCAAAAAAAGGGGGATGCGGTTTGGGTTGGCCGGCCAAAATTTGTGCCCATATAACCCCCCCCCCCCCAACCCCCCAAGGTTTCCGAAAAAAAGCAGTTTTTCCGGGCCCAAGGAAAACGGGTAAATTAACCCCCCCCGGAAAAACCAAATCCCGGAAAGGGGCACAATAAATAATGACAATTTTTTCCCCCCCCAAAAAACCCCCAGCACCCCCGGCAATCTAAAAAGGGTCCCCCGCTGCGCGCACAACCGGCCCCCAAACAAAACCCCACACAAACACAACCCGAAAGCGCTTTTCCTTAATTTTAGGCCATCCCCTGAAAAAGAAAAAAAATTTCCTTTGGGGCAAAAAACGGAAAATTTTAACACCGGGTTTTCAAAGGGCCCCCCCCAACTTTTCCCTTAAACCTCCCAAAAGGGCCCCCAAAAAAGCAAAAAAAACAAAAAGCATACACCCCCACATATTAAATAATTACATGGATACAGCATTCATTCATGCAGGTATACGACATGCATGCACAGAACGGCAGACACAAACTGCTACAATCGTACACCCCTTTCAACCCTCCCCCTCCCCCACTTTGTTTTTATTTCAATGCTCAGAGGGTACATTTTTTGGTCTGTCATAATAGCAAACCATGCCTAGTGCTGTTGTTAAGCACCTCACAATTCAGGCCTATTGCATCCCTCTTCAGCGTAGGAGAGGATGTGTAATCCTTAAAGTCTTTCTGCAAAAAGGTAGACGAATGGACCAAGAAGGCTGACATTAGACATAAATGTGGTGACAAAAAGAAAATGACCAAGGCAGAAACAAGGAGAGAGATAGAACAGAGAATTTGAAAAGAGAATTAGCAGAAAAGTTCCAGAAAGTGGTGATGCTATCTGTACTGATACCCCCCCCCCCCCCCCCTCCACTTTACCCCCACTGGAAGATTTGTCTATCTGATATCTCAGATTGTAAGGAGACTTTAACAGACACTTAAGCAAACTGCCGCCAACTTTTCTTTCACAGAACTGGGTCACATTCCCAACTCCTGTCCTCAGTGTTCTAAATTCAGCCACCAATCACAGCAAGGCAGCACCTTGTTTGAATAGAAGCCTAAGCTGCCACATTTCCCCCTCAACTTGAATTTCAAAACAAACCCGTGCTGCTTTTGTGGCCACGCTGACAGATCTAAATGAGGTCGCCCAC
>CM060331.1:9307732-9315232 GCA_030674155.1 Stramonita haemastoma | reverse complement strand
ATAATATCTATATCTATTTCTATATATATATATTATATATATATATTATAAATTTAAAGTCTGTCCCGAGCCTAAGGCTCATCAGGCCGGTGCTTATCCGGTTTCTGTGGCGTTATGCGACTGAGAGTCATAGACTCCCCTCTGGATAGGACGCCAGTCTATCGCAGGGTTAACCCCCAACACAAGGTTGGTAACCCCTTTTACACCTGGGTGGGGTGAGAAAATAGCCGTAAAGTGCCTTTCCAAGGGCACAAACGCCATAGCCGAAAGCTAGGATCGAACCCCAACCTTTAGATTACGAGTCCAACGCCCTAACCACTAGACTACAGCGGCTATATATATATATATATATATATATATATATATATATATAATATATAATATATATATATATATATGATTCCTGTTTCTTTTTGTTTTTTGTGGATCCTTTCGAATGATTTTTTATCCTGGGATATTATAAATTAGTGTCTACCATGTGCTTTAACAGTCTTGATTCAGAAAACCCTAGTATGTGAAATGGTTTGCTGCCATGGTTTCTAATAAGTGTTGATACGTCTTCAATTTTATTAACTGCATGATTGATATTTAAATAGAAAATTCGTAGCCCTTCCCTAGAGGGCCACGTGTTGTGTCTTGAACGCATCTATTTGTGCTGATTTTTGCCGGAAATATGAGAGATAGAGGGGGGAGAATAAGTAAAGAAGAAAACAACATGAAACAAACTGGAAAGAACCCCAAGTGGGAGGGAGGAGGGAAAGGGGGATCCCATGAGTGGAGTGGAGACAGGACCCTGATGCTATCTGGTCCACTGGCCAGCTGGCTGACTTGGGTGTAGGCAGGCAGTCCATTTATTGGAGAAATACCGCCCCCAGTGCCACTAGCCGGGTGTCCAGTGCTGATGGGGGGCATCACCTACCTCCAGGCGTGGGGGCTGGAAATGACAGGATAAACAGGGTACAGTGCTGGAAATGACAGGATAAACAGTACAGTGCTGGGAATGACAGGATAAACAGGGTACAGTGCTGGCAATGACAGGATAAACAGGGTACAGTGCTGGCAATGACAGGATAAACAGGGTACAGTGCTGGCAATGACAGGATAAACAGGGTACAGTGCTGGCAATGACAGGATAAACAGGGTACAGTGCTGGCAAATGACAGGATAAACAGGGGTAAGCAGCCAGCCAGACCTACCCCAGTGCCGATGTTAGGATGTGGAGGCTGGGCCATGTGCTGATAGTGTAGTCTTCTGGCTTACGCTAAACCCTACAGCTGTTTGTGCTCCTAAATGTCTACTAGGAAACAATGCAGAGTGTAGACAGCATGTCTTTCAAATTGGCTATTGGCGTTCCTGTGGGCCTACATGCATCAAGTTTATAAATGTAGGCTGGAATAAAAGTTAAGTTAAAGTCTGTCCCAAGCCTAAGGCTCATCAGGCCGGTGCTTATCCGGTTTCTGTGGCGTTAAGCGACTGAGAGTCATAGACTCCCCTGGATAGGACGCCAGTCTATCGCAGGATTAACCCCCAACACAAGGTGCTAACCCTTTACACCTGGGTGGGGTGAGAAAATAGCCGTAAAGTGCCTTTTCCAAGGGCACAACGCCATAGCGGAAAGCTGGGATCGAACCCGCAACCTTTAGATTACGAGTCCAATGCCTAACCACTAGACTACAGCAACGGCTAGGCTGGAATAGGTATCCTACATTTTGAAGAGCAAATTCGGCCTGCTTCCCAAAGTACATTTGAAGAAGTTCTACTATTAAGAATTCTAATTTAAAAGAACTTAAGATAAAATCTGATAGAGCCAAGTCTATTCAATCACTGACAACAATCAGCTCATACACTTCAGACCTGTTCATATCTTCAGGAATGAACGTCAGAAGTGTAGCTCCTCGACCAGCTTTTCTACCATTCCAAAGTGGAAACTAAACAGAGCTGAGTTTGATATTGATTATACTAATAAATTATAAGAAAAGAAGAAAGCCCTGGTTTTAGCTGCTGTAGCTACAGCAGCTAGCTATAGCTACAGGTTCAAAATATCTTTTAAAATGAAATGTAATACAAATACTATGATAACTGAAATTTGTATAGCGCTATATCTTAACTAAACCACAATCAAAGCGCTGGCATTTCACATGCGTAACATAACCAAGCTACGGACATGCAACAAATCACAATCACTTTAACTTGTTTAAATACACTAGCGAACGCACGTGCATGCACGTACAGACATACATGCACACACACCACACATACTGACAAGCACAACCCCCAGCCCCCCCCCCCCCCCCCCGGCACACACACACATGCACGCATGCGCGTGCTTGTGTAGGGCGAGCAGCATAATCACTGTGCCGGGATGGTGTGGATTCGGGCGGTTTAAAAAATAAAAGATAGAAAAAACAATAGCAAAGAAAAAACACTTCAAGATTAAACATCCCTACATGTCGGCCACACACACATTCACACACACACAACACGCGCGCGCGCTCTCGTGTTTGTGTGTGTGTGTGTGTGTGTGCGTCTTGCTTGCTTGTGTGTGTGTGTGTATGCGCGCACGCGTGGCGACGACCCTGCACTCTGTTGTGGTGCATCATAATGTATACTATCATTATGTTATGTGCAATAGGGGAGAGTCCCCAAACACCAAACAGGTGACTCATACCGAACAGCCCATTTCTCCAAAACAGGATTTAACTGCTCAAAATGTGATCGTGCGAGACGGTGAAGTACCATCCCTGTATGAAAAATAATGGCCGAGAAATGTGGCCCACGAAAATGCTGAGTTATTTTATGATTTTAAGCTTCTCACTGCTGTTTTTGACGTCGGGAAAGTTTGGTTAAAGAATGGTTCTGAGCTTCTTTAAGTGAAAACATATAGTTTAACGAAATTAAATGATCTATCTTCCAGTCAATAAAGTCCTTTTAAAAGCAATCACCTGAACATTGTCTGAACAGGACAATACTTAAAGAAAATTGGGAAAGTTTCAACTACCACACCTCAATGGTTCAAAGTCAGAAGGGTGTTCGGTATTCGGACTCTTGTGGTCGGGTTTTGACTCCCGCTTTCTTTTGATTTTATTTTTCCACATTCTTCTTTTATTCTTATAAATTTATGTTTTTCTACTTTTAGAATCGTTTTATTACTTGTACAAGTCTATCTATCATAGTCTTTGCTTAGTTTAGAGATTAAGTGTTCTTAGTAAAAGTCTATAACATCAATTTATTCTGAAATCTTGATCCTCATAGATAAACGTATAATCTCTCTGTCTCTGCTCTTCTGTCTGTCTGTCTGTCTGTCTGTCTGTCTGTCTGTCTGTCTGTCTGTCTGTCTGTCTGTCTGTCTCTGTTTTCGTCTGTCTGTCTGTCTGTCTGTCTCTCTCTCTCTCTCTCTCTCTCTCTCTCTCTCTCTCCTCTCTCTCTCTCCTCTCTCTCTCCCTCCTCTCTCTCTCTCTCTCTCTCCTCTCTCTCTCTCTCTCTCTCCTCTCCTCCTCTCTCTCTCTCCCTCCTCTCTCTCTCTCCTCTCTCTCTCCCTCTCTCTCTCCTCTCTCTCTCTCTCTCTCTCTCTCTCTCTCTCTCTCTCTCTCTCTCTCTTCTCAGTTGTTTATCTCATTATGTTCTCTTGTTTGCTCTTTATCTATTAGCGCTTTTTTATAATCAAAATCATCATTTCACTGTGATTTCTGATTTTCGTTTTCTGAATGAGCGCAAACTTTATTACTTTATCATAATTGCTGTCCTTATTTCTTGTCTGTTGTTTGGTACTGGGTTTAGTTTCTTGTTTTTAGTATTTCATTATTCTTGTTTTTGTTTAGTTTAAAGCTTTTTTCATCTTGATTTTATCCCTGATAAGAGCGGGGACTGGATGTTAAAAAGCACACGAGTACTTATTCGTTATCCTTGAATAAAAGAATTTGCCTTGCCTTGCATTGCCTCTCTCGCTCTGGTTCATAACAACAACAAATTATATAAAAAAAACAGAAACAAAAACAGCCAATAAACAAAAGCTTGTGGTGTGTGTGTGTGTGTGTGTGTGTGTGTGTGTGTGTGTGTGTGTGTGTGTGTGTGTGTGTGTGTGTGTGTGTGTGTGTGTGCTTGTGTGTGTGTGTGTGTGTGTGTGTGTGTGTGTGTGTGTGTTGTGTGTGTGTTGTGTGTGTGTGTGTGTGCTTGTGTGTGTGTGTGTGTGTGCTTGTGTGTGTGGCTTGTGTGTGTGTGGTGTGTGTGTGTGTGTGTGTGTGTGTGTGTGTGTGTTCGATTTCATTTAAAGTCTTTTCACAAAATTGGATATTAGATGGAGAAAGGGGATGGGGGGTGGAGTCTGGATCATAGGAGGTGGATGTGCACAAATTTTTGATACGAGTGGACAAATAAATGGAAATCAGATGACTGATCTACTATGGAAGCTGCAGTATGCAACTACTGAATAATAGTTATGTACCACAAGCAACAATAATAACAACATTTCAGAAAAAAAATACCCGCCAAAAAGCCTCATTTGTAACCACATCTAAAAAGTGAAAGGTAAACCGTTACCAAGGATAACAACCTATACAAGAAATTGTAGTTTGTGCTCTGAAACTTCAGTGCGATGCAAAAGATAGAGTCTAAATCATATAATGAAATATGCAGCAATACATGTATCCAATTCATACCATTTGGAAAGCTCTATGGACACGATCACAGCCAGTCTCCAATATCAAGCCTCGAACACATAAGCTTGAAATTAGAATTCTCCGGTTGGCATTAATCCTACCACAGCTGAAAGAATCTTGCTGACCAATCTTACACATGAAATTTAACAAGTACGCATAATCCAACACACTAATTAAACAGAAACTGGTAATACCTAGCACTTTATCAATAAATGTGAGAATTTTTTTATTAAAATGAGATTTCAGGCCATGATTGGCAGACTATAGACATTATCTTACTTCCAGTGATTCTTGATTAAACAGAATAAAAAAACAGCATCCAAATTAGATGACAACCTAATCTTATCAGCAACACCCACTACTCGGGACAGTGAAGTGTCAACATAAGGGACAAAAAAGCTATTCAAAGGATTTGTCAAACAACTGAACTTCCAAAACAAATTGCGCAAAATGGACAGAAAACTACATGAAAACTTTAAATGGAATGCAATTGTTGTTAAAATACATAAAATCAGAGATGTAACTTAAATGTGCAGAATGGTAACACGCATTAAAGCAAAACAAAAATGAGTTGAACGCATGGGTTATGATACAACATTTTTATGTGTAGTAGGCAGACTCAATAGAACACTTTAGGATTGTAAACATTAGGCCTTTGGACAAGCTTAGAATGTATGTAATAGATCACAAATGCTTGTAACATAACTTTTTCCGAACTAGTCATTTAGGATAGATCAACCAGAACAAACAGATATAGCAATTCGATTTGATACTGCTGCTTGACTAAGTTACACAATACAAAGCAATACTTATGGTCATGAAACCAAAATTTTCTAGTATCAACAAAGCTACTAATATGGTGTTAAAACGAGCAGTATAATGCACTGATATTGCAACAACCTTATGAATTTTAAGGAATGGAGTATTATAAAGCACATTTCTGTCCACCATAAATATTTAATCCATAGTATTTTAAAAATATATTATTAAAAAAATATAACAAAAAGGAAACGGAACGAAACAAAATCAAATTTGAGAGTCTCATAAATAAGTCTTACGTAATGAAAAGAAAAAAGCACTGTTTGCCTATTTCTGTTGAGGATTTTTAGGGCCCATATGTGTGGTGCATGGGATGTATGTATGCATGTGTTTCCGTAATTGTATGTACGTATGTAGGTGTATGTGTGTGTATGCGTGTGTGTGTGTGTGTGTGTGTGTGTGTGTGTGTGTGTGTGTGTGTGTGTGTGTGTGTGTGTGAGTGTGAGTGTGTGTATGTGTGCTGTGTGTATGTATGTTGTAGGCATTATATGCATATTATGAATGAGGGTATTTGAACGTTGTATAATTACTTACAATATTAGTATGCAGTCATGAACATACGATTTATTTTCAATGCTAATGCCTGTCATGCATATATGTTTTTGTAACAACAAAATGAATTAAACAACAGTTAAAAAAAAAAAAGATCAAAGGAGAGCATAAAAAAAAAGTGAAAGGTAAAACCGTACGTCTAACAATAACCAAGAAATGTGTGTGTGGGAAGGGGGGAGAGGCGTGGGTGCGTGCGTGCCAGAAGTGGTAGGTCTACAAGTCCTTAGTAATGAATAGCGCTAATAATGGAGCATCATTATATTGCAAAGCTCTATGGACAACGGAATCACTGGCGTCAGCTATGACAGCGTCAAAGACAAGAGGCTTGAAATTGAGCAACTGCAAGAGATGATGGCATTCCTCCTACCACACTGAAAGAGCATCTTGATGGGAAGCACCTGGGAAGATTTTCAATTCTTCCCCCAGCACTAGAAAAAGAACTGGATGACCGTATTATAAAATGTGAGAGCATGCTTTTTGGCCTGACTGGAAAGACGTTATGGCCCTAGCATATGAGATAGTGACAGGAACAACATTCCCCATGTCTTTAATGACAAAAAAAAAGACAGCAGGAAAAAAGATGGCTGAAGATCTTCTTGCAGCAACACCCAAACTTCAGTGAGGCAGCTGGAGCCAACATCAATGGCATGACACAGAGCTTCAACAGGGATGGTGTCAACAGGGTCTCTGATCTTCTTCAGAAACAAATTCAGATCAAAGGACTCAATAGGACGACAATTTACAATGATGATGAAACTGTTGTTACATGTCACAGAAATCTAGAGATTTTTTAAGTAGAATGGACCGTATTAAAAAAAAAAAAAGTAAACCCGACAGCAGGTAAGCTAAGACATTTTTAGGAGTAGGCTACCTATAAGAACACCAAGTAAAATGGTATAGGGCATTGGTTTGTATTGATTCACCTACAAATGTTCTAGATACTGTTTAAGTTACTACAACCGAGTCCAAACAGATTGCAATTCAATGCTTACCAAATCCTGTTGGAACTAGATAAAAATGGAAAAGAATATTAGGTACCATTGGAAAAGAAAAATCTATACAAAACAGGACGTAATATTGTGTGGTTGCAACAAAGGGTTGGTGATGATATGTGCTCATTTACATATATTTAGGCAGAGAATAGTTGATATGCACACATGGTGTGGTGTGCCACCATAGAATATTACATCCTGTTTTGTATAGATTTTTCCTTTTTCAATGGTAACGCGACGAACCATTAAATAATTTACAGCTCTCCTATCAGAGATATGAGAACTATAAAATCATTTAATAACAGCACTTTCGCCCCTATTTTTGTCTGACGGAACTCTCTTTCTAGCGCCAAATATTGTGCAGCGCTGGTAATGTTGCTGGTTTCCCAGCCCTTAGTCAGTCAGGGTGAAAAGAACAAGGGGGGGGGGGCGAAGAGGATATGCATGTATATCCGCCATCACGCAGGCAAGTCAGCTGAGGT
>CM060331.1:9290232-9302732 GCA_030674155.1 Stramonita haemastoma | reverse complement strand
CTTGCTGAAGTAAAAACAGACAGACAGAAAAAGAAACTTGATAACTTGCTGACACTCAGCTGGAGGTCTAAGCCATAATTATGCAGTGAGAAACCAATGGAGTGGCAGGGTTGGAATTTGTGTGCACACATTGAGGAAGTACTTACACATTACACACACCCCACACACACACACACACACACACACACACACACACACACACACACACACACACACACACACACACCACACACACACACACACAAATCTTTCGAATTAGACTGTAAACTGAGGCCCCGTGTACGAATGCACGCAGAACATCTTGCGCACACGTTAAATCCTGTCCCGCTTTTCGTAAGAGAAGGTCATTGTATGCCGGTGGGAACAGATAAGAAGATTTATAAAACTGCATACAAACGGGGACTGGATGTAGAAAAGCACATGCGTATTCCTCCATTATCCTCGTTATAAAAGAATAAAATAATAAATAGACAAATAAATTCACACACACACACACACACACACACACACACACACACACACACACACACACACACACACACACACACACACACACACACACACACACACTAACAACATCAACAGCAGAGCAAGCCCCCTGAAAAGGGTACTCATGCAACGCAGGTTTGATGTTCCAAATTTACAAAGATCCAAAGACTTGTTTTTCTTGATAATTTATTCTTTCAAAACTCTCAGCTCCCTTTACAAAGGAAACAGCCCTTCAGCACGGTTATACAAGAACGCTTACACAAAGTCCGGTTGTGTGTAAAACGTTTGGATACAAACGAGCGCCTACAGCAGTGGCTTCAAAAGCACACAAACCCTTCACACATCAATGCATGGTTGAGGAAAACATACATATAGCAGGACACATAGTGTTAGCAGGTTAACCTCGTGTATTAATACCTTCCTGTTTCGGAAAAAAGGTCTCCGCCCCAGACTTGCAATCATTAATTTTATGTGCACACCTTGCTATGCAAAACACACAGGCCTTCCTATGCATTGACTGATATGGGTTTTGTGTTGGCATTTGTGGGCGTGTGTATTTTATGTGTGTGTGTGTGTGTTTGTGTGTGTGTGTGTGTGTGTGTGTGTGTGTGTGTGTGTGTGTGTGTGTGTGTGTGTGGTGTGTGATGTGTGATGTGTGTGTGCGTACGTACAAGTATGCGTGTGCGTGAGTGAGTGCGTGCATCTCCTCTCTCTCTCTCTCTCTCTCTCTCTCTCTCTCTCTCTCTCTCTCCTCTCTCTCCTCTCTCTCTCTCTCTCTCTCTCTCTCTCTCTCTCTCTCTTCTTTGTTTGTTTTTTTGGGGTTTTTTTTGGTTTCTTTGTTTGTTTGGTTGGTTATTATCAAATCAAAATCATCACTGATTCTTACTTCTTATTTTCGTTTCTGAATGAGTGCCTTTTTTTTTTTATAACATTACCTTAATATTGTATCTGTCTTATTTCTTACCTGTTGTTTGATACTTGGTATGGTTTGCTCTTGGTAATTGGATCATTATAATTGTTCTTGTTTTAGTTGAGGCTGTCTTTTTATCTTGATGTTATCCCTAAAAGGGGCGGGGACTGGATGTAAAAAAGCACATGTGTGCTTATCTATTATCCTCGAATAAAAGAATTTTGCCTTGCCTTGCCTAGCCTTGCCTTGCATTGCCTTGCCTTGCCTTGCCTTGCCTTCCCCTCTCTCTCTCTCTCCTCTCTCTCTCTCTCTCTCTCTCTCTCTCTCTCTCTCTCTCTCTCTCTCTCTTCTCTCTCTCTCTCTCTCTCTCTCTCTCTCTCTCTCTCTCCTTCTCTCTCTCTATTATCGCGTGCGATCGAGCGTGCGTCTCTCTCTCTGTATATAATATACATATATATACATACATACATACATACATATATATATATATATATATATATATATATATATATATATATATATATATATATATATATATATATATATATATATATATATATATATGAGCGTGTGCATGCGTGCGTGCGATCGAGCGTGCGTCTCTCTCTCTCCTCTCTTCTCTCTCTCTCTCTCTCTCTCTCTCTCTTCTCTCTCTCTCTCTCTCTCTCTCTCTCTCTCCTCTCTCTCTCTCTCTCCTTCCTCTCTCTCTCTCTCTTCTCCATATACATATACATACATATACATATATAATATATATATGTATAATATATATATATATATATATATATATATATATATATATATATATATATATATATATATATATGTGTGTGTGTGTGTGTGTGTGTGTGTGTGTGTGTGTGTGTTGGCTTAGATTGATTAGATTGTGTCTGTCTGTGTGTGTGTGTGTGTGTGTGTATATGTATGTGTGTGCGTTTGTCCCTTCTTCTTGTTTCCACAAACGAAAGACATGTGGTGAACCTCGGGACGGGGTTGGGGGGGGGGGGGGGACTGTCTTGAAGCCAAGGCACGAAAACGGTCACCCATCCACATGGTAACCACGCTCGATACTGCTTAATCTTAACTGGGGGGAAGCAAGTGCTCTCTCTCTTTCTCTTTCTTTTTTTCTTTCTTTCTTTCTTTCTTTTCTTTCTTTCTTTCTTTCTTTCTTTCTTTCTTTCTTTCTTTCTCTCTTTTGTATCGAGGATAATGGAATAAGCACTCATGTTCGCTTTTGCATCAAATCCTTTGCTAATCTTGTCATCTGTTCCCACCGGCACACAATGGCCTACTCTTACGAAAAGCGGAACAGGATTTAACGTGTTCGTAAGGTGTTATGCGTGCGTTCGCACACGGGCCTCGGTTTAAAGTCTCATTCGAAGGACTTTTGGGGGGAGTGGAGTCAGCACTGATGTTAACTCCAGGAGAAAAATCGCCTCAAACGGGAATCGAACTCTGGTCGTCAAATTCCCAGCGCAATGTTCTGACCACTAGGCTACCCCGTCCCCCTATGTCACCTTGGTGATTAAAAATTAGACTGTGTCTGTACTGTGTCTGTACTGTGTACTGTGTCTGTATTGTGTACTGTGTCTGTACTGTGTCTGTACTGTCTGTACTGTGTGTGTGTACTGTGTCTGTACTGTGTGTGTACTGTATCTGAACTGTGTGTGTACTGTGTCTGTACTATCTGTACTGTGTCTGTACTGTGTATTGTGTCTGTACTGTGTACTGTGTTTGTACTGTGTCTGTACTGTGTATTGTGTCTGTACTGTGTCTGTACTGTGTCTGTACTGTGTTTGTATTGTGCCTCAACTGTGTCTGAACTATATCTGTACTGTGTCTGTACTGTGTCTGCACTGAGTCTGTACTGTGTCTGTACTGTGTCTGCACTGAGTCTGTACTGTGTCTGTACTCTCTACTGTGTCTGTACTGTGTCTGTATTGTCTGTACTGTGTCTACTGTGTCTGTATTGTGTCTGTACTGTGTCTGTATTGTGTCTGTACTGTGTACTGTGTCTGTACTGTGTCTGTAATGTGTCTGAACTGTGTCTGAACTGTGTCTGTACTGTGTCTGTACTGCGTCTACTGTGTCTGTACTGTATCTGTGCTGTGTACTGTATCTGTACTGTGTCTGCACTGAGTCTGTACTGTGTCTGTACTCTCTACTGTGTCTGTACTGTTTCTGTATTGTCTGTACTGTGTCTACTGTGTCTGTACTGTGTCTTTATTGTGTCTGTACTGTGTCTGTATTGTGTCTGTACTGTGTACTGTGTCTGTACCGTGTCTGTACTGTGTCTGTAATGTGTCTGAACTGTGTCTGAACTGTGTCTGTATTGTGTTTGTACTGTGTCTGTACTGTGTCTGTACTGTGTCTGTATTGTGTCTGTACTGTGGACTGTGTCTGTACTGTGTCTGTACTGTGTCTGAATTGTGTCTGAACTGTGTCTGTATTGTGTCTGTACTGTGTCTGTACTGTGTCTGTATTGTGTATGTGTCTGTACTGTTTCTGTACTGTGTCTGTACTGTGTCTGTACTATGTCTGAACTGTGTCTGTACTGTGTCTAAACTGTGTCTGTACTGAGTCTGTACCGAGTTTGTACTATCTGTACTGCGTCTGTACTGTGTCTGTACAGTCTGTACTGTGTCTGTACAGTGTCTGCATTGTCTGTACTGTCTGTACTGTGTGTGTACTGTGTCTGTACTGTGTCTGTATTATGTACTGTGTCTGTACTGTGTCTGTACTGTGTCTGTACTATGTCTGTACTGTGTCTGTACTATGTCTGTACTGTGTCTGTACTGTGTCTGTACTATGTCTGTACTGTATCTGTACTGTTTCTGTACTGTGTCTGTACTGTGTCTGTACTGTCTGCACTGTGTCTGTACTATGTACTGTGTCTGTACTGTGTTTGTACTGTGTCTGTACTGTGTCTGTACTGTGTATGTGCTGTGTACTGTGTTTGTACTGTGTCTGTACTGTGTCTGTACTGTGTCTGTACTGTGTCTGTACTGTATCTGTACTGTGTCTGTACTGTGTCTGTACTGTGTCTGTACTGTGTATGTGCTGTGCACTGTGTCTGTACTGTGTCTGTATTGTGTCTGTACTGTGTTTTTACTCTGTTCTGTGTTTTTACTCTGTACTGTGAATTTGTCTGTACTGTGTCTGTACTGTATCTGTACTGTGTCTGTACTGTGTCTGTGTCTGTACTGCCTGCACTGTGTCTGTACTATGTCTGTACTGTGTTTGTACTGTGTTTGTACTGTCTGCACTATGTCTGTAATGTGTATGTGCTGTGTACTGTGTTTGTACTGTGTCTGTACTGTGTACTGTGTCTGTACTGAGTACTGTATCTGTACTGTGTGTGTATTGTGTGTGTACTGTATCTGTACTGTGTCTGTACTGTGTACTGTGTCTGTACTGTGTCTGTACTGTGTCTGTACTGCGTACTCTGTCTGTACTCTGTCTGTGTTGTGTCTGCACTGTTTTTTTACTCTGTACAGTGTTTTTACTCTGTACTGTGTGTTGTGTCTGCACTGTGTCTGTACTGTGTATGTGCTGTGTACTGTGTCTGTACTGTCTGTACTGTGTCTGTACTGTGTCTCAGGTACACGGCATCAAACAGACGGAGACGCGGAAGAACGAAGCTGGAGAAAGTCCTCCTCCTCCTCTCCCTGGCCCTGCTTTTCATCGCCGCCGTCGTCTGTCTGGCCCTGCTCATCGCCTGTCATCAGCACCGCAAAAGAGATGACAAGGAAATTGGTGAGTCAGAGCCTTCTGCGTCGTTTCTTCCTTAGTTGTGTTGTGTGCCTTCTTTTCTTTGTCGTTGGTTTTGTTTGTGAAATGTTGTTTTGATTTTTGTTTGTGTATTTTGATTTCTGTTTGTGTCTTTGATTTTTGTGTGTGTATTTGTTTAATTGTTGCTGGTGTTGTTGATTTTTTTAAAGTGTTTACGGATTTTTTAATTTTAGTCTTATGTATCTTTGTGTGGTTTTTGTTTGTGAATCTGTTGGGAGTTTTGTTTGGTGGGCCTCCGTTTTTATGATGTGCCCATACCGCTGGTGTTACTGCTTATTCCAGCAATAACAACAAACGACAACACACACACACATACATACACACACACTTGTGTCTATAAGCTTTGTATGCTTCCATGGCAATAAACGATGTTCTGTTCTGTTCTGTTCACTCACAACACACACAACACACACAGATACACGCGCGCGCGCGCGCACACACACACACTCACACACACACACACACACACACACACACACACACACACACACACACACACACACACACACACACACACACACACACACACACACACACACACACACACATTGTTCTGTTTTCAGAGGCTCTGTTTGTTTTCTTGCTTTCTTTAATTTGTATTTGCTTTCTTTCTTTAAATTCCGTTTTCTTTCTTTCTTTTTTTGTTTTCTTCTTTCTTTTCCTTTCCTTTTTTCTTTCTTTCTATTTTTCCCTTTCTATAGTCTTTCTCTCTATTTTTCTTTCTCTGTTTGTTCTATTCTTGGTGTTTTTTTGTTATCATTCACTTGTTTTTTCTTTCTTTTTCATATCCGTACGAGTTTGTGGAGATTTATAGGAATGAGTATATATATATATATATATATATATATATATATATATATATATATATATATATATATATATATATATATATATATATATATATATATATATATATATATATGGCGCTCCACCACGAAATGAGTCGCTTAGCACATTACCCAATTTTGCGCTAGGAACCATTAAAGGCAGGTGGGGGTAAAGTGGTCAATTTTGATATTTTGATTGATTATTAAACTATATCGGTTTATCTACCTTAACGTGTTTTGAAAATACCCAAGCCCTCATTCTAATATCCTGTTACGAAAATAAACTTGCCCGTTTCTCATTTTGTCACATCCTGCAGTCTTTCATTTCAATTTGTAATAACTTTGCACAGAATTGTCCGATTTTCAATGTGTTTTTTGTATTTGATAGCCACTTTATTGCACATTGATAATATGTCATTAACTAAAAATTGACCGCTGGTGCACTCCGACTTATTATGTGGTGGAGCGTCACATATAATTATTCTTTTTGTTTTCTTTTTCAGCGACCATTTAATTTTTCTTTTCTATTTTTCATTGATTGTTTTCTTTCTTCTTACTTTGTTTCTGTTTTATTTTTGTTTCCTCCTTTCTTTCTTTCGTTCCTGTTTTTATATTCTTGCTTTTTTTCTTTTCTACGTATTTATTTATTTTACTTTTTCTTGTAAAGAGATTCCGCGATATGATTGTTTACACTGATATGTTTGACTTTGTGCTTTCAGAAACATGCACTACTATCAATTGCTTAGAGACGGGTGAGTCTGTTTGCATAATTATGCAAACGTGTGTGTGTTGTGTGTTGGTATGTGTGTGTTGTGTGTGTGTGTGTGGTGTGTGTGTGTGTGTGTGTGTGTGTGTGTGTGTGTGTGTGTGAAAGTGTGTGTGTGTGTGTGTGTGTGTAAGTTTGTGGGTGTGTAAGTGTGTGTGTGTGTGTTAGTGGTTTTTTTGTTGTTTTTTTTAGTGTGTGTTAGTGTGTGTGTATGTGTGTGTATTAGAGAGGGTGATATATATTAATATATAGAGAGAGAGAGAGAGAGAGGAGAGAGAGAGAGAGGAGAGAGAGAGAGAGAGAGAGAGAGGAGGAGAGAGAGAGAGAGAGAGAGAGAGAGAGAGAGAAAACATTGCTTCGCCATTGTTTAAATCAGAAGTTAAATCCTCCGACATAATTTTCAACTAGTCGCTTGTGCATACAAATCAATTGAATGCTTTTTGGTGGCTTTTTTTGCTGCCTCACCTTCTGTAGCGTTCTATTCCTGCTGTTCCCTCTTCGCTCGTTTTAATATTCCCGCCGCAGCCATATCCCAGGTTCGTTATGTCTCATCCTCAGGGTCGGAAGTCCACAGGGAGCTCTTCAATATTAGATCACCATTGTGCCACCAGCAAAAGGGGCCCTGCACTTCTGCTGGGTCACTTTGGTGGTGTTCAGTGGTGCCTGTTCTGAGCTAACAAATGCAGGACACCACCTACTAAGCCCCCTACTAACGACAGTATTAGTTCAGTCGCTGACAGACTGAGTGAGTCACCCATCCGAAGTGGCGACCACTACAACGTTCCTCCAACGACCGCCCCCCTCGAACTTCCATCCCCAAATACCATGACACAAACTCACCATAGGCACAGAAGCGCATGGGGAAAATGAACCTGAGGTCACCACGAGACCAGAACAACCGGGGCCACGGAATCAGAGACAATTTTTTCATAGCATAATGATCGATGGGAATGAGGATGACGTAATGCTGCTGCTAAGGAGGTGCATGTACTTTGAGACTACTTGACAGGGCTGTACTCTACGCTTACTATCTAATATATCCCGGCGTCAACCGGGCCCGAGAGCTACAGATACCTGCAGTGTTGGTCAGGTAATTTGAGCAACACTCTCCAAATCGCATCCGTGAAGTGGATGAAGCTCGACTGTGTGGTCCCAGTCTTCCCACTAAGCCCACAGCACACTCATTCTGTGTAAGAGCCGGCCGGAGCCCGAATAATCTCTATGACTCTAATAGGGAATCGAACCCGCGACCTTCCTGGCCGGAATCCAAGGCACTTACCACTGCACCAAGGCAGCTTGCTGATTTTTGCTTGCTTGCTTAATTAGATGTTTGATTGATGAATTGATTGATTGATGAATTGATTGATGTTGATTGATGATGACTGCAAGCTGCTCTCCTTTCTTGTTTTTTGTGTGTTTGTCTCTATTCTATCAAATTCAGTGTCGATGTGTGTTGTGTGTGTGTTTGTGCGTTGCGTGTTCGCTCGTGTAGTGTTGGGTGTTGTGTGTGTGTGTGTGTGTGTGTGTGTGTGTGTGTGTGTGGTGGTGTTGCGTGTGTGGGTGTGTGTGTGTGTGTGTGTGTGTAAGTGTGTTCACTGATGTAATCACATACTATGTACTTTTTCATGGATCTCGTTTTTGTTTGTGGTCCAGCATCATCCGTGGGGCAGAGTCTGGATCAGTCGGTAAATCCCTGTGAGGATTTTTACCAGTTCGCCTGCGGCAAATGGATTGAGAAGAATCCCCCCACCCCTGTCCACCCCGTCATCTCCCAGTACGCCCTGGTGGAAGAGCATATGCTGAGCTATCTGCGCGGTATGTGTGTGTGTGGGGGGGGGGGGGGAGGGGGGGGAGGGGGGGGTGGGAGGGTGTTTGTGTGTATGTGGGTACGGGTGGGTGGATGGTGTTTTATGTGTGTGTGTGGGGGGGGGGTGTTTGTGTGTTGGGGGGGGGTATGTGTGGGTGGGTGTGAGTGGGTGGGTGGGTGGGTGGTTCTGTGTGTCTGTGTGTGTAAGTGTGTGTGTGTAAGTGTGTGTGTGTAAGCGTGTGTGTGTGGTGTGTGTGTGTGGTGTGTGTGTGTGTGTGTGTGTGTGTGTGTGTGTGTGTGTGTGTGGTGTGTGTGTAAGTGTGTGTGTGTAAGTGTGTGTGTAAGTGTGTGTGTGTAAGTGTGTGTGTGTAAGTGTGTGTGTGTGTGTGTGTGGTGGGGGTGTTTCTATGTAACATGTGTGTGTCTTTGTGTGTGTGCAAGTGTGTGTATAAGTGTGTGTGTGTGTGTGTGCCAGCGCGCGCGCGTGCGTGTGTGTGTGTATGTGTGTAAGCACTCATGTGCTATTTTTATCTACAGTCCCCATGTGTATGTAGTTTTGTTAGTTTTGTCATTTGTTCCCACCGGCACACAATGACCTACCCTTCCCAAAAGGAGAGTGGGTCTTAACGTGTGTGCCAGATGTTCTGTGTGATTCGCACCCGGACCTCCGTGTTTAGTCTCATACCAAGGACTGTGGGGATTAGGGGGCTGGGGGGATGTGGAGTCGGTACTGATGTTAATTCGAGAGAAAAAAACTCCGATGAAACAAGAATCGAACTCGGGTCAGCAGATTACGAGTTCATCACTCTGACCACCAGGCTATCCCGTCCCCAGGCAGTCACTACATTAGTGATCTTAAGGATGTTATCAATGTTTCCCCCTTGAGTCAACATCAGTGCCGGCTCCATTCTCCCTAAAAATCCTTCGGATGAGACTATAAGCCAAGGCCCCGTGTGCGGACGTACGCAGAAGATCTTGTGCACAGTTAAAACCCGTTCCGCTTTTAGGAAGAGTAGGCCATTGTGTGCCAGTGGGAAGGGATGACAACTTACTAAAAAAAATGTATGTACACGCGGACGATGTAAAAAAAAAAAGCACATCAGTACTTATTCCGTAATCCTTGTTATAAAAGGACAAATAGATAAATAAATGAATGAATAAAATTAATAAATAATATAAATAAATACATAACTAACTAACTAACTAACTACTCACTCACTCACTAACAAACCAAATAGCCAACCATCTTACCAACTACAACCTTACTAGCAACTAACTAACTAACTAACTAACTAACTAACTAACTAACTAACTAACTAACTAACTAACTAACTAACTAACTACATAAAACTAAAATAAAACAATAAATAAATGAAAAATAAATAAATAATAGACAATAATAGTAAAATAATAGTAAAAAAGTAAATAAAAAATAAATTAATAAGTAAATGAATAACTAAATGAACCAATAAGTGAATGAATGAATGAATGAATCAATGAATGAACGAATGAATAAATCCTGCACAAGTAAGATAGTGATTAATGATAACACGATATTGCAGATCTTTTGGCAGTCACTGACCCCAGTGCACTGGAAGCTTTTCGGAAGGCCAGGATGTATTACAGGTCCTGCCTCAACACACGTAAGTCCTGTACATTCTTGATATTATTAAAACACCTTGAGACTCATCCAGAATAATAACGCACCTTGATTTCTCCCCCCTGTGACTTGACCTTTTTGGTAGATTGGTAGATTGACTTTTAAGTAGATTGTGAATGGCCAATGACTGTACTGAGAAAGGTGCTATCTTGACATACCTTGACGTTATAGTGTAGCGTACTCTGTCTCTGACCTTGTTGTCAGGATCAGAATCATCAAACTTTACTGCCATTAATTAAGTCAGAACGAGACTTATTTGACACCAAGCATAAACGTAATCAGCACTTCTTAAAAAAGTGTAGATTCCTAGATTTTTGTCATTTTTTGTCTATGCTCGGGCTCATCTTAAGAAACAAAAAGAATCAAGCACATCTTTGATCATGTCTGACAGATAGTCCTCGTTGATGAAAAATTTACTCATACTACTTACTACTACTACTACTACTACTACTACTACTACTACTACTACTACTACTACTACTACTACTATACTGCTGCTGCTGCTGCTGCTGCTGCTGCTGCTGCTACTACTCCCTACTACTACCTACGACTACTACACCCTCACTACTACTACTACACTACTACTACTACTACTACACCTACACTACACTCACTACTCCCCTACTCCTACTCTCCTACTACTCTACTACTACTACTACTACTACTACTACTACTACTACTACTACTACTACTACTACTACTACTACCACACCACCGCCCCGTCGCCGCCGCCCCCCCGCTGCCGCCCGCCGCTACTACACTACTACTACTACTACTACTACTACTACTACTACTACTACTACTACTACTACTACTGCTACTGCTACTCACTACTACTATTACTGCTACTACTACTACTTGCTGCTGCTCTACTGCTGCTGCTGCTGCTGCTACTGCTGGCTGCTGCTGCTTCTACTACTTCTACTAATATGCTACTGCTACTGCTGCGTCTACTTCTACTAATGCTGCTGCTGCTGCTGCTGCTGCTGCTGCTTCTACTCCTTCTACTAATGCTGCTGCTGCTGCTGCTGCTTTTGATTCTATGACTGTGCTTCACAGACGTAATCGATGCCAAAGGCGCAACGCCACTCTTAGACATGCTGAAGATGGCGGGGCCTAACATGTTTCCCACCCTGCAACCCAGCTGGAGGGATTGGAACATGACCTTGAACCAGATATTGGCCCGGGTGAGGCAGGCGGGTGGCCTGAGTCCTCTCTTTCCTTTGACAGTGAGCCAAGATCCGAGACTGCCCCAAAGACGCATCATTGCGGTAAGTTACCTTGTTGGTGTTGTTCTTGTTGTTGTTGTTGTTATTGCCGTGTTGTTGTTAATGACGTTTTTGTTGTTGTTGTTGTTAATGATGTTTTTGTTGCAGCTGTTGTTGCCGTTGTTGTTGGCGGGGGTGTTGTTAACTATGCTGCTGCTGCTCCTGCTGCTGTTGTTGTTATTAATGTTGTCGTTATTAATGTTGTTGCTGCTGCTGCTTGCTCTTGTTGTTGCTGTTACTGTTCTTGTTGTTGCTGTTGCTGCTTCTGCTGTTGCTGCTGTTGTTGTTGTTCTTGTTGTTGTTTTCTGTTGCTGCTGTTGTTGTTGTTGTTAATGTTGTTGTTGCTGCTGCTGTTGTTCATAATGTTATTGTTGCTGTTGTTGTTGTTCTTCGCGTTGTTGTTGCTGCTGCTGTTGTTGTTGCTGCTGCTGGTGTTGTTGCTGCACATTTCCCAGCTTAGTAACCTGGTGTTCGCTCCAGCATTGGACCTGTGCCGTGCTGAATCCTTCTGGAAATAGCTGCGAGGCCTTGAGTACATGCAGAATGAGCAGTACAGCTGTTCTCAAAGTACCTCACTTTATTCGCAGATGTACTCAAGGCTTTGGAAGACTTATTTTTCAATACATATACCAAGTTGTTAAGCTAGGAGTGGGCTTGTTTTGGGTAATGACAGTCGGAATACAAACACAGGTTTATGAAGGGGAGCGAGCCAATAGAGACCTCAGCTTTTCTAGGGGCCATCCTATTGAGGGCGGCGCCCATCTCCTCTCCCTCGCTGCTTTACCTTCCCTGACCCTAAAGAGGGCAGGTGCACACGTTAAATCTCATCCGGACTTTTTGGAAGCGTAGGCCCTTGCCCTTGCATGCCAGTCAGACTGGCTCATAAATAAAAGTGAAAGTAAATGCATGCATACTAGTGTCATGTTTAGACATCCCTCAAGTGGCAATGCAGCAACCTTCATGGTTGGCAAAAACGACTAC
>CM060331.1:9282732-9285232 GCA_030674155.1 Stramonita haemastoma | reverse complement strand
GCAACCAATGTTAAATGTTTATGAAACTTCACATGCTGATTAAGTGCATAAAGGAATAAATGGTGGCACAATTTTTTGGTCATATGTGAATTGTCTCAAATTTAAGACCTATTTTAATTGGGGACTCTCCCAAGCCCAGAACATTTTATTCCACGGCAATTTTTTCAGCTTGTGTCAAGTTTTAACTTGTGTTTGGTGAAATATAAGTATCGAAAAGTTCTATCTGTCAAACTGTGTCACGTTGCCGCTATTTCATGGGAATGTGATATATTTCTTTCTGAGCCTTCACTCAAATTGTATTTTCAAAAACGATTGTGGATGCAAAAACTTTTTTTTAAATGCTTTGTATTTGTTAATGCTTTTGGATTGTTTCACTATAGCTGCTCTTTCCATGTTGAACACTTCTTTTTTAGTTTCTTTTGGTACTAAAATATTTCCTAGTCAATACCTATTATATTTTATTATATTTATTATCCTATAAAATGTGTTTGTAATCCTCCACACCCCATAAGGAGGTTTACGGAATTGGATCTTGAGTTGGCTTTAAATCATTGTCATAGGGTATGTCTGAACTCTTCTGTCGTTTCTACCTCCTTTTTCTTCTTCTGGTCACTTTAGATGTTCTAGGCCAGGTACATTATGTTCCTGGTTTTATCATTATTATATCGTTTAAATTATATTCTTTCATATCGAGGATACTGGAATAATCCCTCATGTGCTTTTTTTCCCATCCAGTCCTCGTGTGTATGCAATTGTGTAAATATTGTCATTTGCTCCCACCGGCACACAATGGCCTACTCTTACGAAAAGCGGAACAGGATTTAACGTGTGCGCAAAATGTTCTGCGTGTGTTTGCACATGGGGCCTCGATTTACAATCTCATCCGAAAGACTTTTGGGTAGAATGGAGTCAGCACTGATGTTAACTCCAGGGGAAAAATCCCCTCCAACGGGAATCGAGCTCGGGTCGTCAAATTGCCAGCGCAATGTTCTGACCACTAGGCTACCCCGTATGATGCGCCTTTTGCTGATGGCAGTGGTGCTGGTGTGCAGTTTGAGTGGCTGGAATACGTTCAGGAACACTTCGCCCAAACAGGCATCCCCATCACCAAGGAGGAAGAGGTGGTGGTTTTCTATCCCTCCTACTTTGACAAATCTTCAACGTCCTCAGCTCTGCACCTCAACGGTATTTGTCAGCTAGTAGTTTACAGCTAGTAGCATGGAAAAAGATCTCTGTTGCGTCTTCTCTCATGTCCCCCCTACGTCCTTTGGGACATGGGACTGAGTGAGTGAGTGAGTGAGTTTACATTCTTCTTCATACGGTTCACCCGGTTATCCACTTTGCTTGGCTATCAGGCATTCCCTAGCTTAACATCCACGGGTCATTCAGAGTATACAGTCACACCTGGCACACCCAGAAACCACAGGGAGACTTGAAAGAAAAAACAGATCGGACGAGACTCTTCATAATTCATAATAATCATAATATTGTCTACAGCCCTACCGACCCCAAAAGCCATATCAGGGCTGTCACCTCTTCAGTGTCAGTGGCTCCAGTACCTTTCAACTTCAGGTTCAAAACCCACACGTCCTAATTCTTTCAAATATCTAACATCGTTTTTTACTACTGTTTCAGACAGGCAGCCATATTATGGCTTTAGAGAGCTTGGTGTCCTGTAATGCATAGAGTGCAGTTTTTTTTGACATGCAAGGACCTTGTCATGATGGCTGGAGACATCCTCGACAGTCATTACATTTTGAAGCTTAAAACCATGTGGGTGTATGCCTTGGCACTATCACAGGGGGGACAGGATAGCCTAGTGGTCAGATCATTGCGCACGCAATTTGACGACCCGGATTCCGATTCCCGGTCGAGGAGATTTTTCTCCTGGAGTTAACATTAGTGCTGACTCCACTCTTCCCAAATGTCTTTTGGATGAGACTGTAAACCGAGGCCCCGTGTGTGAATGCACGCAGAACAACCTGCGCACACTTAAATCCTGTTCCCTTTTCGTAGGAATAGGACATCTTGTGCCGGTGGGAACAGATACCATTTACAAAACTGCATACACACGGGGACTGGACGTAAAAAAAAGTACATGAGTGCTTATTCCGTTATCCTCGATATAAAATAAAAAAAAATAATAATAATATATATAATAATATATATAATAATAATAATAATAATAATAATAATAATAATAATAATAATAATAATAATATAATAATAATAATAAAAATATAATGAATTACATTCAAAAACGCCGTTAGCCTGGGCTAACACACCCAATTAATTTTCCTTTCCGTCCTCGCCTCCACTTCCCAGGTTCGTCATTGGCAAGATTTTGTGTGTACACAAACGTTTGGTCTACCAATAAGGTAGCTGCATTCCAACTTCGGAGAAATTATCTAGATACGACACCAGTATGCATCCGTTTTTGTCAGTGTTCTTTTTGTTGTCATCGTGTCCTTCCGGCGCGAAATGGCCTACTCTTGCGTAC
>CM060331.1:9275232-9280232 GCA_030674155.1 Stramonita haemastoma | reverse complement strand
AGAGAAGAGAGAGAGAGAGAGAGAGAGGAGAGAGAGAGAGAGGAGAGAGAGAGAGAGAGAGAGAGAGAGAGAGAGAGAGAGAGAGAGAGAGAGAATCAAATTCCAAGTCAAAATCAAATTCAAATTCTTTTGCTTAGAGGAGAATGAATGGCTACTCATGTAGCTTTTTTGTATCCTGTCCCCGCCCTTATCAGGGTGACTGTGAGAGAAAGAGAAAGACAGACAGAAAAGAGGAGAGAGAGACATGAGAGATACAGACAGACAGACAGAGACAAAGACAGAGAAAGAGACAGAAAAATAAAGAAAGAAAGACAGAAAGAAAGATAAAAAGGAGAGGAAGAGACAGAGAGAGAGAGAAGACAAAGACAGACAGACAGAGAGAGACAGACAAAAAGAGAAAGAAAGAGAGAGAGAGAGACAGACAGACAGACAGAGAAAGAGAGAAAGAAAGTGACAGACAGTAACAGACAGACAGACAGAGAGTCACCGTTCGAGGGGATTTTTCCCTTGGAGTTGACAACAGTGCCGACTACGCTTTTGGGAAAATACTGCGGATGAGACTTAATACCAGGCCCCCTTGTAGGAATGCACGCAGAACATCTTGCCTACACGCTAAAACATACTCCGTCTTTCTGCCGGGTAGGTCACTGCGTGTTGGTAGGAACTGATCACAGATTTATATATAAAAACAAGAAAAAATACACACACATATATACGCGCACACACACACGCAGCACACACACACACACACACACACACACACACACACAACACACACACACACACACACACACACACACACACACACACACACACACACACACACACACAGAGCACACATTTTACCTTTTCCAGACTCAAATCGTGGACGCTGTGTGCAGGCACTGTCAGGGATGCCAGCAAGCCCAGAGAGATGGAAGGAGTGTGTGATCTTTACCACGTCCTTTTTCAAGGACGCCACAGGTCGTCTGTACACTGACCTCTACTTCCCCTCCTCCGCCAAGGCCAAGGTCGGTACAGCAGCGGTCAAAGTTCATTTCCTGTGACCCCTTAAGGCTATGGAGGAATACAAACATATTTGATAATATCTTAAAAAAAAAACAAGAAAGAAGTGTTCAGCATGGAACGAACAGTGATAGCAAGATTATCAACAAAAAACAAAAATGCAGGATATCTAAAAAAGGATCTTGCACATCGACTTTTCAGAAATGTAATTTTCAGTAGATATTCCAGGAAGAAAATGCAGGCACTTGTGGCAGATAAACTACTTTTTATTTATTTTAAAGAAACACGTACAAGTCTGATAAAAGTTGACAGACAAGAACTTTCCAGATTTAACTTTCATTCGCTTATTAAACTGACTTGACATGGATTGAATAAAATGTCGAGGAATAAAAATCTTGACGCTGATGGTTGAAGCAGAAACATACCATGATCAAATAAAATAATTATACTAAAACAGACATAGTCTACTTAGTACAAGCTCTGTTTTCCCGTAAAGCACCGTTTAAAGTCCAGTATCAGTAGAAAGTTTGTGAAAGATAAAACAAAATATGATAATTGTTATTTATTTATTTATCATTTATTCTTTTATATCGATGATAATGGATTAATTGCTTATTTCATTATCCTCGATAAAAAAATAAATGAATAAATGATTAAATAGCTAAATAATAATAACAAATAATCTAATGATAATTAACTAACTCACTGACTGATCTGTTGACGAACGGATTAACTGATTCACTGACTGATCTATCGAGGAATGAATGATATAACTAATTCACTGATTCACTGACTGATTCACTGACTGATTGGTTGATGTTTTGCGTCCAGATGGACACGATACTTTCCCACGTGAAGGGGGCCTTCAGAGAGATGTTGCAGGAAGCAGACTGGATCTCAAACCACACCAAGACCGCTGCCCAGGAAAAGGTGCCACTTTGTCCAAGTTGTTGTTGATGATTGTTGTTGATGTTGTTATGTTGTTGGTTTTGCTGCTGTGTGGTTGTTGAGTGTTCTCCTTGCTTATTTTGTGCCCTGGAGTTCTCCAGAATATATGCTCCTCTCTATCTCTCATCGATAAAAGAATGGAAACGAGTGTACACACTGAATAAAAACTTTGCGAACATGGCCGTTTCTAGTTTTCCCCAAGCTTGTAAAACAGTCAAGTTAAACAAGGTGAAATCACATTTTCAGCACTATCCGTCTATTGGTATTTCTGCAACATCCACCAAACAAAAAAAAGCTGGTCTCAACCCCGCTATTTCGAACTCAATCACCTTATTCCTGTTACCTTTGTGTTTCCGAGGAAGGTAGGGGATTGACAGGTCTGTACCGAAGTTGAGCTGGAAGATCGAACAGGGCCCTAGTCCCCTCCCCTCCCCCCCCCCCCACGAGCCGGTAAGAAAGGAGATTTGAAATCGTCACCTGCGATATCTGGACACTTTTCTAAAAATGTTGTTGTTGTTTTCTCCCCTAAAGTTTGCCACTGGACTGTTCTCTTTTGCGTAGTACCAGTTCTTTTGGTTTATTTATTTATTTATTTTATTTTATTTTATTTCATTATATCGAGGTAATGGAGTATGCAGTTTTGTAAATGTCATGTGTTCCCACCAGCATTGATTGTGGGTTACCAGTTGAATATGTTGTGTGTGTATGTGTGTGTGTGTGTGTGTGTGTGTGTGTGTGTGTGTGTGTGTGTGTGTGTGTGTGTGTGTGTTGTGTGTGTGTGTGTGTGTGTTGTGTGTGTGTGTGTTGTGTGTGTGGTTGTGTGTGTGTGTGTGTGTGTGTGTGTGTGGTGTGTGTGTGTGTGTGTGTGGTGTGTGTGTGTGTGTGTGTGTGTGTGTGTGTGTTGACAGTTGGATGCAGAGGTGGGCAAAGTGGGTTACCCTGTGGCCGACCTGAACGACACTGTCCTGAATGCACCGACAGCAGATGTAAACCATCCTTCTGCCTTCCACATTGCCCCCCCCCCCCCCCTGCTTTTCTTTGTCTGCTTATTTATTATTTTTATTTTTGTTCATTTATTTATGTTTTGCGCAGTCACTTTCCTTAGGGAGTGCGGGACGTTGTAGCACCAGACCTCAACCTTGCCACAGGGGGTACAGTATCAAATACCGACACCCCACCCCTATTTTATTATTATATCATTGATTATATATATATATATATTATATATATATATATATATATATATATATTATATCACACTACATATATGATATATATATTGATATGTATATTGATATATATATATTGAATTTATTGTATATTGATATATATATATTGATATATTATTATATATAATGTTATTCTATTCATTATTTATTCCTTATATCGAGGATCATGAAATAAGCACCCATGTGCTTTTTTTACATCCAGTCCCCGTGTGGATGCAGCTTTGTAAAACTAGTCCTCTGTTTCCACCCGCACACAATGGCCTACTCTTTCGAAAAGCGGAACAGGGTTTAATGTATGTACAAGATGTTTTGCGTGCGTTCGCACTCGGGGCCTCGGTTTATAGTCTCATCCGAAGGACTTTTGTGGAGAGTAGAGTCCGCACTGATGTCAACTCCAGAGGAAAAATCCCCTCGAACAGGAATCGAACCTGGGTCGTCAAATTGCGAGCGCAATGTTCTCACCACCAGGCTATTCCGTCCCCATGAGACATCAAAGACCTGATACATACTTCAGATCAGGTGTCTTAATTAACGCACTAGGTTTGGGTTTGCTTTTTTATAAAAATAAAAAATTTTAAGTTTATTGTTACTCTTCTTTTTTAGCCAGTGACTGTTGTTGTAGTTAAATTCGCTGATTTGAATTTTGTAAAAACTTATAAGGTCATTAAAGTTTTTTTAATATTCCAAATAATTATGTTATTGTTTATTATTGTTATTGTTTTGTTATTTTATTATTGTTATTATTATTATTATTATATTATTATTATTATTTATTAATTTTTTGCTGCTAGCTGCTATAGCTCCAGGGGTCAGAGCGCTCGCTTTCTCCAAGTCAAAGTTAAGCAGCATTGAGCGTGGTTACCAGTTGGATGGGTGACCATTTGCGCGCCTTGGCTTCAGTACAGTCCCCCCAGTTCACCCAGCTGTAAATGGGTACCTGCCTTCTTGGGGGTCAGGGAAGGTAAAGCAGCGAGGGAGAGGAGATGGGCAACACCCTCAATATGCTGGCGCCTAGAGAAGCTGAGATCTCTGGTGCCTCATGCCCTAGGACCACATAGTTATGGGACACCTTTACTTCTTCATCATATTGTAGCACAAGAGAGAGAGAGAGAGAGAGAGAGAGAGAGAGAGAGAGAGAGAGAGAGAGAGAGAGAGAGAGAGGAGAGAGAGAGAGAGAGAGAGGAGCAGGCAGGAGCAAGCAGGAACAGACAGAACAGAAGACAGACAGACCAGACAGACAGACAGACAGACAGACAGACAGACAAGGACAGACAGACAGAGAGACAGAAGAGAAGAGCAGACGAGACAGAGAGAGACAGAGAGAGAGAGAGCCTTCTTATGGAGTCCTTCTTCAAGTGGACACCCAGGGAAGAGAGCCACAGAGGTTTGACAAGGGTTTGGTCCCATCTGCAAGAACCTGTTCCTTTCATATCAGAATGCTTTTTTAGTGGAAGGCGAGCACTGTTCTCTTTTCTTCATTCCCCGTTAATCAAAGAGAAAGTGGACAGTGACTGTGAGGTCAGCACTGCTCCTTTCTCTGCAGGATTGATGATGGCAGGCTGAGAGAAAAAAGAAAAAAGAAAGGTGGTGGTGTGCAGGTGAGCGTGTCTGAGGACCAGTTCTTCAGAAACACCCTCCACGTGGGGCGGCATCACCAGCTGCTCTCACTCCGACTCTTCGGCAGCCGGTCAACAGAAAAGAGTGAGGGAGCTAGGGTTTTTAGGTTGAAGTTGTGGATGATGATGATGATTGGCGATGATGATGGGGATGATGATGATGGGGATGATATTGATGTTGCTGCTGCTGATGATAATGCTG
>CM060331.1:9267732-9270232 GCA_030674155.1 Stramonita haemastoma | reverse complement strand
AGTCCGCTATTGATAGGATTTATATACAGAAATCCGTCGGAACCCACTGACTGGATTGATCGATTCAATTCTTTAATGGATGAAGTTACACTTTTAAACTATGAAACAGTTATCCTTGGTGATTTTAACATAGATTTACTCAAACCTAAGCCTAAATGGAATCAACAACTATACTATGTTTGGACTAGACCAACTAGTAGATAAACCCACACGTATAACAGAAAACTCAGAGACATTAATTGATCATATATATACTAATGCAAAACAACACATAACTGAAGTATGTACTCCATCGTGTGGATGCAGTGATCATAATCCTGTCTGCTTTACTTGGTTTAAACATCGTATAAAAATTCCTAAAGTTGGGCATAAAACCATATATTACAGAAGATTCAAAAACTTTAGTGAGAAACATTTTCTTTCAGACTTGATGAATTCACCTTTACATGATATTTATCAAATAAGAGATCCCAATGAAGCTGCTGATTTTTGGGTTAATACATTTATCTCAGTGTATGACAAACATGCTCCCTTCATAAGAAAAAGAGTTAAAGAAAAAATGAAACCTCCTTGGATAACAAAGGACATAGATTCCGAGATAAACCTACGAAACTATCTGAAAACCCATGGTACAAATGACCAATTTAGAGAACAAAGAAATAAAGTAAATTCTCTAAAACGCAGATCGAAGAGAAACTACTTCCAACAGTTGTTAACTACCACAACTGACTCTCGCCAAATTTGGAAAGTCATTAATACATTATGTAATAAACATATTTCAAAGAGCCAACAATCCATTAAAGAAATATCAGCTGATGAATTAAACAACCATTTTTCAAATGTAGCTGATAAAGTTATAACATGCGACAAGTCAAGCGAAAATGATCTTATTTACTTAGAACAACATGTTAATTCTAAACACATTAAAATTCCATTCGATCTCCAGCCAATGACAATCTTTGATGTATTAAATAGTCTAAAATTACAAACAAATTCAAGGACACGTGATTTGGACAATTTGGATGGACGGATAATAAAACTATCTAGTCCAGTCATTGCTGAAACACTAACATATCTATACAACTTGTGTATTGAAAAAAGGTGTTTTCCTCTCAAGTTTAAACAAGCAAAAATCATTCCAGTACATAAATCAGGGGAATACTCTTCTCCTTCGAATTATAGGCCAATTTCAATTCTCTCAATATTATCTAAACCCATAGAAAAACACATACAAACATCGCTAAGTTCTTACTTTATTAACAACAGTCTAATAAATGAAGATCAATCGGGGTTTCGTAAAAACTATTCCTGCCACACTGCTCTAACTCAGCTTACTGAAAGTCTCTTACACAACATAAATAACAATAAATTTACAGGACTCCTTTTTGTTGACTTTGAAAAAGCATTTGATGTGATTGATCATTCTCTGTTATTACGCAAATTAGAAATGTACAAACTGACACCTGAAATTATTCAGCTTCTAAAAAGTTTTCTGTCAAATAGGCAACAGCTCGTAACTATTAATAATCAAACATCAGCACTACTACCTATTAGCTATGGGGTACCACAAGGCTCAGTATTGGGACCTCTCTTGTTTTCAATCTTTGTAAATGACTTACCCTGTTTTATTCAATGTAGCTGTGAAATGTTTGCTGACGATACCACTCTACTTTGTAGTGATTCAGACCCTTGCAGCTTATCTCGCAAACTTCAATTTAGCATTGACAAATTGATTACTTGGACTCAGTTAAACCATATGTCCTTAAATGCACAAAAAACAAAGTGCATGTATGTATCAGCAAGACAGAAAAGACAAAAAATGAGAGATAAGTTCCTACCTCTGTTACTTGATAGCAGAATAATTGAAGAAGTTGACTCTCATAAACTTTTAGGTGTCACCATTGACAAAAATATGACTTGGACTGATCACATTGTGTCACTAGGAAAGCGCATTGCTCACAGGTTACGTCAATTATCGAAAATCAAACACTTTTTGAATCATCACTCTCGAAAACTGTTTTTTTGTTGTCATATTCTACCTATTATTGACTATGCATCAACTATATGGGATACCTGTAGTGAAACGAACTTGAAATTCATTCATCGTTTATATAAAAGAGCAGTAAAACTTGTCCTGTTAAAATCAAGTACCCTGACAGTTGAGGATTATAAGAAAATAAACGTCCTGACTTTTCGAAACAGACTTTCCTTCAATAAAGCCATGTTTATGCAAAAAGTTGTTAACCAAACTGCACCTCCCAAGATTACCAATACTTTCAAAATCAATCAACACAGACACAACCATTTGCTAACATTTCCAAGACCCAGAAATAATCTATATAAATCAAGCCTACTATGTTCAGGTAGCGACCTATGGAATAAGCTACCAAAAAAATTTGAAATGTATCAAAAACAAAGACAATTTTAAAGCACATCTAAAAAAATATTTCATAGATAAGTGTATAGAACAAGACTTGTAAACGTGTACATTTGCTTGTGA
>CM060331.1:9262732-9265232 GCA_030674155.1 Stramonita haemastoma | reverse complement strand
GTGTGTGAGTGTGTGCGTTAATGAGTATGTGTGTATGCGCGCACGCACGTCTGTGTGAGTGTGTATGTGCGCGCGTGTGCGTGTGTATGCGTGTGCATGTGGGTGCCTGCAAGATGTGCATTTGAGAAATAGTGTTAGTGATGTTGAAGTCTGCTTTCACTTGATGCCTGTCTGTGGTACAGTGCCATGAACTATGGGGGCATCGGCTTCGCTGTCGCTCATGAACTGACACACGCCTTTGATACCGAAAGTGAGAGCATTTATTTATTTATTCTTTTATTCTTTTATTATCGTATATCGAGGATAATGGAATTAGCATTCATATGCTTTTTTTCATCCAGTCCCCGTGTGTATGCAGTTGAATAAATATTGTCATCTGTTCCCACCGGCACACAATGGCCTACTCTTACGAAAAGCGGAACAGGATTTAACGTGTGCGCAGGATGTTCTGCATGATTGTGTGAGCACTGTCACCTGAACAAGGGTTTGGGAAAAGAAGGACTTAGTCAACCAAGGGGGACGGGATAGCCTAGTGGTCAGAACATTGCGCTCGCAAATTGACGACCCCGTTTGAGGCGATTTTTCCCCTGGAGTTAACATCAGTGCTGACTCCACTCTCCCCAAAGTCCTTCGGATGAGACTATAAACCAAGGCCCCGTGTGCGAGCACGCGCAGAACATCTTGCGCACACGTTAAATCCTGTTCCGCTTTTCGTAAGAGAAGGCCATTGTGTGCCGGTGGGAACAGATGACAAGATTTACAAAACTGCATACACACGGGGACTGGATGTAAAAAAAAACGCACCTGAGTGCTTATTCCATTATCCTCAATATAAAAAATAAAATTTATAGATAAAATTAACAAATGATAAGTTGGAAAAATGAATACAGGGTAAAAAAAAAAAAAAAAGTAAACAAGTAGGCATGAGAGAAAGAAGTGGGTGATTGGTTGACCATACTGCTGTTGTTGTAAAGCAAACAAGTCGAAGAGCTTGCATTCAAATCGGTCACACGCATGCAACCATTCACAAATTGAATGAACAAATTTTATATTTACACAAAACGCAAACACACACGATAGTGTTGACAGTGTGATGTAAAAGAGAATGACATGATGTAAAGTATTGACAGTGTGATGTAAAAGAGAATGACATGATGTACTGTATTGACAGTGTGATGTAAAAGAGAATGACATGATGTACTGTATTGACACTGTAATGTAAAAGAAAATGAGATGTTGTAAAGTATTGACAGTGTGATGTAAAAGAGAATGACATGATGTAAAGTTTTGACAGTGTGATGTAAAAGAGAATGACATAATGTAAAGTATTGACACCGTGATGTAAAAGAGAATGACATAATGTATTGTATTGACACTGTGAGGTAAAAGAGAATGACATGATGTAAAGTATTGACAGTGTGATGTAAAAGAGAATGACATAATGTAAAGTATTGACACTGTGAGGTAAAAGAGAATGACATGCTGTAAAGTATTGACAGAGTGATGTAAAAGAGAATGACATGATGTAAAGTATTGACAGTGTGATGTAAAAGAGAATGACATGATGTAAAGTATTGACAGTGTGATGTAAAAGAGAATGACATAATGTAAAGTATTGACAGTGTCATGTAAAAGAGAATGACATGATGTAAAGTATTGACAGTGTGATGTTAAAGACAATGACATGATGTAAAGTATTGACACTTGGATGTAAAAGAGAATGACATGATGTAAAGTATTGACAGTGTGATGTAAAAGAGAATGACATAATGTAAAGTATTGACAGTGTGATGTAAAAGAGAGTGACATGATGTAAAGTATTGACACTGTGAGGTAAAAGAGAATGACATGCTGTAAAATATTGACACTGTGATGTAAAAGAGAATGACATGCTGTAAAATATTGACAGTGTGATGTAAAAGAGAATGACATGCTGTAAAGTATTGACACCGTGATGTAAAAGAGAATGACGATGTAAAGTATTGACACTTGGATGTAAAAGAGAATGACATGCTGTAAAGTATTGACAGTGTGATGTAAAAGAGAATGACATGATGTAAAGTATTGACACCGTGATGTAAAAGACAATGACATGATGTAAAATATTGACAGTGTGATGTAAAAGAGAATGACATGATGTAAAGTATTGACACCGTGATGTAAAAGACAATGACATGATGTAAAATATTGACAGTGTGATATAAAAGAGAATGACATGATGTAAAGTATTGACAGTGTTATGTAAAAGAGAATGACATGATGCAAAGTATTGACACTGTGAGGTAAAAGAGAACGACGATGTAAAGTATTGACAGTGTGATGTAAAAGAGAATGACATGATGTAAAGTATTGACACTATCATGTAAAAGAGAATGACATGGCTGGCTGGCTGGATAGAGATATGGGTAAATGATGGATGGATGAACAGATGGATGGATCGATGGATGGGTGGATGGATCGATGGATGGGTGGATGGATAGGTGAATAAATGGATGGATGA
>CM060331.1:9242732-9250232 GCA_030674155.1 Stramonita haemastoma | reverse complement strand
TAAATCACGAATGTGAATAGACGTTAAACTGAAGATACACACACACACACACACACACACACACACACACACACACACACACACACACACACACACACACACACCAAAAAACCAATTTGAAATCATGTCGCTGTTTGTTGAGAAAGAAATCATAACATTCTATAGACAACGAACTGGCGAGGCCTTCACATTTGAGTTTAGATCGTGCTGGAGCTGTGTTGTGCTGTGCGGTGTTGTGTTGTGCTGCGTCGTGCTGTGTTGTGCTGTCTTGTACAGTGCTGTGCTGTGTTGTGCTGTCCTGTCTTGTCTCGTGTTATGCTGCGTTGAACTGTGCTTTGCTGTGATGTATTGCGCTGCGTTGCGCTGTGTTGTGCTGTGCTGTGTTGTGTTGTGCTGCGTTGTGCTGTCTTGTGCTGTGCTGTTTTCAGGCAATGCCATAAAGAGTCTCTTTGACATTCAGTTGTGGAGATTCCTCTTTGTCTCAAATAGGTGTGCCTGTTTTTGCTTCACTGTGGCTGCATAGGGATCAGCACGAATAAAGTGGCTGCTATAGAATAAATATGTAGTGCCACATCAATGTTGTTGGCAATGTAAAAGATAGTAAAGGCTATATTGTTTGGCCTTATCTTGTGTATGTGTGTCTTCGTTTTAACGTATATCCACTAACAAGTGATTTTAGACTGGACAAGGGAGGGAAGAGATTGAAGTCAAAGAAGTGTGTTTGTTAAGTTGAATGAATGATACAAAGAAAAAATAGCTAACCATGAGAAAGTCATTGAACTGCACATACAAAAGAAAACAAAGGAAAAAAAGATAAACTTGGATAAACTCGCATGTGCGCACGCATAAGCGCGTGTGTGTGTGGTGTGAGTGTGTGGTGTTTGTGTGGTGTGAGTGTGGTGTGTGTGTGCGCGCGTGTATGTGTTGTGTGTGAGCGTATAAGTGTTTATGTTGTGTGTGTAAATTCGCTTGTGTGTGCGTGCCTGTAAGCTTACAAGTGTGTGCCTGTATGTATGTGTGTGTGTTTGTGTGCTTGTGTGTGTGTGTGTGTGTGTGTGTGTGTGTGTGTGTGTGTGTGTGTGTGTGTGTGTGTGGGTGTGTGTGTGTGTGTGTGTGTGTTGTGCGTACAGGCGTCTATTCTGAGCGTAAAGCATACGAGTGTAACTGTTTTTTATCTGCTGTATTTGTTTCAGCAAGTCTTAATATCTATACTCCAATCGCATTTTACTTCAAATTAAAACGTGTTCATACAAATGCACATTTGTGTTCGCATTTGTCTGTTCGTGTGCGTGTATGAGGAGATGTGAAAGATTGTGTATGTGTGTGTGAGAGAGAGATAGAGAGAGAGAACATACATACATACATTCATACATACATACACACATACAGACAGACAGGTAGACAAAGACAGACATAGACTTAAGGTCAGAGGGAAAATTGTATTTTTGGGGGGTATTTTTTGTACCACTTTATGTCACGGCAGATTTCTCTGCGTGAAATTCGGGCTGCTCTCCCCGGGGAGAGCGCGTCGCCACATGTGCAGCGCCTATCCATTTTTTTTTCATGCATGCAAGTGTATTTGTTTCCCTATCAGAGTGGCTTTTTTCTACAGAATTTTCCAGAGACAACCCCTTGTTGCCGTGGGTTCTTTTACGTGCGCTAAATTGTGATGTGTAACACACGGGACCTCGGTTTATCGTCTCATCCGAAAGACTAGCGCCCAGACCACCACTGATGGTCTAATGGATGGGGAAAAAGTTTTGGGTCCAAACGGGGTACGAACCCCGCACACTCCGACCCGGACTTTTTGCTTTCTAGGCAAGGCGCGTGACCACCTAGACCACCGATCCATTGACAGAACGCGCGCACGCACACACACACTCACACACACACACATACTTACACACACACACACACACACACACACACAACACCACACCACTACCACCACACCACCACCACCACCACCAGACCCCACACCACACAAGCGTCAATATCTTTTTGAAACAGTTTTTTTAAATCTAAATTCAAACATTCACTCACACGAACAGGCCAATTCATTCTAGCATCAAAGAGGACATGTATGCTCAAAGAATATACAACAGGTCTCATTACGAGTTACAGCAAAAGAAAGAAGATTAAAATTGAACAGATTGAAAAACAAATACAGAAACAGACAACATCGCTGCGACACCAGCCGAGTCAATGGGCTTCGTGTTTCGGCTCTCATCGGCTGTCATCGTCAGCGGCACGGAAATGCACGAGTATTGGCGAAGATTAATGAAGCTTGTTCAAAGCGGCAAGGATGACGAAGGAGAAGAGAGTGGAACACAGATGGAAAGAGGTGGCCTGCAAAAAACAAAGCAAAAACACATCAGTCATTCAAATATCGTATATAATTATAAATTGAATTGAATTAATTTTATTTAAAGAGGTTCTGGCATAAACAAACATGCTTTTTTTTATAACCAGCCCTCTGGGCATAAAAATACAAATAACTTTCTAAAAGAAATCATCTCAACCAAACAACAAACAAACATTTTTCTTTCAAAGAAATCAATGACTGATTATAGTAGGCATCCGTTAGTCTCGGAAGACTATGGATTAGCGCTCTAGGCTCTAGAGCGCAAAATCTGGATAAGTTAAGTGTGGAAAGCAAACTGTTACCCATGCAGTGAACCCCCCCCCCCCCCACTCTACACGGCGCTGAAATGGTCCATTGGAGAGGCAGTGTCGGTGCAGGAGCCGCCAGCTCATGTCGCATGAGAGAGACAGAGAGAGATAGAGAGACAGAGAGAGATAAGAGTCCGTACACATGGACTGAATACTCCCAAAACAATATTGGTTCGTTTTTCCTTGGCTTAAAACCTCCAGCCCACTCTACTTCACTTGAAGCAGTGCTGTTTCTCCTTCCTTTCCGTATTTGTTTCTGAGCGAAAACGAAATGTGATAGGCTGCTGTTAGGCGCCTGATAAGCTAAGCCTAGTAGGCTACATCCAACTTTGTCGTGGGAGAGAATAAATACCTTTTTAGTCTTTCCAGAAATAAAGGGCCAGAGACTGGAATTAAAGAAAAAGGCAGAAAATAGACAAGAAAGAGCCTACTGGGAAGAAACACTGCAACAGAGAAACAAAGAGAATGATAGAAAAGAGGGATTTTTTTTATAGGACAGAAGGTGGAGATGGTATCCATACTGATAATAATTATGCACCCAATAGGAGCGGGGGGGGGGGGGGGGGCAATAAGTGTTGGAGCAGAGAAACCAAGAGAATGATAGAAAAAAGGGATTTCTATAGGTTGGAAGGTGGGGGTGCTTTCCATACGGATAGTTATGTACCTAATGGACGGGGTTGGGGGAGGGAGGAGCAATAACTGTTGGATCGGTGGTCTAGAGGTAACGCGCCTGACAAAGAAAACGAAAAGCCCTGGTCGGAGTGTGCGGCGGTTCGAATTCCGTTTGGGCCCCAAAACTGTTCCTCCATCCTTTAGACCCTGAGTGGTGGTCTTGGTGCTAGTCTTTCGGATGAGACGATAAACCAAGGTCCCGTGTGTTACACATCATTATTTAGCGCACGTAAAAGGACCTCGGCAACAAGAGGGTCGTTCCTGGCAAAAATCTGTAAAAAAAGCCAGTCTTATAGGGAAACAAATACAGTTGCAGACAAGAAAATGAAAAAAAATGCGCTGCTCTTGTGGCGAAGCGCCCTTCCCCGGGAGAGAGCAGACCGAATTTCAGGCAGAGAAAACTACTGTGATATAAAGTGGTATAAAGTAAAACAACTAAAATGAAGAGCTGTCAGCATTTTGCAGACAGCGGCACAGCTTACAGCGCTCTTGTCATCGCCGTGACCTCCTGACCCGTGATCGCCCCCACCGTGACCTCCAGCATCCCCGTGACCTCCGCTGCTTCCGTGAGCATCCCCCTGTTCACACACACACACACACACACACACACACACACACACACACACACACACACACACCACACACACACACACACATATTTATATACATACACACAAACACACACACACACGCACATATTCATATACATACACACAAGCACACATGCACACACACATGCACAGGCATACGCATATAAACACATACACACACACATTATAGAGAACACACACAGACGCATACATACATATATACACACATACATACATAAACACACATACATACACACACGCACGCGCGCGTACGCAAGCACGCACACACACATACACACACACACATGTACACACACACACACACACACACATACACACACACACACACACACACACACACACACACACACACACACACACACACACACACACACACACAGGCCCAACAATCAGGTATGGTCTGCTACATGCAGAGTATCATCACCCTTTATTATACTAGTTGTGGCCCTTGGTGAGAGCAAAGGTGTGTGTGTGTGTGTGTGTGTGTGTGTGTGTGTGTGTGTGTGTGTGTGTGTGTGTGTGTGTGTGGTGCGTGCGTGCGTTTGTGTGTGTGCGTGTGTGTGTGTGTGTTGTGTGTGTGTTTGTGTGTGTGTTTGTGTGTGTGTGTGTGTGTGTGTGCGGTGCGCGCAGCGCGTGCGCGCGCGTGCGTATGTGTATGTATGCATACGTGTGTATGTGTTTACCTTTTCTGCTCTATCTTTTCAACGGGGATAAATTAATTTACTAACAAAGTGTTGACTGTGCATCTGTCGTCAACGGGCGATGAGTTAATGACACGTTAAATATATTATTTTCTGTTGTGTAACACTTCCTGCCTGTTTTGTTGTCACTGAGTGATGACTTAGTGACATATGAAATATTTGTTCTGCTGTGTCATATGGAATATGTATCTTTTGTCATTGGGTAATGATTAAATGACATTAAATAATCTCTTTCGCTGCATCATATGAATATTATGTATCGTTTGCAGTTGGGTGAGAATGACCTACAGACACATTTTGCTGTATCATATGAGATGCGTATATTTTGTCATTGTGTGATAACTTCGTGACACATTAAATATCTGTTGTGCTGTGTCATGTATCATTTGTCATTGGGTGATGTTTTAGTGACACATTAAACATCTGTTCTGCTGTGTCATGTGGAATATGTATCATTTGTCTTTGGGTGATGTTTTAGTGACACATTAAACATCTGTTCTCCTGTGTCATATGAGACATGTGTCATTTGTCATTGGGTGATAGCTTAGTGACACATTCAATATCTGTTCTCATGTGTCATACCTCCTTCTTATCTGTTGTCATTGGACAATGACTTAGTGACACATTAAATATCTGTTCTCCTGTGTCATACTTACGTGATCTCCGTGACTGCCACCGTGATCACCACCACCTGTTGGAGGAACAAGTGTGTTTAATCATTTGTTCAGAAGAAGAAGAATAGTAATCATAACAATAGTATAAAAAAAAAAAAAAAAAATCATAATACATGGAATTTATATAGCACTATATCTGCCCCCCAAAAAGCTGACAAATCAAAGCGCTTGAAATCATCCATGCATGCATTAATTCTTAGGTATGTTTGTTCGTTAGATCATTTTATTCATATATTTGCTGTTTATCTCATTTTCATTTGTCTATTTGTTCTTTAATTTCCATTTATTCGTGGAATTTTATTCACATTATGTATTTAATAGCTTGGTTTTTTTTTATTTGTCCAATATTTTATTTGTCCATTTACTCTATTATTTCAATCTGTATTTAGTGGTTCATTTATTCACTTTTGCTTGTGGTTTGTTTAATCATTTACTTTTTTCACAAAATCGTGGCATATTGATTTGTACTTGTTTGTCTCATTTTAATCGATCCGGTAGATTCAGAGTAAAACTCTTATGTTCTTTTCTTCGTTCATTTTTCGTCAGATTCCATCCACGGCGTCATTTTCTTCCTTTTGGTCTTCTTTCTCTCTTTCTTTCTTCAGTTGGTCTTCCTTACTCTCTGTTGTTCTTTGCTTTCGTTATTTTGCTTGTCGTTTTATGTTTCCTTTTTTTGTAGTGGTTCTTTTCGAGCGTGGTTACCAGTTGGATGGGTGACCATTTGCACGTCTTGGCTTCAGTACAGTCCCTCAGTTCACCCAGCTGTAAATGGGTACCTGCCCTCTTAGGGTCAGGGAAGGTAAAGCAGCAAGGGAGAGGAGATGGGCGCCGCCCTCAATATGCTGGCCCCTAGTGAAGCTGAGGTCTCTGATGCCTTGCTTCCCTACGACCGCCTAGGTTATGGGACACCTTTACCTTTACCTTTCTTTCAGAAGTAAGAAAGAAGGACAGGGGGGGGGGGGGGGGGTCTGAAAATACGATACAAAAAGAAGAGAGAAGAAATCTTACCACTGCCCAACACAAGGGCCACAGCCAGAGCCAAGACACAGAGGACTAGTGTTGTCTTCATCACTACTTCTGCAACACATACAACACTCTTCATTACTACTTCTGCAACACATACAACATTCTTCATCACTACTTCTGCAACACGTACAACATTCTTCATCACTACTTCTGCAACACGTACAACACTCTTTCATCACTACTTCTGCAACACATACAGCACTCTTATTCCTGCTTCTGCAACACATACAACATTCTTCATCACTACTTCTGCAACACGTACAACATTCTTCATCACTACTTCTGCAACATTCTTCATCACTACTTCTGCAACACATACAACATTCTTCATCACTACTTCTGCAACACATACAACACTTGTCATGACTACTTGGGGACGGGATAACCTTGTGGTCAGAACATTGCGCTTGCAATTTGACGACCCGGGTTCGATTCCTGTTCGAGGGATTTTTCCCTTGGAGGTAACATCAGTGCTGACTCCACTCTCCCCAAATGTCCTTCGGATGAGAATATAAACCGAGGCCCTGTGTACAAACGTACGCAGAACATCTTGCGCACGTGTTAAATCCTGTTCCGCTTTTCGTAAAAGTAGGCCATTGTGTGCCGGTAGAAACATGACAAAATTTACAAAACTGCATACACATGGGGACTGGATGTTAAAAAAGCACATAAGTGCTTATTCTATTATCCTCGATATAAAAGAATAAACAAATAGAATAGATATATTTAGAAACTGGTACAGTTTCAGGATCTATTTGCAGAAATTAGTATTTTCCAGCCTCTATTTAACAAAAATTTACCCCATCCATTAGATCATGAGTGTTCATCTGGGTGCTTGTCTTTCGGATGAGACGAAAAACCAAGGTATTTTGTGTTACACATCATTAATTAGCGCACGTAAAAGAACCCACAGCAACAAGAGAGTTGCCCCTGGCAAAATTCTGTAGAAAAACGCCACTCTGATAAGGAAGCAAATACAGTTGCAGACAGAAAAAAGAAAAAAATAATGGGTGGCGCTGCACTTATGGCGACGCACTCTTCCGGGGAAGAGCAGCCTGAATTTCACGCAGAGCAATCTGCTGTGACATAAAGGGGTATGCAATACATAAAATAGAATAAAATAAATAAAGACATGTTCGTATT
>CM060331.1:9235232-9237732 GCA_030674155.1 Stramonita haemastoma | reverse complement strand
TTAACGTGACAATGATAGAATTCATAAAACGATATAGTTGGATTAGGTTAGATATTAAAGTATGTTAATGTGAGGACGTTAGAAATCATAAAGAAAGATAGACGTTCATGGCAAAAAATCTGAGGAAACTGTGATTTTGTAGATGAACAAAATATTGAAGACACCATGAGAACAGTGAAGACTGACACCATAGTGATTAAACACCATGTCATTTGCAGGAATGCCCTTCGGTTTAACTAGAATACTGTACAGTGCAATGCACTACAATGCAATACAATGCGCCACAATACAAGACAATACAATAAAATTATAGTGTGATACATACGATAGAATGCAATGCAAAACAAAGCGCTACAATACGAGACAATGCAAAACAATACAATACGATACAATGCAAGACAATACGAATGCAATGCAATGCAAAACAATACAATGCGCCATATTACGAGACAATGCAATACAATACAATGTGATACAATACGATAGTTTGCAATGCAATACAATGCGCTACAATACGAGACAATGCAATACAATGCAGGATAATACAATACGACGCAATGCAAAAAATATGATATGAGACAATGCAAAACTATACAACACACGATAGTACAACTCAAAACAGTGCACAACATCACATTACAATACGTTACAACTCAATACAGTATTACACATTACAGTTCAAATATAAAAAAAAATTTATTTTATTTTACTACTTTATGTCACAGCAGATTTGTCTGCGTGAAATTCGGGCTGCTCTCCCCGGGGAGAGCGCGGCACCTCAAGTGCAGTGCCTACGCATTATTTTTTTCCCCTCAGGGATGGTGTCTAAACACAACACCTGTGTGCATGCTGTTTTATATATATATATATATATATATATATATATATATATATATATATATATATATATATTATATATATATATAATATATATATATATATTAAAATTTTGTCATCCGCTCCTACCGGCACGCGATGGCCTGCTCTTCCGAAAGGTGGAACGGGATTTTAACGTGTACGCAAGATGTTCTGCGTGCGTTCGCACACGGGACCTAGGTTTATAGTCTCATCCGAATGACTTTGACATTCAGTTCGATTTTTTCGTCAAACTGGGAAGAAAGGGCGAGCTGGGTACGAACCCAGAAACTCGCGGTTTACATATTGGCAGGCTAACGTCTTAACCATCCTGCCACCGTCCTTCTTACATCCCAATACAGTATAATACAATACAATGCAATACATTGCAATACAACGTAACCCAATACAGTACTATGCCGTTCACTGTAATCTGTCACAACTTGATAACGACACTACACTACATACACTACACTACACTACCACTACACTACACTACACTACACTACACTACACTACAACCTACACTACACTACACTACACTACACTACACTACACTACACTATTTATTTATCTATATCATAGCAGATTTCTCTGCGTGAAATTCGGGATGCTCTCCTCGGAGAGAGCGCGTCGCCGCAAGTGCAGCGCCACCAATTATACATTTTTCTTTATCCTGTGTGTAACTGTATTTGTTTCCCTACCAGAGTGGCTTTTCTTTTTTACAGAATTTTGCCAGGGACAACCCTCTTGTTGCCGTAGGTTCTTTTACGTGCGCTAAACAATAATGTGTAACACACGTGACCTCGGTTTATCGTCACATCCGAAAGACTAGCATCCAGACGACCACTCACGGTCCAATGAATGGGGGAAAAGTTTTGGGCCCAAACGGGATTCAAACCACCGCACACTCCGACCCGGACTTTTCGCTTTCTAGGCAGAGGCGCATTACCTCTAGACCACCGATCATTCATCCCTCCTTGGAATCTCTGTGAGACTGAATACATACTGCATGACAAGCTTCCGCGCATGACTGCTTTCAAGTACCTCGTTATACTCTGATTAATTCGGAAGATTTTTTTCATACGCCGTAATTTTGTTATAAAAGTTGTAGTTCTGGTTTTCCATTATTTTGCATAATGCTAAGACGCATGTATATGTCTGTCTTAAAGAAGCCTATTATGGTGTTGTTATGTGTCCCCCCCAGCTTAAGGCTCTAGGTGTCACTCAGAATAGTTTTATGCACTCTGACTCACTCATCTCTCCTAGGAATCACTGTAAGATTGAAATTCTACACTGAACTTTTGTTGTCTATCTTGTTCTCTGAGACAGCGTGGCAAGTCTCGAGCAATATATACATACATATATATATATATATATATATATATATATATATATATATATATATATATATATATATATATATATATAAAATATATATATATAATATATATATATATATATATATATATTAATTTCATACATTTTAATTGTCTCTTTCAAAACAATCGCTCCTACGTTGCTTTAATATCTATATGTGACGCTCCACCACATAAGGACTCGCATTGCACCAGAGGTCAATCTTTAGTTATTGACATTTTATTGATCTGCAATGGCTATACAATAGAAAAAAAACAGATTGACA
>CM060331.1:9225232-9230232 GCA_030674155.1 Stramonita haemastoma | reverse complement strand
TGTATGTATGTATGTATGTGTGTATGTATGTATGTGTGTATGTATGTATGTATGCAAGTATGTATGTATGTATGTATGTATGTATGTATGTATGTATGTATGTATGTATGTATGTATGTATGTATGTATGTATGTATGTATGTATGTATGTATGTATGTATGTATGTATGTATGTATGTATGTATGTATGTATTTAGATAAAAAGCAGTTAGAAAGAAGTCATTGTCAAATTGTCCTAAATCATGGTAATTTATTCTTCTTCGCAAACTTATTGTTATGCGTAGCAAAACGTATCTTGTACGTCACTGTTGTCACATTCCAGTTAAACAAAAGAGGAGAATCCTACATTATTCGAGAGTTCATTCTGTTAACCCTTTCTGGGCTACGGGAAAATGCAAACACATTTCAACATTGGCTTAAATCTTTCGTTTATCCATTTGAAAAAAGTGACCAGCTACTACACAAAGCGCTTTGATTTGTTTTTGCAAGATATAGCGCTATATAAGTTCCGTTTATTATTATTATTATTATTATTATTATTATTATTATTATTATTATTATTATTATTATTATTATTATTATTAAAATGAAAAACAAATCATGTTCAGCATGGAAGCCACAATAATAACAAAATTATCAACAAGACAATAACATGCAAGCCATTGAGTAAATGTTGGGGAAAATACTCTTGTTGTGAAAGATACTAGATGACTTTTTCATGAACTATCGGCAAATCTGATTGTCTTCTTCATTTCTCGTTCGCTTTACACCGTCAGGTGTGTCTGGGAAAAATAATGGCACGTCCTCTCCAGCTCCTCTCGTGGGCCGTACAGCTTGGTCTGTAGGGTTATCTCCGTCGGCCACACTTTCTTCCTCTGATTGTACAGTTTGACAGAGAAAGAAGAGCTTTTCCAGATTTACATTTCATTAGCTTACAAATACTATTATTTGACAGGCTGAAAAAATTGTGGAATAAAATCTTGTCATAGATGCATGAAGTATGACTACTCCATCACAAAATGAACGTCATCCCATAGAACAGACATATTATCATATTTTGGAACATAACCTGTCTTCCTGTAGAAAATAATGAACATAAATGGCCTACAACTTCATCTCCCTTCCTCCTTCCCTTCGTGTCTGTCATTTTCAAAAGTAATACTCTATACTATTCATCACCACATTTTTTTTAATAAAAACGACTAAATGATGTCACTTGGGTTTCTTCGAAACTGTTCAGGCCTTTAACTTTATTCTATACCACTTTATATCACAGCAGATTTCTCTGCGTGAAATTCGGGCTGTTCTTTTCGGGAAAGCGCGTCGCCACATATGCAACGCTACCCTTTTTTTCTGTTTCCTGTCTGCAATTGTTTTTGTTTCCTTATCAAAGAGGGTTTTTTTTTCTACAGAATGTTGCCAAGAACAACCCTCTTGTTGCCGTGGGTTCTTTTACGCACGCTAGCGCGCTAAATAATGATGTGTAACACACGGGACCTCGGTTTATCGTCTCATTCGAAAGACTATCACACTTTACAAGAGAAGGAAAATAACTCACAGCTCTTCTTGGGGAACGGAATACCCTAATAGTTTCAACGTGGCATATGTATAGATAGCTATTTTCCTCGCATTTCTGGTTAAACTAATTATGGCCTTAGAGCTTATTATAAGCATTTTTCTTCCAATTTTCAAATCCTTTCTCAATGATCCTGAATGGACATTCTTTCCAGCACCACTTAAATCTTGTTCCAAGAGATACTTCAAATAAATATAATGACTTTTGTTACCACTGGTTTCTGCATAAAATTTCCATTACGAACAGTGGACCTATCCGTTATGTAAAGCATTTTTTGTAATTCTCTCTCTCTCTCTCTCTCTCTCTCTCTCTCTCTCTCTCTCTCTCTCTCTCTCTCTCTCTCTCTCTCTCTCTCTCTCTCTCTCTCTCTCTCTCTCTCTCTCTCTCTCTCTCTCTCTCTCTCTGGGGGACGGATAGCCTAGTGGTCAGAACATTGCGCTGGCAATTTGACGACCCATGTTCGAGTCCGGTTGAGGAGATTTTTCTCCTGGAGTTAACGTCAGTGCTGACTCCACTCTCCCCAAAAGTCCTCCGGATGAGACTTTAAACCGAGGCCCCGTGTGCGAACGCATGCAGAACATCTTGTGTACATTTTAAATCCTGTTCCGCTTTTCGTAAGAGTAGGCTACCCACTGCAAGCCTCCAGGGTGGGAGTGACAAGTGTGCTACTGGGGCAGAACCAACTCTAAAGCTTCCAGATAAAGGGGCAACCATTGGTACATGGAATGTAAGAACTCTGTACCAAACAGGAAGAGTACAGGAACTTACACATGAATTACAGAGGTATAAATGGAACATAGTAGGGCTTGCGGAAGTCAGATGGATTGGCTTCGGAGAAACAACCACGCAAGACGGTTACAAAATATGGTACAGCGGAGAAGAGAAACTACATCAACATGGAGTAGGTTTTATTGTCAGGAAAGAGATTGTGTCAAGTATCATCAGCTGCACACCAGTATCCAGCAGACTCATCTCAATCAGAGTTTCTGCAAAACCCCAGAATCTCACCATCATCCAAGTGTATGCTCCAACATCTGACTACGATGACGATCAGATAGAAGAATTATATGAAGAACTTGAAAACGTCATCTCCAAAACGCCCCAAAAAGACATCCTTATTGTGGAAGGCGACTGGAATGCTAAGGTGGGACCTGATGCCTATGACACCTGGGCAAGAACCACAGGACGATTTGGACTGGGAGAAACAAATGACAGAGGACAGCGGCTGCTGGAATTCGCAAAGAAGCACAAACTGACTTTGGCTAACACACTCCACCCTCACAAGCCATCCAGAACATCAACCTGGCACTCACCAAATGGTCTGATTCATAATCAAATTGATTACATTCTGTCACCCCAAAGATTCAAATCCAGCATAAACAAGGCAAACACAAGAACATTCCCAGGAGCTGACATTGGCAGTGACCACGACCTTGTACTTACCACCATCAGGCTAAAACTGAAAGCAAAACAACAGCCAAAAAGCCCACGCATAAGATTCGACCTGGAAAAACTCAAAGACCCAACAGTGGTTGAGATCTTCCAAGCCAACATTGGAGGAAAGTTCGCCGCACTCACAGCCATCGACAATGATGTGGACACATTGGCCAACAACATCAAAGAAGTGCTAACGACAGCAGCAGAAGAAACATTAGGAAGAAGCAGAACAAAGAAACAACCCTGGGTGACAAATGAGGTTCTTGACCTCTGCGACAAAAGAAGAGAACTTAAAAAACAAAAGTTCACAAGTCAAGAAGCTTACAAGAAGTACATGGATAGCCACAGAGAAGTGAGGAAAAAGATGAGAGAAGCCAAAGAAGCGTGGATAGAAGAACAATGCAACAACATCGAAGCTGGAATGACCAAGGGAAACAGCAAAACAGCTTACGACACTTTGAAAGCACTAACGAAAACCACGCAGCCTAAAGCCTCTGTTATTGAAGACAAAGAAGGAAATCTTTTAACGGAAAACAATGCCATCCTCCAACGCTGGACAGAATACTGTGAGGGATTGTACAACTACCCACTACGCCCAGATACCAACATAGTTTCTGACAAACCCCCTGAACACCAAGATAAAGACCCACCAATACTAAGGTGTGAAGTAGATGCAGCTATTAGACAATTGAAGAAGGGGAAGTCCCTGGAATCGATAACATCCCAGCTGAACTCATAAAAAATGGAGGGAATGAAACAGCAAGGCGATTCACAGAACTTTGTCAGAAGATCCACGACACCAAAGAATGGCCAAAAGAATGGACACAGTCTCTTGTAATACCCCTGCCAAAGAAAGGAAACCTCAAACAATGCCAGAACTACAGAACCATCAGTCTCATAAGTCATCCTAGCAAGATCATGCTGCAGGTAGTCCTCAACAGGCTGAAAAACCAAGCGGAAAAACTCCTGGCAGAAGAACAAGTGGGCTTTAGACCAAAACGCAGCACAATGGAACAAATTTTCAATCTGAGAATTCTGATAGAGAAGCATCTCCAACACCAAAAAGACTTGTACCACAATTTCATAGACTTCAAAAAGGCCTTTGACAGGGTATGGCATGACGGCCTCTGGCAAGTACTCAGGCACTTCAACATTGACAGCTGTCTAATTGAAGTCATCAAAGCTCTGTACGAGAACGCAAAAAGTGCAGTTTTTATGAACAATCACGTGGGCGAGTTCTTCAAGACCACGGTTGGGGTTCGCCAGGGCTGCCTTCTCTCACCTGTACTCTTCAACCTCTTCCTCGAAAACATCATGACAGAGACACTGCAAAACCACCACACTTCCATCTCCATTGGTAGAAGACCCCTTTGCAACCTCAGATCTGCAGATGACATTGACCTCATGGGCAGCAGCAAACAAGAACTGCAAATCCTCACAGACAATTTAACAGATCGAGCGAGCGCATACGGCATGGAGGTCAGTACAGAGAAATCAAAGATCATGGTCAACAGCGCGAGTAATGACATCACGGAAATAAAGATGAATGGAGAAACACTAGAAGAGGTGAGCCAATTCAAATACTTAGGCTCCATCCTAACAAAAGATGGCACATCAAACAATGAAGTGAAAGCTCGCATTGCAACAGCAACATCTGCTCTAGTCAGACTCGAGAAGATCATCAGAAGCAACAACATCAGCTTCTGCACCAAATACCACCTTTACAAATCCCTCGTGATATCTATCCTCCTATATGGCTGTGAATCATGGACTCTGACAGCAGAGTTAGAGAGGAGAATCCAAGCATTCGAGAACAAGTGCCACAGAAGACTCCTCAAAATATCATACAAAGAACACAAGACCAATAACTATGTGAAAGAAGAAATCAAAAAGCGTGTGGGCCCCCAAGAGCCTTTGCTCTCCACCATAAAGAGGAGAAAGCTGATGTGGTTTGGTCACACCACAAGACACAACACCCTAGCAAAAA
>CM060331.1:9217732-9220232 GCA_030674155.1 Stramonita haemastoma | reverse complement strand
TGTGTTCTGCAATATGCAGATTTCAGCATAAAGTAATCAAAATGAATATGCTCCTATATTGAGGAAGAGGGAACTACACCATCGGTTGCGTAACCTCTGGTTGATTGGAGAATTTGTGTCAGCTTTTGGAGGTTGCTGTGAGTGAACTATGTGTAAGGTAAAGGTAAAGGTGTCCCATAACCTATGTGGTCATAGGGGAGCGAGGCGTCAGAGACCTCAGCTTCTCTAGGGGCCAGCATGTTGAGAGTGACGCCCACTATCCAAGGGAGCTTACCCACTCTCGTTGACAGAGACAGAAAGAGAGCGAGAGCGAGACCGAGCGAGACCGAGCGAGCGAGCGAGCGAGCGAGAGAGAGAGAGAGAGAGAGAGAGAGAGAGAGAGAGAGAGAGAGAGAGAGAGAGAGAAGAGAGAGACAGACAGACAGACAGACAGACAGACAGACAGACAGACAGACAGACAGAATGAGGGGCAAACCGAGACAAAGACACAGCGCCACAGAGATACTGACAGCACATAGAAATAATCCGTTCACATACATGTAAATACAAACAATGTCATGGTGTTTTTTTATCATCATTTTATTTTATTGATATGTTTTCTTATAAATGACTTTTTCACATTTTTTTCACAAGTATAACAAAGCATCAACAACACACTGTAGGTAGCACCACTAGCATACTATTACAGTCATCACCATGATCATATCCTCATGAGCATCCTCATGACCATCCTCATATTCATCATCATCATCAAAGATCATCATCATTGCTACCATTGTTTAGCCGTGTGACGATCACAAGGAAGAAAAGCGAGAGGACAGTGGAAAGTGAACAGTAGAATAAGAAAGTGTCAGAGGCATTTAAATATATATATATATATATATATATATATATATATATATATATATATATATATATATATATATATATATATATATATATATATATATAATTTTACCTTATGTCACAGGAGATTCCTCTGCGTGAAATTCGGGCTGCTCTTCCCGGGGAGAGCTCGTCGCCACAAGTGCAGCGCGTACCCATTATTTTTTTTCTTTTTCCTGTCTGCAATTGTATTTGTTTCCCTATCAGAGTGACTTTTTCTACAAAATTTTGCCAGGGACAACCCTCTTGTTGCAGTGGATTCTTTTATTTTACGTGCGCTAAAATAATGATGTATAACACACGGGACCTCGGTGTGTCGTTTCATTCGAAAGACTAGCACCCAGACCATCACTAATGGTCTAATGGATGGGGCAAAAGTTTTGGGCCCATACGGGATTCGAACCACCGCACACTCTGACCTGCACTTTTCGCTTTCTAGGCAGGCGCGTTACCTCTAGACCACTGATCCACTTCATTACAGTGAGGTACATGCCAGAAGCCGTGTCAGTTACTGATGTTCACCAGAGGTGTGCCAGAGCATATACTGAGATATTGTTGTTCTGCTTTGACAGTTCCTGCTGAGATTGCCCCATGCCATGCAAAGCTCTCGGCTTAACCTGCGCTCTCCTTTTTACAGGAGGAGAAAGTATCCAAAGTCGGAGTGTGGCTACCTATGTTTTTATGCCGAAGTACTTGAAACATTTTTTTTTATTCTTGCAAATCTTTGTCATACTCTATGTACTCTAAAAGCAAGGTGAAGTCGTGATGCTAGAAATAGAATGCACATTCTTGGTGACCCCCAGAGTGATAAACTAAAGAAACGAGAAGCAACAACAGCTACAATACTGCTACAGTGAAGCACATCATAGGCTTTAATAACAACGTAGGGATGGCTTGTTTTGTACGCATATGTACAGACACACATAAATATATGGCGAGTATAACTAAATGTGTGCATAGCTTCTGCTATAAGGCCACGAAATAAGAAGTAGAATAGGCACAATACAGCGCGTTGTGATATTATTACACAGTGATGAAAATTATACAAGTTTTGGGACTGTGACAACATAAGAAGAGCAAGAGAGAGAGAGAGAGAGAGGGGGGGAGGGAGGGAGGGAGGGAGAGACAGAGATAGAGACAGAGAGTGAGAGAGAGAGACAGACAGACAGACAAAACAGACAGAAAGAGGTATACAGGACATATATTATAGGAAAAACAAAAGAGGACAAAGATAAACTGAGAAGAACAGGAAGAACAAAAAAAAAAAAAAAAAAACAAGCAGAAAAGATGAGGGAAGAAATACAATTACATATACAAATTGCTAAGCACAAAATACCACCCATAAAAAGCTGAATATCAAGTTTTTCTGGGGGGAAAAAGTAGAAAAACTAAAAATGATAAAATGAGGGGGGAGCAAGAAGAAGAAATTAAAAAAAAAGTTTCCAAATGCCTAACAGAGACTTTAACCTTGTGCTTTTTATTTCTGGACTTTTTCGCCGTTGAAGCAGATAATGCCATTTTCCTTCCACAAAACTAAACATATCCATCGTCAGATACTGGGGATCATTTCATGCTTGACGAATAAACGATAGACTGAATGAACACAATATCCATA
>CM060331.1:9192992-9207992 GCA_030674155.1 Stramonita haemastoma | reverse complement strand
TTAACATTGGTTTAGTCCCTTTTAAATTGATTTGTATCCATATACACTCAATACCATATTTATCAAAATGGCTAATCTGTTTATAACTAACTGATTGGTGTACATATACTATTTGTCCTGTTTGAAGAGTGGCTTTGGCATCTCTTCTAATGATATTGTATCCAGGAATTGATACAATATTATTCGATACTTTATCTGACAATCCAGTTTCAGAAAAACCAAAAACATGAAAGCAATCATTTTCGTTAGTAATAATGGGGTGTATGTCAGATAGTTTGTTTAACAGGTGGCATATATTCAGGTATCCTACTTTGAAACCAGATTTGGACAACCACTTCTCCACTTTGAAATTATTTGCCATTATACTGCAAATAACCCGTTAAGGATCAAAATAACAAATAGTTGAAAACATACATACAATTAATAACCTTATCTATTTAATTATACTAACACAACAACTACACACTTTAACTTTAAACATTTACACACAAGAAAAACAACTGGCAAAATATATGCTGAAGAAAAAGTAATCCAACTAACTGGATGAACAATATTATAGTCAAAGAAATAAGAAATGCAATGGTAAATGATATGAACAAGCAAAAATCCAATGTAAACCAAGAGAGAGAGAGAGAGAGAGAGAGAGAGAGAGGAGAGAGAGAGAGAGAGAGAGAGAGAGAGAGAGAGAGAGAGAGAGAGAGAGAGAGAGAGAGAGAGAGAGTTTTGTTGGGGGGTGGGGAAAGGCCTGACTTTGTCCTCTAAATTCGCTGCCTAGCTAATAGTCTCCTAGCCCATGTCCCAATCTCCCAACACACTAAGGCACTACACACACACACACACACACACACACACACACACACACACACACACACACACACACACACACACACACACACACACCACACACACACATGCTCTTTCAGATGTAATCGCAGTGCCACATAGAAACTGTCAGTCAGTCCACAGCTGCCATGAAGCCACAGGCCAATCGAAGCCCTGCACATTGTTGCGAGGTTTTTTCTCTACTTGTCTCTGCGGGTTTTTTGTTGTTGTTTTTTTGCTGCAAGGATCTTCCTCTGCAAGTTTTTTTTCTGCAAGTTTTTTTTTTTTAGGCGAGGTGATATATTCTGCTTTTTTGGCAAAGTGTTTCATCCGCTTGTTTATTAATTTTTGTGTGTGTGTGCAAAGTTAGGTTTTCCCTCTGCTTTTTTTTTTTTGCAAAGTGAGATTCTCCCTCAGCTGTTTTTCCAAGGTTTTTCCTTTGCTGTTTTTTGCAAGGTTTTCCATTTACTGTTTTTGCAAGTTTTTTTCTTTGCTTTTTTTGCAAGGTTTTCCCACTGCTGTTTTTGCAAACCTCTGCTGTTTTTGCAAGGTTTTTCCTCTGCTGGTTTTGCAAGATTTTTTCTCCGTTGTTCTTGAAGTTTTTTGTGTAAGATTTTTTTCTGCAAGTTTTTTTCTGCCAGGTTTTTTTTGTCTGCAAGGTTTTCTTTTCACTCATCTTTGGACGGAATTTTTTGGTACGGTTTATTTATGCAATAATGTTTTTGCAATGTATTTTCTGTAGGTTTTTTACGGCAAGAATTTTTCTCTGCATGGGTTTTGCTCTGCTTTTTCTGCAAGGATTTTTTTCTGCAAGGTTTTTGCTCCAGAAGCTTTTTTCTGCAAGGAGTTTTTTTTTTGCCAAGGTTTCTGCAGCAAGTTTTTCCCAATTTTTGGCCTACAACTTCATTTCCCTCCCTCCCTCCTCTACTCCCTCCCCAGAGAATACACCAGTATGTATGTATGTATGTATGTATGTATGTATGTATGTATGTATGTATGTATGTATGTATGTATGTATGTATGTATGTATGTATGTATGTATGTATGTATGTATGTATGTATGTATGTATGTATGTATTTAAATAAAAAGCAGTTAGAAAGAATTCATTCTCAAATTGTCCTAAATCATGGTAATTTATTCTTCTTCGCAAACTTATTGTTATGCGTAGCAAAACGTATCTTGTACGTCACTGTTGTCACATTCCAGTTAAACAAAAGAGGAGAATCCTACATTATTCGAGAGTTCATTCTGTTAACCCTTTCTGGGCTACGGGAAAATGCAAACACATTTCAACATTGGCTTAAATCTTTCGTTTATCCATTTGAAAAAAGTGACCAGCTACTACACAAAGCGCTTTGATTTGTTTTTGCAAGATATAGCGCTATATAAGTTCCGTTTATTATTATTATTATTATTATTATTATTATTATTATTATATTATTATTATTATTATTATTATTATTATCATTATTATTATTATTATTAAAATGAAAAACAAATCATGTTCAGCATGGAAGCCACAATAATAACAAAATTATCAACAAGACAATAACATGCAAGCCATTGAGTAAATGTTGGGGAAAATACTCTTGTTGTGAAAGATACTAGATGACTTTTTCATGAACTATCGGCAAATCTGATTGTCTTCTTCATTTCTCGTTCGCTTTACACCGTCAGGTGTGTCTGGGAAAAATAATGGCACGTCCTCTCCAGCTCCTCTCGTGGGCCGTACAGCTTGGTCTGTAGGGTTATCTCCGTCGGCCACACTTTCTTCCTCTGATTGTACAGTTTGACAGAGAAAGAAGAGCTTTTCCAGATTTACATTTCATTAGCTTACAAATACTATTATTTGACAGGCTGAAAAAATTGTGGAATAAAATCTTGTCATAGATGTATGAAGTATGACTACTCCATCACAAAATGAAAGTCATCCCATAGAACAGACATATTATCATATTTTGGAACATAACCTGTCTTCCTGTAGAAAATAATTATTATAAATGGCCTACAACTTCATCTCCCTTCCTCCTTCCCTTCGTGTCTGTCATTTTCAAAAGTAATACTCTATACTATTCATCACCACATTTAAAAAAAAATAAACACGACTAAATGATGTCACTGGGGTTTCTTCGAAACTGTTCAGGCCTTTAACATTATGCCATACCACTTTATGTCACAGCAGATTTCTCTGCGTAAAATTTGGGCTGTTCTTCACGGGGAAAACGCGTCGCCACATGTGCAGCGCCACCCATTTATTTCCCTGTCTGCTGCTGTATTTATTTCCCTATCAGAGTGGGTTTTTTCCACAGAATTTTCCAGGGACAACTCTCTTGTTGCCGTGGGTTCTTTTACGTACGCTAAGTAATGATGTGTAACACACAGGACCTCGGTTTATCGTCTCATTCGAAAGACTATCACACTTTACAAGAGAAGGAAAATAACTCACAGCTCTTCTTGGGGAACGGAATACCCTAATAGTGGTCATGGGGAACGGAATACCCTAATAGTTTCAACGTGGCATGTGTATAGATAGCTATTCCTCGCATTTCTGGTTAAACTAATTATGGCCTTAGAGCTTATTATAAGCATTTTTCTTCCAATTTTCAAATCCTTTCTCAATGATCCTGAATGGACATTCTTTCCAGCACCACTTAAATCTTGTTCCAAGAGATACTTCAAATAAATATAATGACTTTTGTTACCACTGGTTTCTGCATAAAATTTCCATTACGAACAGTGGACCTATCCGTTATGTAAAGCATTTTTTGTAATTCTCTCTCTCTCTCTCTCTCTCTCTCTCCTCTCTCTCTCTCCTCTCTCTCTCTCTCTCTCTCTCTCTCTCTCTCTCTCTCTCTCTCTCTCATCTCACTCTCTCTCTCTCTCTCTGGGGGACGGATAGCCTAGTGGTCAGAACATTGCGCTGGCAATTTGACGACCCAGGTTCGAGTCCGGTTGAGGAGATTTTTCTCCTGGAGTTAACGTCAGTGCTGACTCCACTCTCCCCAAAAGTCCTTCGGATGAGACTTTAAACCGAGGCCCCGTGTGCGAACGCATGCAGAACATCTTGTGTACATTTTAAATCCTGTTCCGCTTTTCGTAAGAGTAGGCTACCCACTGCAAGCCTCCAGGGTGGGAGTGACAAGTGTACTGGGGCAGAACCAACTCTAAAGCTTCCAGATAAAGGGGCAACCATTGGTACATGGAATGTAAGAACTCTGTACCAAACAGGAAGAGTACAGGAACTTACACATGAATTACAGAGGTATAAATGGGACATAGTAGGGCTTGCGGAAGTCAGATGGATTGGCTTTGGAGAAACAACCACGCAAGACGGCAATATGGTACAGCGGAGAAGAGAAACTACATCAACATGGAGTAGGCTTTATTGTCAGGAAAGAGATTGTGTCAAGCATCATCAGCTGCACACCAGTATCCAGCAGACTCATCTCAATCAGAGTTTCTGCAAAACCCCAGAATCTCACCATCATCCAAATGTATGCTCCAACATCTGACTACGATGACGATCAGATAGAAGAATTATATGAAGAACTTGAAAACGTCATCTCCAAAACACCCCAAAAAGACATCCTTATTGTAGAAGGCGACTGGAATGCTAAGGTGGGACCTGATGCCTATGACACCTGGGCAGGAACCACAGGACGCTTTGGACTGAGAGAAACAAATGACAGAGGACAGCGGCTGCTGGAATTCGCAAAGAAGCACAAACTGACTTTGGCTAACACACTCCACCCTCACAAGCCATCCAGAACATCAACCTGGCACTCACCAAATGGTCTGATTCATAATCAAATTGATTACATTCTGTCACCCCAAAGATTCAAATCCAGCATAAACAAGGCAAACACAAGAACATTCCCAGGAGCTGACATTGGCACTGACCACGACCTTGTACTTACCACCATCAGGCTGAAACTGAAAGCAAAACAACAGCCAAAAAGCCCACGCATAAGATTCGACCTGGAAAAACTCAAAGACCCAACAGTGGTTGAGATCTTCCAAGCCAACATTGGAGGAAAGTTCGCCGCACTCACAGCCATCGACAATGATGTGGACACATTGGCCAACAACATCAAAGAAGTGCTAACGACAGCAGCAGAAGAAACATTAGGAAGAAGCAGAACAAAGAAACAACCCTGGGTGACAAATGAGGTTCTTGACCTCTGCGACAAAAGAAGAGAACTTAAAAAACAAAAGTTCACAAGTCAAGAAGCTTACAAGAAGTACATGGATAGCCACAGAGAAGTGAGGAAAAAGATGAGAGAAGCCAAAGAAGTGTGGATAGAAGAACAATGCAACAACATCGAAGCTGGAATGACCAAGGGAAACAGCAAAACAGCTTACGACACTTTGAAAGCATTAACGAAAACCACGCAGCCTAAAGCATCTGTTATTGAAGACAAAGAAGGAAATCTTTTAACGGAAAACAATGCCATCCTCCAACGCTGGACAGAATACTGTGAGGGATTGTACAACTACCCACTACGCCCAGATACCAACATAGTTTCTGACAAACCCCCTGAACACCAAGATAAAGACCCACCAATACTAAGGTGTGAAGTAGATGCAGCTATTAGACAATTGAAGAAGGGGAAGTCCCCTGGAATCGATAACATCCCAGCTGAACTCATAAAAAAATGGAGGGAATGAAACAGCAAGGCGATTCACAGATCTTTGTCAGAAGATCCACGACACCAAAGAATGGCCAAAAGAATGGACACAGTCTCTTGTAATACCCCTGCCAAAGAAAGGAAACCTCAAACAATGCCAGAACTACAGAACCATCAGTCTCATAAGTCATCCTAGCAAGATCATGCTGCAGGTAGTCCTCAACAGACTGAAAAACCAAGCAGAAAAACTCCTGGCAGAAGAACAAGCGGGCTTTAGACCAAAACGCAGCACAATGGAACACATTTTCAATCTGAGAATTCTGATAGAGAAGCATCTCCAACACCAAAAAGACTTGTACCACAATTTCATAGACTTCAAAAAGGCCTTTGACAGGGTATGGCATGACGGCCTCTGGCAAGTACTCAGGCACTTCAACATTGACAGCTGTCTAATTGAAGTCATCAAAGCTCTGTACGAGAACGCAAAAAGTGCATTTTTTATGAGCAATCACGTGGGCGAGTTCTTCAAGACCACGGTTGGGGTTCGCCAGGGCTGCCTTCTCTCACCTGTACTCTTCAACCTCTTCCTCGAAAACATCATGACAGAGACACTGCAAAACCACCACACTTCCATCTCCATTGGTGGAAGACCCCTTTGCAACCTCAGATTTGCAGATGACATTGACCTCATGGGCAGCAGCAAACAAGAACTGCAAATCCTCACAGACAATTTAACAGATCGAGCGAGCGCATACGGCATGGAGGTCAGTACAGAGAAATCGAAGATCATGGTCAACAGCGCGAGTAATGACATCACGGAAATAAAGATGAATGGAGAAACACTAGAAGAGGTGAGCCAATTCAAATACTTAGGCTCCATCCTAACAAAAGATGGCACATCAAACAATGAAGTGAAAACTCGCATTGCAACAGCAACATCTGCTGTAGTCAGACTCGAGAAGATCATCAGAAGCAACAACATCAGCTTCTGCACCAAATACCACCTTTACAAATCCCTCGTGATATCTATCCTCCTATATGGCTGTGAATCATGGACTCTGACAGCAGAGTTAGAGAGGAGAATCCAAGCATTCGAGAACAAGTGCCACAGAAGACTCCTCAAAATATCATACAAGGAACACAAGACCAATAACTATGTGAAAGAAGAAATCAAAAAGCGTGTGGGCCCCCAAGAGCCTTTGCTCTCCACCATAAAGAGGAGAAAGCTGATGTGGTTTGGTCACACCACAAGACACAACACCCTAGCAAAAACCATCCTGCAAGGAACAGTCGAGGGCAAGAGAAGAAGAGGCCGCCAAAAGAAATCATGGGTTGACAACATCAAAGACTGGACTGCCCAACCCCTGCAACACCTCCTACTAGCCACACAGGATCGTGAAGCATGGAAAAAGATCTCTGTTGCGTCTTCTCTCATGTCCCCCCTACGTCCTTTGGGACATGGGACTGAGTGAGTGAGAGTGAGGCCATCGTGTGCTGGTGGGAACAGATGACACTTACAAAACTGCATACACACGGGGACTGGATGTAAAAAAGCACAGATTGCTTATCCCATTATCCTCGATATAAAAGAATAAATCAAATCAAATCAATCAAATCTCTCTCTCTCTCACACACACACAACACACAAACACACACACACACACACACACACACACACACACACACCCCACACACACACACACACACACACACACACACACACACACACACACACACAAATACACAGGCATCCTAAAGCATATTGAAATTAAAGGTGACAATGCAGGACGCATTGGAATCTCGACATTGGAATGTGTAATGAAAGGAGGTATGCACGCTATTAGTGACAATAGTTATGTCATTGCCTAAGCTTGTGCTCTGTGCCCAGTAGTTTGAGACATACCATGCTACCCACTCACACGTTATGTCTTTTTATTTCTTCATTTTATTTTATGTTCTTTATTCTTTTATATAGAGAGTAATGGATTAAATACTCATGTGCTATTTTTTACATCCAGTTCCTGTGTGCATGCATTTTTGTAAATCTTGTCATCTGTTCCCACCGGCACACAATTACCTACTCTTACGAAAAGCGGAACAGGATTTAACGTGTGCGCAAGATCTTCTGCGTGTGTTCGTACACGGGGCCTCTGTTATTAGTCTCATCCGAAGGACTTTTGGGGAGAGTGGAGTCAGCACAGATAATAACTTCAGGGGAAAAATCCCCTCCTACGGGAATTGAACCCGGGTCGTCAAATGTTCTGACCACAGGCTACCCTCCCCCTCCCCTTGTAAGAGCAAACAAATACTTGTGGCAATGCTGAAATAATCTTTTAATAGCATGCATATAGCAACAACAGCTATTTCAGTGCTCTTGCAACTTTAGCAATAAAAGAACAACGCAAAACAAAAAGCAACCCAACAATAATAAGCAAAAACGACTCCCACAAAGTCCCATGAAGGTGTCTTTTTTATCATTTTTAGTTTTTCTACTTTTCCCCCCAGAAAATCTTGATATTCAGCTTTTTATATGGGTGGTATTTTGTGCTTAGCAATAAGTATGTGTAGTTGTATTTCCTCTCTTGTTCTATACATTTTCTACTTTAAGAGAATGTTTTTGTTGTTTGTTTTCTTTTCGTTTAAACCCTCTTGAGACTTTATCATGAAGAGAGAGAGAGAATAATTATATGGGCATTATTTCGTGCATTCTCTTCCGTTTCTGTATACGTTGGAAACGAGTACTGTGCTTGCCTACTTAAGAACAAGGTAGTCATCACTTGCCTCCCTTGAACGGTGTAACAGCAGTATGAGGGAGAGGAGGAGTAGAGGTAGTGGATGTAGGGGGAGAAGGAGGAGGAGGTTAAGGGAGGGGGAGCGGTGAAGGGGGAGACAAAGCAACAGCAGCAGCGGTAGTGATGGTGGTGGTAACAGCGATGGTAGCAGTAGCAGTGGTATTAGTAGTAGTAGTAGTATAGTAGTAGTAGTAGTAGTAGTAGTAGTAGTAGTAGTAGTAGTAGTTAGTAGTAGTAGTAGTGGGGGTGGTAGTGATCTATCAAGAATCCTCAACGCACAGTTATTTTGCATCCATCTGTTGAAGATAGTGCATTAAAATCATCTTTACTTTTACCTCTGCTTTGCTGTATCCACTTTGGCTGTCGATTCACACACACACACACACACACACACACACACACACACACACACACACACACACACACACACACACACACACACACACACACACACACTCACACACACACACACACACACACACACACACACACACACACACACACACACACACACACACACACACACACACACACACACACACACACACACACACACACAATGTTGGTCTTCTCTGGAGATAACAGTAATCCATTTTCTGTCATATAAATACTAAGCTTATCAAGTTCAAGCTGGTAAGTTTTTCTAATGTAGCTTAAATGTCTCTTGGGGGTTACCTTTTTCATTGTTGTCTTCATCCACATGCACAGATCATCTGCATACTGAACGAGGACAACGTTATTTGACAGGGATCTCGGAAGGTCATAAAGTAGAAGGTTAAAAAGATAAGGGGCGATAACAGATCCTTGTGGTATTCCCATTGTCGGAAATCTTGGGGTGGAATAGGTGTTTCCAATTTTAGCTTGAATACTTCTGCCCCATAGAAAATTTTTGACATAGAAATACATGTTACCGGACAAACCAATAGATTTAAGTTTAAAAAGTAATCTAGCATGCCAGACTTGATCATACGCTTTACATACATCGAAAAAAGTAGCAAGAACGTTTTTTCTGCGGGCAAATTGGTGCTTGATATGTGTGGTTAGTTTTACCAGGTGATCTATACTGGATCTGTCTTTTCGAAAGCCTGCCTGCTCAACAGGAAGTATTTTGTTTTTGTCACAGTAATGCACTAATCTGTTTAATATAATCCTTTCCATAAGTTTTCCTACGTGTGAAGTGAGTGCAATGGGCCTGTAACTATTTTTGTCTTCTTTGGGTTTTCCCTGTTTTAAAATTGGAACTATGATAGACTGTTTCCACACGATGGGGAGCAAACCCTTAGCCCAGCATTGCTGAAAAATATCAAGAAGCAGAGAAATCCAGTTTTCTGTCAAATGTTTCATCATTTCGTTAGATACAACATCTATTCCCACCGATGTTTTCTTATTGCTTACCGATTGGATAGCATCACTGACCTCCTGCATTGTAATCGGAGCGTTTATTACATGTGAATTATCAGAGATGGGATCTTTATATATATCTTTCTGCGTTTCTGTACTTCTAAAGACAGTTTGTGCTTGAGAGAGACCTGCATCACTCATTGTGTGTGCAAATATGTCCACAAAAGCTTCCCCTTTGTCTGAATTAGTAGGGAAGTCTTTATCTTCTCTTCAATAATGGGGCTGACCCTGAGGGTTTGCCTACTTTCAAAATGCAGGATAGGCACCTTGAATACAAACCAATGGTAAAGTTTCTGGGTATTTATATTACTTCAAAACTGACATGGAATTACCATATTGAATATTTACTAACTAAAGCCAGAAAAACCTTAAATTTTATAAAAGTAGTAAGCAAACAGCATTGGGCTCAAGATGTATCAGTCTTAAAACATCTGTCCTTGGCATTAGTTCGTTCTAGTCTGACGTATGGTCATGAAGTCTTCTTTAATGCCCCAAAGTATTTATTAGATAGACTCAGAAGCATAGACTGTAAAGCTTTTCGCATTGCCTTGGGAGTACCCTTCCATGCATCATCCTTGGGAACATACAAGGAAGTGGGAGTTTTGCCTTTGGATGACTATCGAGAGGTAGCAGTAGCAAAATACGTTCTTAGAAGCTCAGTAACTGTAAATAATATAGAAGATGAACTCAGTCTAAGATCTGATAAGCAATTTCCTAATAGAGCTAAAAATATCCGCTCACTCACCACAATCAGCACCTTCACAAATGGTCTTTTTGAAAAGTCAGGAGTTAATCCCAGAGAAGTGCAACAGCTTATACCTCTATTACCTCCTTGTCCATCATGGGAGCTTCAAAGGGCTCAATTTGATTTGGAATGCTCCATCTATAAAAAAGAAAATGGAAGTAATATTCTTAGCGCGTATGTGAAAGAACATATCATAAACAAGTACTCATCACATCTTCAGATTTACACGGATGGGTCTCTGCTCAATGGTACTGAAGGAGGTGCAGCTTTCGTCATTCCTTCATTACAGGTTGAAAAACTGTACTACATTGGGAAAAACCACTCAATTTTCACAGCAGAGCTGACAGCCATTCTGATGGCTTTAAATTATTTACTTGATTTTCCTAGGACCATTGTGAAGGTGGTGTTATGTGTTGATTCAAAATCAGAGCTCCAATTCCTTAAAAATTCCGGGTCAAAAGTAAGACAAGAACTTATCACTGAAATATTACATCTTATACATTTTCTAATCCTAAGAGGCACTGATGTCACCTTTTGCTGGGTACCTTCTCATTGCAATATAGTATTCAATGAAAAGGTTGATAGAGCTGCTAAAAATGCGGCAATGCGTTTTGCTTGTGCTGATACTTTGAACATACCAATGTCTGTCGATGAGAATTATACTTTGATCGAACAGGGTTGCTGGAAACATGTTAGAAAAAAACAAGAAGACACTGGATTTTCTCATCATCATGTTTCCTTTTCTGACCTTAATCATATTCTTTGTGTACGTTTTGGGCTGGATAAATTGCGTCTTAGATCGGTCATTTGTCTCATAAATAGACTTAAATTAAATGCCTTCCAAACGAAGTATGCTAAAAATGTGCGTTGCATGTGATGGGACGATTTCAGTTAGTCATATTCTTTTTGACTGTCCCGTTTTAAAACAGTGTCTTCCCATCACACGTGAGAACTCTCTGGACAACATATTAAGCAACTGTAGGTTGCTGTGTGAACTCGCCTTATCGCTGAAGAAGAGTCCTATTGACAGTTTACTATAATGTTTATGAACATATCAGTAGCTTGTTTACGAGACAGAGACATTGATCTCGTGCTCCTTTGTTAATTTTCTAAAAAGTTCTGATTGATTGTTTAGGGTTTTAATGTTCACTTTTGGTGTTTTTATTTACTTTTTGTTTCTACCATTGGTTATAAGTTCTACAAGTAACATTATTCGTTTGCTTTTTTTTTTTTTTTTTTTGTTGTTGTTGTCTAATATCACTTATGTGAACAGACATTAAACTGAAGAACAACACACACAAACACACACACACACACACACACACACACACACACACCACGCACGCACGCACACACACGTGCACACGCACGCGCACGCGCACACACAAACGCACACGCACACACACACACACGCACACACACGCACACTACATATATAGACATTAAAACCATATAATTTACATGTGTGTGTTTATTATTAATTAATTAATTTATTTATTTATTTATTTATTTATTTATTTATTTATTTATTTATTCTTTTATATCTAGGATAATGAAATAAGTACTTATGTGTTTTTTACATCCAGCCCCGTGTGTATGCAGTTTTGTACATCTTTTCATCTGTTGCCACTGGCACACAATAGATTTATCTTACGAAAAGTGGAACGTGATTTAACGTGTGCACAAGATGTGTGTGTGTGTGTGTGTGTGTGTGTGTGTGTGTGTGTGTGTGTGTGTGTGTGTGTGTGTGTGTGTGTGTGTGTGTGTTGTTGTTGTTGTTGTTGTTTTTGTTGTTGTTGGTATGATACATATTGCTAGAATGCATTGTCTCTAAATCATTCATCACCCCCTAATGCATCACTCATGTATTTATTTTTACGTGCATGCATTGTTTTGCCTTTGTGTTTACATATTTTCCTTTTTTAAGTTTGTTTTTAAATGTTTTGGCTAGCTTTCATGATGTCTTCAGCGCCTGGGCTTATCACAGTTTTTGATTAAACCATTGATGTTGGGGGCAACAAGAAAGTGGGAGGCTATATTATCAGTGGCTTTCCCACTCAAGGAATTCCGCTTCACTGCTTAGTCTTTAGTGATCGATTATGACTCTCTGACTAGGAGACTTGACTTGCACAGTCCTCATGGGCTGCAGCCCTAGGGGCTAGTTGGCCTTTGGAGAACATCTCCAATGCTGACTGTCCGTATGCCCTCTTAGCCGAGAAAGTGAGGATGCACTGTGGGTAAGGCATCTCCTCTATGATCAAGTTTCTGCCCAGTTTTCGAAACAGCAGCTGCCTCCTCTGCTTGTTTTGGAGGTCATCATAGAACATGACGGACAAACAAACATGATGACAACAGTTTCTGTTGTGCACGTGTATGATTACATATAATTATGTTGGTGCAATGGTCACAACATTTTTTGTATACATGTGTGATTATAGACATCAAGATACCTTGTGCACATGTTGATTTAAAGAAGAAAAGAAGAGGAAACAATATATAAGGAAGTTAAAACTTCGGATGGAAATAATGAGGAGCTTGTTATTAAGAAAATCATAAGATAATAACACGATCGGGTGACCTTTAAGGGATTTTTTCGCCATCAGAAATACAGGGTAATTACAAAACAAATGTGATCCTTGAACTAAACATTTATCTTTTTTTTTATTTTTAAAAATTAATTAATTAATTAATTAATTTATTTATTTATTTATTTATCATTTTATGTAGAAGATAATGAAATAAGAACCCATGTGCTTTTTTTTTATTTTTTACATCCAGTCACCTGTGAATGCAGTGTTGTAAATCTTGTCATCTGTTCCTACAGGCACACAATGGCCTACTCTGACGAAAAGCGGAGCAGGATTTAACATGGCCCTGTTGTTTTGTCACAGGCATACAGGCCATGTACTGGAACCAGCCAGTTCTTTGATTCTGCTGCTGTTGCAGAGGAAGAGTCTTGCATGAAGAAGAAAAACGCGTTGTGACAAAGCTGTATGATCAGATTCAGAAGTGATTAACTTTCAACATCCAAAGGGGTTAGGCCACGTATTGAGAGAACCCGGATGTCCTTAAAAAAAATAGTACATGATATAATTAATATATATGGTCATATTTGAGAATTATTTGTAAACTTGATAATTTGTGGATTATTTGAGGAAAACCAAAACGTATAATTATGGAATGCAAAGTTTTTTTTGTGTTCTGCAATATGCAGATTTCAGCATAAAATAATAATAATGAATATGCTCCTATATTGAGGAAGAGGGAACTACACCATTGGTTGCCTAACCTGTGGTTGATTGGATAATTTGTGTCAGCTTTTGGAGGTTGCTGTGAGTGAACTATGTGTAAGGTAAAAAAGATAAAGGTGTCCCATGACCTATGTGGTCACAGGGGAGCGAGGCGTCAGAGACCTCAGCTTCTCTAGGGGCCAGTATGTTGAGGGTGACGCCCACTATCCAAGGGAGCTTACCCACTCTCGTTGACAGAGACAGAAAGACAGCAAGAGCGAGACCGAGCGAGACTGAGCGAGCGAGCGAGCGAGCGAGCGAGAGAGAGAGAGAGAGAGAGAGAGAGAGAGAGAGGCAGGCAGACAGACAGACAGACAGACGGACGGACGGACGGACAGACAGACAGACAGACAGACAGAATGAGGGGCAAACCGAGACAAAGACACAGCGCCACAGAGATACTGACAGCACATAGAAATAATACGCTCACATACATGTAAATACAAACAATGTCATGTGTTTTTTTATCATCATTTTATTTTATTGATAATTATGTATTCTTTCAAATGACTTTTTCACATTTTTTTCACAAGTAAAAAAAAGCATCAACAACACACTGTAGGTAGCACCACTAGCATACTATTACAGTCATCACCATGATCATAATTATTATCCCCATGATCATCCTCATGACCATCCTCATGACCATCCTCATATTCATCATATTCATCATCATCATCAAAGGTCATCATCATTGCTACCATTGTTTAGCCATGTGACGATCACAAGGAAGAAAATCAAGAGGACAGTGGAAAGTGCACAGTAGATGAAGAAAGTGTCAGAGGCAAATTTTTATTTTATTTTATTTTGTTTCTTTTTATATTTTTTCAACCACTTGCTGTCACAGCAGAATTCTCTGCGTGGAATTAGGGCTGATCTTTTCCCAGGGAGAACGTGTCGCTACAAGTGCAGCGCTACACATTTTTGTTTCTTTTTCTTGTCTGCAACTGTATTTGTTTCCCTATCAGAGTGACTTTTTCTACAGGTTTTTGCCAGGGATAACCTTGTTGCCGTGGGCTCTTTTTACTGCGCTAAATAGCTATGTATAACACACGGAACCTCGGTGCGTCGTCTCATTCGAAAGACTAGCAAACAGACGACCACTCATGATCTAATGGATGGGGGAAAAGTTTTGGGCCCAAACGGAATTCTATCCACAGCACACTCTATGACCTGAACTTGTCGCTTTCTAGACAGGCGCGTTACCTTTAGACCACTGATCCACTTCATTACAGTGAGGTACATGCCAGAAGCTGTGTTAGTTACTGATGTTCACCAGAGGTGTGCCAGAGCATATACTGAGATATTGTTGTTCTGCTTT
>CM060331.1:9175492-9185492 GCA_030674155.1 Stramonita haemastoma | reverse complement strand
TTAAACCAGAACATTTGTGTCCAAACATTGCATTTTTAAGCTTTTAAACCAGTACATTTTTCACTAAACTTTTTTTTTCAAAACCAGTACATTTGTCATCATTCATTGCCTTTTTTTAAACCAGCACATCTGTCACTAAACATTGCAGTTTTAAGATTTTAAAACAGTACATTTCTCACCAAACATGACATTTTGTTTAGCTTTTAAACCAGTGCTTTTGTCGCCAAACTTTAGGTGTTTTTTTTTTAAAAAACAGTACATTTGTCACCAAACATTGCATGTTTCCCTTTGCACCTAAAGTACCATTCAAGTAAAAGGAATACACAAGGAAAACTAAGCCGGGGGATTTCTTTAGGAAACAAAAGTGGCTAAAGTACAAGGAAATGCTTCTCAGTGAACACATGCCACTTGGATGTAGGGACATTTTTCAGTAAGTTAAAACAAATGACTAGGGTCACACCCAAACCTAAAAACAACCACCAGGTGTTAGTCATCCTCTATCTACTTTTTATGGCTTAGTTATTTTTGTTTGGTTTTTTTCCTCAGCTAGATCTCTGAAGTTCAGCAGTGGTGAGATTCTGTGTATGCAGACCGTTTTTGCCCAACATGAAAGTAGCTGCGTTTCGACTTCGGGGATTTTTACGTCCTATTACTCACATCCAGCAATGCTTGTTTTGTTCTATTCCTCAACGCATTACTGCGTTTCTTTAAAATTAGTATACACTTGTTTTATTTTTAATAAAAACTAAAAGTAGGCGTATCTTCTTACAATGTCTTTTTAAAAAAAAAAGTAATGATGAGCGTCACGCTTCAAATCTGATTTTTCTTTTTTTTCTGGAAAACAATGAGAGCCTATATATTATCTTCTGACACTTTTAAAATTTATTTGTTATTGTTCTGCGTAACAGACGCGTAGTTAGTTGTCACTTGATATTTAGGTTTTGTGTGTGTGTATTCATGTCTTTGTTTATTTGTTTGTTTTAATGGTTGGCAGGCAGCCCAGACAAGAAAGGGTGTTTGTGAAGAAAGAGGAAATGGGGTGAGGAGCAGAGAGGGGTGAGAGTGACAGGGCAGGTGAGAAAGCAGGAAGAGGCATCAGTGGGGATGACAGACACCACATTTCGCTGTCAGAAGAGCCTTAAACCAAAACAGGTTGATGAAGCTCTTCCTCCGCGTTTCTCATTGTTCTTTTCTATTTACGTCTTCTTTTTCTTCTTCTTCTTCTTTTTTTTTCTTGTTGTTCTTCTTTAATTATTTCTTTCTTTTCTTTCTTTCTTTCTTTCTTTCTTTCTTTCTTTCTTTCTTTTCTTCTTCTTCTTCTTCTTCTTCTTCTTCTTCTTCGCAATTCTTCTTCTCTCTTTGCAACTCTTCTTCTTCTTCTCTTCTTCTTCTTCTTCTTCTTCTTCTTCTTCTTCTTCTTCTTCTTCTTCTTCTTCTTCTTCTCCTTCTTCTTCTTCTTCTTCTTCTTTAATTCCTTCTTCTTCTTCTTTCTTCTTCTTCTTCTTCTTCTTCTTCTTCTTCTTCTTCTTCTTCTTCTTCTTCTTCTTCTTCTTCTTCTTCTTCTTCTTCTTCTTATTCCTTCTTCTTCTTCTTCTTCGCAATTCTTCTTCTTCTTCTTCTTCTTCTCTTCTTCTCTTCTTCTTCATTCTTCTTCTTCTTCTTCTTCTTCTTTCTTCTTCGCATTTTCTTCTTCTTTCGCAATTTTTCTTTCTTCTTCTTTCGCAATTCTTCTTCCTTCTTCTTCCTTCCTCTCTCCTCCCCCTCCTTTAATTGTTCTCCTCCTTTCTCCCTGCCCGTTTTCTTCTTTCGCTTCTTTCTTCCCCTTGTTCTTCTTTTCCTATCTTCCCCTCTTCATCTTACAGTTCTTCTCCTTTTTTTCCCCTTTCTTCTTCTTTTCTTTGTTCTCTCGTATGCTGCTGTAGTTAGAGTTTCAGTTTGGGGTTACTAAGTGAAAGAAAAAAGCAACTTTTACCTCCAAACAATCAGCTAAATTTACTTCATGTTATTTCGCTACCTTTGTCTCATTTGATATAATCATGGAGCAGAGAATGGATGTTCCTGAATGTAGTCTTCTTTCCTGGCTAGGAGTTCAGTTTGTTCGATTCAATTCAGTCAGCATGTTTAAAGCACTTCAGTCTATACAGTTCAATCAAGTCTGTATCTTTAAAGCAATTCAGTGTGTTCAATTCAGTCAACGTCTTTGAAGCAATTAAGCCTGTTCGATTCAATTCAGTCTACATCTTTAAAACAATTCAGCCTGTTCATTCAGTATACATCTTTAAAGCAATTTAGTCTGTTCAATTCAATTCAGACTACATCTTTAAAGCATCTCAGTATATACAATTCAATTCAGTCTACATCTTTAGCAATTCAGCCTATACATTTCAATTCAGTCTATATCTTCAAAGCAATTCAGTCTGTTTCATTCAGTTCAGTCAACATTTTTAAAGCAATTTAGTCTGTTTAATTCAATTCAGTCTACATCTTTAAAGCAATTCAGTCTGTTTCATTCAGTTCAGTCAACATTTTTAAAGCAATTTAGTCTGTTTAATTCAATTCAGTCTACATCTTTAAAGCAATTCAGTCTGTTTCATTCAGTTCAGTCAACATTTTTAAAGCAATTTAGTCTGTTTAATTCAATTCAGTCTACATCTTTAAAGCAATTCAGTCTGTTTCATTCAGTTCAGTCAACATTTTTAAAGCAATTCAGTCTGTTTAATTCAATTCAGTCTACATCTTTAAAGCCATTCAGGCTATACATTTCAACACAGCCTACACATTTGAAAATAATTCAGTCTGTTTAATTCAAGTCAGTCTGCATCTTAAAAGCAATTAAGGCTATAGAGTACAATTCAGTCTACGCCTTTAAAGCAATCAGGACACCCATTTACTTAACCCAGCCAAGGATTACATTAAGTGCATCATTATTTCCAATTCATATTCTTGCTCCCTGTACCTTCTATCCAAATTTAGTTGCAGCATTCCTCCTTGTCTTCCTTTCCTTTTTGGGATTCTCAATCTCTGCTTGCAGCAATAAAACTGTCAGCTTAGAGGTCGTATGCAAATTATGCAGATTAGTCTTGTATATATTATCCGAAGGTCTGATTTAAAAAAATGTTGCTCTTCCGGCCAGAAGTCTTTGTTCCTTTTTTAAAACTAATTCATGATTTTCTTTGTCTCTCTCTCTCTGTCTCTTGTCTGTCTTGTGTCTCTGTCCACAACAGTCTCTGTCTTTTTGTCGTCGTCTCATCTCATCTCATACATCATCATCATCATCATCATCATATCATCATCATCATCATCATCATCATCATCAGTCGTCGTCGTCAGTCGTCGTCGTCTCGTCGTCTCGTCATCTCTCTCTCTGTGTCTCTTCTCTCTCTCTGTCTCTGTCTCTCTATCTCTCTTCTATCTATCTTCTATCTATCTATCTATCTATCTATCTATCTATCTATCTATCTATCTATCTATCTATCTATCTATCTATCATCTATCTATCTATTCATCTATTCATCTATCTATCTATTATTATCTATTCTATCACTGTTCTCTGTCTGCTGTCTGTCTGTCTGTCTGTCTGTCTGTCTGTCTGTCTGTCTGTCTGTCTGTCTGTCCTGTCTGTCTGTCTGTCTGTCTGTCTGTCTGTCTGTCTCCTCTCTCTCTCTCCTCTCTCTCTCTCTCTCTCTCTCTCTCTCTCACTCTCTCTCTCTCCCTCTCTCTCTCTCTCCTCATCTCTCCTCCTCTCTCCTCTCTCTCTCTCTCTCCCCTACCTTGAAATGTATTGTAGCCAAAGGCTGATGTGCACTACACAATTCCAATGTTCAGTTCAGTGTTCAGTTCTCTCTCTCTCTCTCTCTCTCTCTCTCTCTCTCTCTCTCTCTCTCTCTCTCTCTCTCTCTCTCTCTCTCTCTCTCTCTCTCTCTCTCTCTCTCTCTCTCTCTCTCTCTCTCTCTCTCTCTCTCTCCTTTCCATCCTTTACCTTTCCTTTCTTCATTTTCTGTCGTTTCTCTTTCAAATTCTGTCTTTCTGTAGCAGACCACTAAATCTGAATCTAGAATCTGATCTGCATAAGTGAATATATCATGCAGATTATTACGGGGTTTTTAGACAGTTCCTGTCACATGAGAGGGATAACTGACAGACAGCAGAGGATGAACTGCACATTCACTGCATACATTAACAATATGAAGCTTTTAAGAGTGAGAGAGAGAGACAGAGAGACAGAGACAGAGACAGAGAGACAGACAGACAGAGAGAGACAGAGAGAGACAGAGAGAGACAGACACACAGACAAACAGAGAGAAAAAGACAGAGACAGATCACGTGCGCCTGTGTTAAGATGGGGATTATTTTACCCTTTTTTTTTTAAAACAACCATTAAAAAGTGGGAAGATGTGATGGATGCACTTTTAATTCATAAAAATCTCTCTCGTCGCACCACATTGATTATGTATAACTTTTTGTAAAAGAAAATATGCTTTTTAAAAACTGAGAGCAAAGGATATAGCTGGAGATGAAAAAAACATTATTTTGAAGGACAGGGGGGGGGAAGACTAGAAATAGACTAAAGGTTTAAGCAAATGTAGGTCAAGTATGTGACAAACTGATGGAGCTGTTGTTTTCTTCAGCTGTTTTACCATGGTGGTGGACTCTGTGTGTGTGTGTGTGTGTGTGTGTGTGTGTGTGTGTGTGTGTGTGTGTGTGTGTGTGTGTGTGTGTGTGTGCGTGTTGTGTGTGTGTGTGTGTGTGTGTGTGTGTGTTTGTGCGCGTGTGAGTGTTAGTGTGAGTGTGTGTGTGTGTGAGTGTTTGTGAGTGTGTGTGTGTGTGTGTTAGTGAGTGTGTGTGTGAGTGTGTGTGTGGTGTGTGCGTGTGTGAGTGTTAGTGCTGTGTGTGCGTGAGTGCGTGTGTGTATGTGTGTGTGTCTCCGTGTATGCGTGTGTGCGTGTGTGTGTGTGTGTGTGTGTGTGTGTGGTGTGTGTGTGTGTGTGTGTGTGTGGTGTGTGTGGTGTGTGTGTGTGCGTGTGCGCGCGCACATGTGAGTGTTATGTGTGCCTGTTTGGGTGTTGGTGTGTGAGTGTTTTTGTGCTCGTGTGTGTGTGTGTGTGTGTGTGTGTTTGTGTGCGTATGTGTGTGCGCGCGCACGTGTGTATGTGTGTGTGATACAGATGTAACCCCCAAAGTCGGAATGCAGCTACCTTAATGGTGGTAAAAAAAAACGGTTGCATGTGGAAAACATCACCACTGGTGACCCTCGGAGCTCTAGCAGAAGGGAGAAAAACAGGGATTGCCAACTGTCACTTTGACACTGTGTGCATACATTGGCTTTGAAGTGTCTTTTTTGATTTTTCGCTTTCATTTAAATAATATATTGGTTTGTTATTGAAACCCTGATTGTTGGAAGAAGAGAGAGAGAGAGAAGAGAGAGAGGAGAGAGAGAGAGAGAGAGAGAGAGGAGAGAGAGAGAGAGAGAGAGAGAGAGAGAGAACGAGAGCAGACAGAGAGAGACAGACAGACAGACAGACAGACAGACAGACAGACAGACAGACAGACAGACAGACAGACAGACAGACAGACAGACGACAGACAGACAGACAGACAGACACAGAGACACCTCAGCCCATGGTCAGCACACTTGGATTAAAATCATGCATTTACGGTTGGGTTTTTTTGTTTCAATGCCAAGCTATTTAGGCATCCCTATTCTAGCTTTGGAGGATTTGGATTTCTTTAATGGACGCAAGACGTTGCAATGCTAGCAACATGGTAGAAATAAAACAATCCTTTAGTGCAATTTCAAAAGCACACTCATTTGAATGGAGGTCTCTGCATCAGATACTGACAAAGCATGATGCATGGTCCAGTGCTCCTGTTCTTTGTCATTAGGTCATTTGTGACACTCCACCACTTAGTCAGTAGCATTGCAACAGAGGTCAATTTTTAGTCCCCCCCCCCCCCCTCGCCTTCTCATGTCATGTGACTTTCCTCTCACTAGAATTCCCCGTCAGCATATTTGAGTCTGTGTATTGCTTAACACGTCTGGTGGCTCACATAATGCCCTACAGAGATAGTATAGGGATGATATGCAGAGGTGTCTCTCTTCATCCAGCAGTGTGCCGGTCACTGGTAACTAACTAGTCGGACAAGCTGTCCACACTTCAGTGACCGGCACCACTGTGGCTGACCTCTCTGGACCTTCTGACAACAAAGTACAGCTGTATCAAAGAGTCCAGATCAACAAAAGTACAGCTGTATCAAAGACTCGATCAACAAAAGTACAGCTGTATCAAAGACTTCAGGTCAACAAAAGTACAGCTGTATCAAAGACTTCGGATCAACAAAAGTACAGCTGTATCAAAGACATTTCAAGTTCAACAAAAGTACAGCTGTATCAAAGACTTCGGATCACAACAAAAGTACAGCTGTATCAAAGACTTCGGATCAACAAAAGTACAGCTGTATCAAAGAATCCGGATCAACTCACGGCCCTCAGTCAGCCCTTAACACAAAGCCTGTCACTGTTACTGGGTTTTCTGGACACAGTGTGAATGCTGATGACCTCTGTCTTGACTCTCCACCATATAATGAGTCGCATTGGCACCATGAGGTCAAATTTAGTTACTGACCTGTTATTTATTTCCAATGAAATGGCTATACGATACAAAAAACGATTGAAAATCGGACGATTTTGTCAAAAGATATTACAACTTAAATTGACAGGTTGCAGGAAATGACAAAATGAGAAATTGACATAGATAAGCATCGTAATAGGCTGGTCAGAGTGAAGGCTTTGGGTATTTTAAAAGCGCGTTTAAAGGCAACAAGAAGTAAAACTATGCCTTGATTTCACTACAAGATAGACTAAGGGCTGTAGTTTTATAATGAATCAAAATCTCAAAATCGACAACCTGACCCCCACCTGCCGTTAATGGCTCCAGCAAAAAGTGTGCCAATTGCAAAGCGACTCATTTATGGTGGAGCGTCACTTAAAGAGTTAATGTATGTATTATTCATGTATCTATTTACATGTTCGTCATGTTTAGGAAACAGAAATAGGGAGGGTGATGATAGTGTGTCTTTTTTTTTTTTTAGTATTCCTTTTCATACCGTGCCCAGTTTTGTTTTGCTAATTTAGTGTGTGTGTGTGTGTGTGTGTGTGTGTGTGTGTGTGTGTGTGTGTGTGTGTGTGTGTGTGTGTGTGTGTGTGTGTGTGTGTGTGTGTGTGTGTGTGTGTGTGTGTGTGTGTGTGTGTGTTTATTTATTTATTTATTTATTTATTTTTTATTATTTTTTTTATTATTTATTCTTTTATATCGAGGATAACAGAATAAGCAATCATGTGCTTTTTTCATCCGGTCCCCGTGTGTATGCAGTTATGTAAATATTGTCATCTGTTCCCACCGGCACACGCATGGCCTACTCTTACGAAAAGCGGAACAGGATTTAACGTGTGCGCAAGATGTTCTGCGTGCGTTCGTACACGGGGCCTCGGTTTAAAGTCTCATCCGAAGGACTTTTGGGGGAGTGGAGTCAGCATGATGTTAACTCCAGGAGAAAAATCTCCTCGACCGGACTCGAACCCGGGTCGTCAAATTGCGAGCGCAATGTTCTGACCACTAGGCTATTCGTCCCCCCTCTGTGTGTGTGTGTGTGTGTGTGTGTGTGTGTGTGTGTGGTGTGTGTGTGTGTGTGTGTGTGTGTGTGTGTGTGTGTGTGTGGCGTGCGCACGCGCATATGTGTGTATATGTGTTATTATAGCTTTAAATCTTCAAGAAGTGCCTCACGTATTGTGGCTTTATAATTATCTTCAAGAAGTGTCACAAATAGTGTGGATTTATATTTTCAGTAAAAAAAAATTTTTATAAGCTAAGCATCCCCCGCACGCGCGCACACACACACCAACACACACATGCACGCACACACAACAACTACACACACACACACACACACAACACACAACAACAACACTCCACACACACACACACACACGTGCACACAAACACACACAAAACACAACAGCAGACACAACACACACACACAACACAACACACACACACACAACATCCACACCACACACAACACTATCCATACTACGGTACTGTCAAGCTAATCAATGTTTTGCATAGTTACTACACTTCTCCCAGAGGACTTACCGAATAGCCAGGGTGAGGAGGCCCGTGATCGCCGTGTCTGTGAGGACCAGGACCATGGTGACCGTGACCCCCGCCGTGACCTCCGCCATGGTCATCGCCGTGACCTCCCCCGTGACCTCCACCATGGTCATCGCCGTGACCTCCTCCGTGACCTCCGCCATGACCTCCGCCATGGTCATCGCCGTGACCTCCTCCGTGACCTCCGCCGTGACCTCCGCCATGGTCATCGCCGTGACCTCCTCCGTGACCTCCGCCGTGACCTCCGCCTGGTCATCGCCGTGACCTCCTCCGTGACCTCCGCCATGACCTGCGATCATGACCTCCTCCGTGGCCACCTCCGTGACCTTCCTCATGACCCCTCCGTGGCCACCTCCATGAACTTCGCCGTGACCTCCTCCGTGGCCACCTCCGTGACCTCCGCCGTGACCTTCTCCGTGACCTCCGTGACCTCCGACGTGGGACACTTCCCCGTGATGCGTGTCATGACCCCCATGACCCCCATGACCCTGAAATTTACGTTTAATATTTCAACTTGAATAAACCTGCTTCAAAGAGCTCATTTCATTTGATCAGTAGTTTAGCCTGGCTTAGTTTTGTACGTATTCAGTAATCTTTAGAGGGGGCAAGATTGAATTTAGTCTGACCAGAATTGAACTCATTGTTTTCTCGAAAGTCCAACCGCTTTGCCTTTTAGTCTGTGTTTGATTTTTGCATAAAACACAGTGGAACACCCAAGCACCAAATATGACTTTTTTAAAAATTGAAAATAAGCTATTCACTCTAAAATTGCTCATATTTGATGATATCTTTTACATTTGTGTGTGATTAATATCAAGGAGAGAGAACCACGAAGCCTTATGGCTTGTCCACTTATGATTGAAATACAATGATTATATTGTATGCTTCATTTTTTTTAAATATATTCATAATGAAGCTTTTATTGGATAATGGTGTAATATAAAACATTAAGTAGAGCCACCATCATGCTACATGTACAGTACCATTTTAAACAGAAACAATCAGATTATGAACATTAGAGTTTTTTTAATGTTCTTGCTTGAAAGCTTGAATCACTTTTAAAGACTTTATACCATCCTTTGTAGCCCCTATCGTAAATAAACTGCATACACTCGGGGGACTTGATGCAAAAACAAAAAAAGCACATGAATGCTTATTACATTATCCTCGATGTAAAAGAATAAATAAATGATAAAGAAGGAAAGAAAGAATAAACAGGAAATTACTTTAAGCATCATTCGGATGAAACTACAAACCGAGGCCCCGTGTACGAGCGCACGCAGAACATCTTGCACACACGTTAAAGCCCCGTTCTGCCTTTCGGAAGATCAGGCCATCGTGTGCCGGTAGGAGTGGATGACAAAATCACAGAAAACCAGCATGCACACAGGTGTCGTGTTTAGACACTATCCCTGAGGGAAAATCGGGGAGCTGGAGTCCCCAGGGCGGCTCGGGGCTATATATATATTATATATATATATATATATATATATATATATTATATATATATATATATATATATATATATATATATATATATATATGTATATAAATATATAAATATATAAATATATCTAAACTATATATACATATAATCTATATCTATATCTCTCTCTCTCTCTCTCTCTATATATAGTATATGTAATATATAATATATAAACATATATTATATATATATTATAATATAATAATCTATATATATAATATATATATATATATATATATATATATATATATATATAATATATATATATATATATATATACTACATATATATATACATACTTATATATTATCATATATATATATATATATATATATATATATATATA
>CM060331.1:9162992-9170492 GCA_030674155.1 Stramonita haemastoma | reverse complement strand
ATGTTACCGTCGCCTGGTCTATAAAAAGAAGCGTGATAGATGTGACGGTATATATTTCCTGTTGCTGATGTCATACGCTGTCATGTGCTTCCTCTTGCTCTACAAGAAGAGATCAGTGTTACTCGCAGACAGGAGAATGTAGGTTTGAGACTGGCAATGCGATGGCGGAAGAATCAGGAAGGAAGTGGGGAGGGGGTAGGGAGGAGGGGGGGAGGGGGCGTCCCAAAGGAATTGTGTTTTCTGTTTAAAGGTTTTAATGTGTACTCTTTTTTCTGTTTCTTATTTGAGAGTCAAGACTGGGTTAAGCACAGCATTCGTTATTTTATCCAAAAAAAAAAATTACTCATTTTAAGTTCACAATATTATTGTACTGTCATCTCTGTGTCTCTGTATGTCTGTAGATCTGTGTGTCTGTCTATCTATCTGACAGTGTCTGTATGTCTGTCTATCTTTCTCTAGCCTGCAGCTATATGTACCTGTATATAGTTCACACACAAACACACACACACACACACACACACACACACACACACACACACACACACACACACACACACACACACACACACACACACGCTCACACACCACACACACACACAGACATGCTCGCTCGCTCACACACACATACACATACACAGACACAGACACACAGACACAGAACACAGAAACACAGACACACAGACACAGACACAGAGACACAACACAGACACACACACAACACACGACACACAGACAACAACACACACACACACACACACACACACACACACACACACACACACACACACACACAACACACACACACAACGAAAAATACAAAAAAAAACCACAAACATACAGATTAGCACAAACAGAGACAGGGATACAAATAGAGGAAGTAGGTTGGACACCTCCCTTAAAGAATACTGCTGTCTCCCCTCCCCCCCCCACCTCCCCTCCTTCCCTTCATACCAAATCTGCCCCCTGCCTCACCCACCTCATATTCTTCCTCATTCATCTCCCCCTTGTTGCTATGTGGCATGCCCCCACCCTTTCCCTCCCCTTCCCTCACCCACATCTTGATCATTTCAACCACTGTTCTAAATAACTCCTACGCCCATCTTGCAAAAAGTTAACCAAAAAATCCCCAAAACAAAACTGGGTGCTAGGTTTTTGGATGAGAAGATAGACCGAGGTCCCGTGCGTTACATTAATTTTTAGCGCACGTAAAAGTACCCACGGCAACAAGGGTGTTGTCCTTAGCAAAGTTCTTTAGAAAAAGTCACTCTGATAGGGAAACAAAATAATACAGCTGCAGATACACAAAAGAGAAGAAAATAATGGGTGGCCCTACACTTGTGGCTACGCGGTCTGCCCGGGGAGAGCAGCCCGAATTTCATGCAGAGAAATCTGCTGTGACATAAAATAGTATAAAATATAATATAATAAAACAGTGTGCCAGATTGTGTATCAGAGAACAGACAGAACGTCAGCTAATACCTCTCCACCAGTGTGTAAGAGTTCAGCCGCGATGTTGTCACTACCTACAGTTTAAACTATTTTCATCCATTCTTACTGATGCTACAACTTCATTACGGAGTTTGAAGAAGTCTTACCGCTTGACAAGTCTGTTATTGTTAATACCATTGCATCTCTAATGGTTTTGTTGTAAAGTTCAGGGCAGTTTTCTGGCCATCTTAGCGTAATGTATGCTGCTTGTATAAAGACAGTTACCTTCAGTTTATTTTTTAAAAAACAACTAAAAAATGTGTCTCTACGGCTGCGAAAGTTGGACAATGACCGTTGAAGCCACCAAGCGGATCCAGACGTTCGAGACAAAAGGCTTCAGGCGACTGCTTTGAATTTCCTGGAAGGATAGGAAAACAAACACCTTTGTGCAAAATCAAGTCGCACTGATGGCTGGCCCTCAGGAACCCCTACTAGCCACTGTCAAGAAAAGGAAGCTGGCATGGTTCGGCCATGTCACACGCCACAACACCCTCCCCAAGACAGTCCTACAAGGAACGCTAGAAGGTGACAGACGCCGAGGCAGACAAACCAAAAGCTGGATGGATAACATAAGGAGTGGACCCACCTGGACAGTCCAACACTCATTCGGAAGGCGGAGGACAGGGCTGGATGGCGATGGCTGGCTGCAGAATCGTCTCTCATGTCTCCTCCACGACCATCCCGGTCATGAGAAAAGAAGAAGAAGAAGACATGGACTACAAACACAAAAATGCAAGGACAATAAGACATGGACTACAAAACACAAAAATGCAAGGACAATAGCAACACATCAGAGGGACTACAAATTTAAAAAAGCAACGGATAATGGCAGCACATCACAGAACAACAAAAATGCAGAAGGAACAATAAACAACACATCAGACATGACTACTGCAAACACAACAATGCAAGGACAATAGCAACGCATCAGGAGGGACTACAAACACAAAAATGCAAGGACAATAAGACAAGACTGCAAACACAAAAATGCAAGGACAATAGCATGACTTTAGACATGGACTTCTACAAAACACAGCAATGCAAGGACAATAGCAACCATCAAGAGGGACTACAAACACAAAAATGCAAGGACAATAAGACATGGACTACAAACACAAAATGCAAGGACAATAAGACATGGACTACAAACACAAAAAATGCAAGGACAATAAGACATGGACTACAAACACAAAAATGCCAGGACAATAAGACATGGACTACAAACACAAAAATGCAAGGTCAAGAGCCAAACAGTCTTGTAGCCAGCCTACTTTACCCTGACACCATGACTTTCATGGGCTTTTACACAACCCAGTTGTAAAGTGACGGGCCTAACATAACAATGTCTCCACAGTCACTCCCTTGCCCTGCACATAGCTAGCATTAAGCCAACTTGAAAAGGAACAAAGGACCAGCGTTGTTGTTGTTGTCTCTTAAACGTAACACTTGCCCTTGTGTTGTTTAAGAGAGAGAGTAAAAAAAAAGTGTCACTTTGTGTTGTATGCTTGTGTTGACAGGTCGACAGACTGAAAGATAAAACCTATGTTGTAAGAGGAGCGAAACTGCATAATATGGAGACGCTCTCTTGTTTCTCTGTCTGTCTGTCTGTCTGTCTGTCTGTCTGTCTGTCTGTCTGTCTGTATGTATGTATGTATGTATGTATGTATGTATGCTATCTGTCTGTCTGTCTATCTCTCTCTGTCTCTCTGTCTATGTCTCTGTCTGTCTCTGTCTCTGTCTCTTTCTCTCTATCCCTCTCTGTCTTCTCTGTCTCTCTTCTCTCTCTCTCTCTCTCTCTCTCTCTCTCTCTCTCTCTCTCTCTCTCTCTCTCTCTCTCTCTCTCTCTCCTCTCCTCCCTCCTCTCTCTCTCTCTCTCTCTCTCTCTCTCTTCTCTCTCTCTTCCCTTCCCTCCCTCCCTCCCTCTCTCTCTTTCTTCCCCTGTCTCACTTTTATGCTTCACATTCCCACATATTTAGCATATAATTATATATTTTAAAAAACCCTCCAGTAATAGCCCCGCCAGTTCCTCCTGTCAAGCATCAAGTGATACACATGCCTCACCGCTGACTCATCCCCCTAATTTTCTCCACTTTCATTTCACGGGACAAGACAAGACGTCCATGACAAAAGACCCCAAGAAACAGAAAAGGTTGGAATGGGACAGAGCATGGTAGGGGGGGGGAGTGTACACTTGTAAAAAAAAACCAACAAAAACAAAACAGAGACTGGAAACGGCAGACTGATCTAGAAACAGAAGCTAGAAAATAAAGTCAAGTAAACATGTTGGGATGAAGAGAAGAAAAAAAAAGGCTGGGAAGAGTAAACCAGAATGGATTCACAAACATGCCAGTAGACTATCTAAATGTATTTGTTAAAATCTTTAATAAAGAAAAAAAAAACCTCAGATGAGAACGCAAACATTCCATAAAAAAAGAAATACTGACTTCGGCACATACAAATCAGTTGTCATGCCGCCCACAATTTTTTTATAAAAATAAACAAACAACAACTTGTTTTTCTTCTCTTTCTGGATCTAAGGAAATTGATCACTGAAACACTGACCGGCTGTCTTTATTTCAAACACTTTCCCTCTGTACTTACTCCTTCATCCTTGCATTGCATAATCACGGTTTGGGATCGTTTGTGTTGTTCTTTATTGCCACAGCAGAACCACATGTAAATCAAACACATATCAATTGAATGAAGCCTTGTGCCTGTTCATTCTCTCATGTGATTTCTTTCAAAGGCTCAGTGATGGAGATGACAGCTGAGAAAGCTAACAAGGAAATCCCGCGGTAGATTTTTCTTCTCAATACTCCAAGATCATCCTTTTGTAGAGTGTGTGCTGTATACCCTGTTTATTTATTTGTACAGGCACGTCACACGAACATCTGGACTGGTCAGGACTGTCCTACAGGGAACAGTACAAGCAGGGAGAGGAAGAGGCAGACAGAGAAACGATGGGAAGACAGCGGGACAGCACAGTGGTCAGAGTACTCACTTTCCCCCAGCCAGTGTTAAGCAGCAACAAACGTGGTTACCTAGTGGATGGGTGACCGTTTGCGCGCCTTGACTTCAGAACAATCTCCGAGTTCACCCATGGATTCCTGCTTCTTTAGGGTCAGGGAAGATAAAGCAGCGAAGGAGAGGAGATGGGTGCAGCCCTTTTTATCATGGCCCCTGGAGAAGCTGAGTTCTCTGATGCCTCGCTCCCCTACGACCACAAAGTTTATGGGACACCTTTACCTTTTTACCTAAAACAAATGCATTGTGTCATAGAGAATGTACCCTACCAGATATCTAGAAGTGGGGCTCCAGTCTTTCTTCTTTTACTGTAAAATATTTACTGTTTCAGGAACTGTAACCATTGTATTTTGAGACTACCAGATGTATGAGTTTGTTTGTGACATTTGGACAGTCCAGTTGTATTATCTTCTTGTCAATTTTGTCTCCTTTTTTCTTGTTCTCTCTCAGTGCTCTGATTTTTTTTTATGTATCTGTGTGCACGCAGGTGCGCGCGCACAAAGAGAGAGAGAGAGAGAGAGAGAGAGAGAGAGAGAGAGAGAGAGAGAGAGAGAGAGAGAGAGAGAGAGAGAGAGAGAGAGAGAGAGAGAGGAGAGAGAGAGAGAGAGAGAGTTAATGAGAGTTAGTGAGAGAGAAAATGGGAGAAAGACAGAGAGACAGAAAGACACTACTTACAGAGAGGGACAGAGATAGACAGAAGCACACAGACTTACACATACAGAGAGATAGAGATAGAAAAACGCAGACTCACAAACACAGATAGACAGAGAGAGACAGAAAAACACAGACTCACAGGCACAAACAGACGGGCAGAGAGATAAAAACACAGACTTGTAGACACAGGGAGACACAAACACACACACTTATAGACAAAGACAGACAGAAACACACAGATTTACAGGCACAGACAGACAGACATGCAGAAACACACAGACTTACAGGCACAGATAGACAGAAACACACAGACCTACAGGCACAGATAGACATAAACACACAGACCTACAGGCACAGATAGACAGAAATACACAGACCTACAGCACAGATAGACATAAACACACAGACCTACAGGCACAGACAGACAGAAACACACAGACCTACAGGAACAGACAGACAGAAACACACAGACCTACAGGCACAGACAGACAGACAGACAGACAAAAACACACAGACCTACAGGCTCAGGGAGACAGACAGAAACACACAGACTTACAGGCACAGACAGAGAAAAACACACAGACTTGCAGGCACAGATAGACAGAAACACACAGACCTGCAGGCGCAGACAGACAGACAGAAACACACAGACCTACAGACTCAGAGAGACAGACAGACAGACAGACAGAAACACACAGACCTGCAGGCGCAGACAGACAGACAGAAACACACAGACTTACAGGCACAGACAGACAGACAGACAGAAACACACAGACCTGCAGGCACAGACAGACAGACAGACAGACAGAAACACACAGACTTACATGCGCAGACAGACAGACAGATAGACAGACAGAAACACATAGACTTACAGGCGCAGACAGACATAAATATACAGTCTTACAGGCACAGACAGACAGACAGAAACACACAGACTTACAGGCACAGACAGACAGACAGAAACACACAGACTTACAGGCACAGACAGACAGAAACTCACAGACCTACAGACACAGATATACAGAAACATAGAGACTTACAGACACAGAGAGACAAAGATGGACAGAAACACACAAACACCCAGCTAGAAAAATAAAGATAAGTATGTGTGGAAAGGAAAAGATGGAGGAAGAGGTAAAGGAAGAGATAGAGGAAGAGATAGAGGAAGAGATAGAGGAAGATATAGAGGAAGAGATAGGGGGAAGATGTAGAGGAAAAGGAGATGTAGAGGAAGAGACAGAGGAAGAGATAGAGGAAGGGATAGAGGAAAGGAGATGTAGAGGAAGAGATAGAGGAAGAGAAAGATGAATAGATAGAGGAAGGGAGAGAGGAAAAGGAGATGTAAAGGAAGAGATAGAGGACGAGATAGATGAAGAGATAGAGGAACGGATAGAGGGAAAGGAGATGTAGAGGAAGAGATAGAGGAAGAGATAGATGAAGAGATAGAGGAAGGGATAGAGGAAGAGGTAGAGGGAAGACAGAGGAAAGGATAGAGGAAGAGATAAAAGAAGAGATAAAAGAAAAGACAGAGATAGAAGCAGAGATAGGGGTAGACATAGAGGAAGAGATAGAGGAAGAGATAGGGGAAGATGTAGAGGAAAAGATAGAAGAGATAGAGGAAAAGAAGATGTAGAGGAAGAGATAGAGGAAAAGATAGAGGAAGGGATAGAAGAAAAGGAGATGTAGAGGAAGAGATAGAGGAAGAGATAGAGGAAGAGGTAGGGGGAAGAGATAAAAGAAGAGATAAAAGAAAAGATAGAGATAGAAGCCGAGATAGGGGGAGACATAGAGGGAGAGATGGAGAAAGAGAGAGGAAGAGATAAAGGAAGAGGTAGAGGAAGAAGTAGAGAAAGAAGGAAGAGATAGAGGAAGAGATAGAGAAAGAGGTAGAGAAAGAAGGAAAAGATACAGGAAGAGATAGAGGAAGTGGCAGAAGAAGAGATATAAGAAGAGGGAGAGGAAGAGAACAAGTAAGAGGTAGAAATAGAGGAAGAGGTAGAGGAAGAGAGACAGAAGAAGAGATAGAGGAAATGAGAGAGGAAGAGGTAAGCACAGGGCCGGGACAATGCATGAGGACGTCAGAAGAGAGAGGAAGCCATGTCAAGTTTGTGTCAACCTCGTTTTTTTTCGGTCAGTGTAGCCTACCCCCCCCCCCCCCTCTCCCAGCCCCCCTACCTCCCAGCCCACCCCCACACCCCCCTACACACACACACACACACACACACACACACACACACACACACACACACACACACACACACACACATATACACACACACACACACACACACACACACACAACACACACACACACACACACACACACACACACAC
>CM060331.1:9155492-9157992 GCA_030674155.1 Stramonita haemastoma | reverse complement strand
TAACCACCAGACTATGCAGTCCTGCCCTATCTGACAAAGCTCAAACAGCAAAAAATCGTATCGTTAAAAACGTTTTCATAAATAACAGCATGGTGTATCTTCCAAAATCTTTACATTCCTTGGGGGTATCTTTTTGTTTTTAAGGTTTTACATTTCATTGTGGATGTGACCAGGAGGACTTTTATGTTTGCGCCTATACAATTAGATGGAAGGATTCTTATTATTATATATAATATATATATATATCTATATATATATATATATATATATATATATATTATATATATATATATATATATATATATATATATATATATATATATATATATATATATAATATATATATATATATATATATATATTCAGTCTGTAACTAAAATAACCTCTGAAGAGATGAACAAATAAAAACAATATAAACATTTAAAAAAAACGAGACCAAAACACAAAAAGTGTACCTCATCAGAAAAGTAACAACATCGGATAATATATGATCGAAGCTTCAAAAAACTGTACAAGTTATACAGAAGAACTGCACTGTCACCCCACACAGAAAAAAACCACATCGTTTTGTGCTGTGACTTGATACAGAAAACAATGAAAACCAGCACTGACAGACACTATGTAGCACTGATCAGTCAATGGGATACAAACTTGCCAGCAAAATATACACTGGGGTGCTCAGGATAATTTACCGAAAAACTCTGTACACTAGGGCAGTCTATGTTCTTACACACACCGCACACACACACACACACACACACACACACACACACACACACGCACAACACACCACACACACACACACACTCGCAACACACACGCACAGCTAACACACCAACGCACACACACACACACACACCACACCACGCCCGCACCACACACACACACAGCCCACAACACATAAACACAACACAGACACACACAAACACACTACAACACACACACACCACACACACACCGCACGCACCGCACGCACACACATACACACACAGACACACACACACACACACACACACACACACACACACACACACACACACACACACACACACACACACACACACACACACACTGTATATGTAAATCATTAGCGAGCGGTGTGACGTAGAGATAGTTTGTCTCTCTGTAGTTTCTTGAATACGTGCCGTCTTGGCTTTGCATTTGTTATGTTGTTGTTGTTTGTTTAAATTATTGTGGATTTCCATACGAAGGAACAGGTTACAGGCAAACCTGAGGTCATTGAGCAATCATTACCCCCATCATTACTTTGCTTACTATAATTTACACAGCTAATACTATCAAGCTGGGATAGCCTGGTGGTTAGAGTGATGCCACATGATGTGCTGACCTGGGTTTGAATCTCGTTCAAGAGGATTTTTCCTCTGGAATTAACATCAGTGCCGACACCACTTCCCCCAAAGTCCTTCAGATGAGACTATAACCGAGGTCCCGTGTGCGAACACACGTAGAACATCATGCGCACACGTTAAAACCCTTCCGTTTTTTTAAAGAGAAGGCCATTGTGTGCCGGTGGGAACAGATGACAAATTCACTATATTGCACACACACGGGGACTGGATGTAAAAAAAACAGCACATGACTGTTTTTTCCATTATCCTCGAAATGAATGAATAACTAACTAACTAACTTAAATCAATAAATAAATGAAACCAACAAATAAAAGCTGAAAGCTTTCGATATTTCACTATCACTAATGTTTGCCCTTTCCGTTTAACTCAAACTGTTTTCAGTTAGTCCTAGAAAATGTAGTCCCCCCCCCCCCCCCCCCTAAATCCGCTCTCATGAGTATTTGATTTGAAAATGTTCACAGGTAAATAGTACGCATTTACAGCTGGGTGAACTGGGGGACTGTACTGAAGCCAAGGCGCGCAAACGGTCAGCCATCCCTTTGGTAGCCACGTTCAATGCTGCCTAACCTTAACGTGGGAAAGAGAGTACTGTGACCTCTGAGCTATCCTGTTCCCCCATGAATAAAAAATAAATGATAAGGAAATCAGTGGAAAATAAACAAGCTAGTTATTGTAGAGGAAGAATATTGATGTGCTCTTGAAATACACACTCCACATCAAACTACACCTGTATACCCATTATTTGTTGCTGTTGTTTTTTTTTGTTTTTTTAATTTTCTTATTGATAAAAAGACATGATAAATTGGTTCAATATCCGTGGATACAAAACAAGTCAAACAAAACACGCTTTTACTTTAATCCAAATGTTGAGCAGGGGACATAAGAAGATCACATAGAAATGTCTTTATTGAGCAAAGGGACGTAATGTACTGCATCTATGTGTCAAAGCTTTGCGGTTACAGAACATGACTTGTGTGGTGAATACAAACTTTATATTATGAAGGAACAGCGAACTACATTTTATTATGGCGCTAGTACTACCTATTAGAAGGTGTTTACTGTATATTTTTGTTACTCTTCACATATGTGTAGAATCTAATAATAAAAGAAATGTTGCCAACAACAAGATA
>CM060331.1:9127992-9140492 GCA_030674155.1 Stramonita haemastoma | reverse complement strand
AAAGCAGTGAGGGAGAGGAGATCGGCGCCGCCCTCAGTATGCTGGCCCTTGGAGAAGCTGAGATCTCTGGCATCTCGCTCTTCAACGACTGCATAGGTTATAAAAATACCTTTACCTTTTAACATTAATCTTTTTTAAACACATTGAGATTTTTTTCTATCTGGAGAAGATTGTTAAGTAGCTATATTAAGCCTAGTACAAAATAAAGATGGAAATGTTTACCTTTTCTAAAGCAGCACGCTTTGTTTCCTCTGACATCCAGTCTGTTTCGTGCAACATGTCTTTGAAGGAGGCCACCAGATTTCGGATCATGTCCTCCACCTGCCATCCACAACACCCACAACACAGTCAGATACAATAGCTTCTGTAAGGACATTGAGCAAGGACTACGGACATACACGTACTCATAACCATGTGCACACAGGTGCGCGTGCGCGTACACACAGTCATGCACGCATGCACACACACATACATGCACACTTGTGTGCACGCATTCGCCCACACACACACATACATACACACATGCACACACAAGTATGTGCATGCATTCACACACACAATCAAACAAACACACAAATACACACACAAACACACGCGTGTGCACGTATTCGCACACAAACACACACACGCATTCACACATGTGCGTTCACACACGTGTGTGCACACATTCGCACACACAAACACACACACACACACACACACATGCTGTTGGAATTATGTTAGCTAATTAATGTTGGTGAAATGATTGATGTTGTTTTATTTGTTTGTTTGCTTTTTCCCCTTTTCTTTCTTTTGTTGGCTTATATGTTTGCTAGGGATTTTCTGCTTTATTTTTTGTTGGTTTTTTGTTTTGTTTTGATTTGATTTTTGTTGTTGTTTTGATCTTTTTTCTTTTCTTTAGATAGATGGCTTGATGGAAAAAAGCAAATCGATGCTTACTCAATGTACCATCTGGAAATAAACATTTGATTGATTGATTGATTGATTGATTGATGCATACGTGCACATACAATTCAATTCAATTCAAACACTTTATGATCTAAGAGACAGATAAATTCAAGAAGGTTACAAGCCATACATAACAAACAGTACACGAGTAAACATAATATCACGGATAATATTATTACATACCACAACACGTATCCCGACATCAGCACACACCCATCACAACATAAAAAGCACGCACACGCACGCACGCGCGCGCGAGAGTGTACACATCTGCCCTATACATGCACACTGCTTGTTTGTATGTTCATAATCCTTGTTTGTGCGTGGAGAAAGACAACATGGCTTGTCAGCTTTAGTGGGACTGGGGTGGGGGAGAAAATGGCCTCTGTAATAACTAACTGCACATTGATCTGGCCGTCTGTCTGTTCGTCTCTATGTCTGTCCTTTTGTCTGCCTGTCTGTCTGTTCCTCTGTCTGTCTGTCTGCCTGTGTGTCTGTTCGTCTCTCTGTCTGTCTGTTACTCTGTCTGTCTGTCTGTCTACCTATTTGTCTGTCTCTGTCTGTCTGTCTGACTGTCTGTCTGTCTGTCTGTCTCTCTGTTTCTTTGTCTCGCTGTACGTCTGTTTGTTTTTCTGTCTGTCCGTCTGTCTATCTGTCTGTTTGTCTCTATGTCCGTCTGTTTGTCTCTCACTCTGGCTGCGATAGGAAGAGAGAAGTGATGTTGAATATACAGACATCTTGCAACATGACGAAACTTGGTGTGTGCATGTGCCATTGTTTTACTGCTTCTTCTCTCTATCTGCGTGTCAGGGTTCTACTGTTTCTATTCTTTATCTGTGTGTCATTGTTATACTGTTTCTTCTATCTGTTTGTGTGTCAGGGTTCTACTGTTTCTTTTCTTTATCTGTGTGTCAGGGTTATACTGTTTCTTCTATCTATCTGTGTGTCAGGGTTATACTGTTTCTTCTATCTGTTTGTGTGTCATTGTTATACTGTTTCTTCTATCTGTTTGTGTGTCAGGGTTCTACTGTTTCTTTTCTTTATCTGTGTGTCAGGGTTATACTGTTTCTTCTATCTATCTGTGTGTCAGGGTTATACTGTTTCTTCTATCTATCTGTGTGTCAGGGTTATACTGTTTCTTCTATCTGTTTGTGTGTCATTGTTATACTGTTTCTTCTATCTGTTTGTGTGTCAGGGTTATACTGTTTCTTCGCTTTATCTGTGCAATGGTTATACTGTTTCTTTTCTCTGTCTCTGTGATAGTCATACTGTTTCTTTTATCTATGTGTTTGTGATGGGTATAGTGTTTCTTCTTTCTATCTCTGTGTGATGGCTATATTGTTCCTTCTATATGATCGTGGTGGTTATACTGTTTCTTTGCTATGTCTGTCTATCGGCCTACCTATTTGTCTTTTTGTTTATATGCCTCTCTTTCCGTCAGCCCTTCTGTCATTGACTGACTGGCTGACTGACTGACTGACTGGCTGGCTGGCTGACTGACTGACTGACTCCCTTACTCACTCACTCACTGACTCACTCACTCACTGGCTGACTAACTGACTGACTGACTGACTGACAGACTGAGTGACTCCTTCACTCACTAACGGACTGACTGACTGACTCATTCACTGACTCACTTACTAACTGACTGACTGGTTGGCTCACTAACTGACTGACTGACTAACTGACTCACTAACTGACTAACTGGCTGATTGACTCACTCACTGACTCACTCACTGACTCACTGACTACCTGACTCACCCTGGTTTTAGCGTTGTGGGAGAAGTGGTGGTCAACATACAGACGGCCTGCAGCGTGAGGGAACTTGGTGTCAGTGATGGTCACACACTCCTTCCACCGCTCAGGGCTGCGGGCTGCTCCGTTCAGGGCCTGCACACCCAGGACAGTGCAGTGCAGTGCAGTGCAATGCAGTACAGTGTAGTGTAGTGTAGTGTAGTGTAGTGTAGTGTAGTGTAGTGTAGTGTAGTGTAGTGTAGTGTAGTGTAGTGTAGTGTAGTGTAGTGTAGTGTAATGCAGTACAGTGTAGTGCAGTGCAGTGCAGTACAGTACAGTGCAGTGCAGTGCAGTGCAGTGCAGTGCAGTGCAGTGCAGTGCAGTACAGTACAGTACAGTACAGTACAATACAGTATATTGCAGTACAGTACAGTACAGTACAGTACAGTACAGTACAGTACAGTACAGTACAGTACAGTACAGTACAATACAGTACAAACCTGTACAGGCATGGACAGAGGCGAGGCTAGTCAGCCTGGGGTTAGCTAGACTAGTGCTTTGTTATAATCAGGCTGATGCTGATCATTCCTGTTGTTGTTTTGTTTGGGGCTGGATGGATAAGTGGTCAGGGTGCTCACTTCCCCCAGCAAAGTTAAGCAGCGTCGAGTGTGGTTACAGTTGGATGGGTGACCGTTTGTGCACCTTGGCTTCAGTATAGTCGCCCCAAGTTTACCCAGCTGTAAGTGGATACCTGCCCTCTTTAGGGTTAGGGAAGGTAGGCTAAAGCAGCGAGGGAGAGGAGATGGGCGTCACCCTCAACATGTTGGCCCCTAGAGAAGCTGAGGTCTCTGACGCCTCGCTCCTCTACAACCGTCTAGGTTATAGAACACCTTTACCTTTTTAACCTTTTTTTGTTTTTGTTTCGTTTCTGTATCTACGTTTCTGTTTGCCTGTATCTGCGATTGAGGATGTGCATAACATTATCGGGACACACCACGCCACGTCACTACACACACTTCATGGCAGTACTCAAGTAGGAAAAAAAAAAAAAAAAAAAAAAAAAAAAAAAATAATATATATATATATATATATATATATATATATATATATATATATATATATAATGGCATGGTCATGCTCCCTTTGTAGGGACGGCGGGAGCTTGTCAGCATAAATAGCATCTCCACCTTTTGGAAATAACGCTCCAGGAACTGCCTCTTGTCTACCCTTTTCTTTGCTTCTACCTTGCTCCTTTTCTTTCTTGTCACATCCTGCTATTCCAGTTTTTGCCTTCTTGATTCATTCTCCTGTCCTTTCTTTTCCAGAAAGACTCAAAAGACAATAATTCTCTCCCATGCCGATGTGGCACGCGCTGGGCTTGACATGTCAAGTGCTTAACAGCAGCAGAACTCATTTTTGCTCATATGCAGAAGAATAGGTGCTGTTTGAGTGTTCGACGAAGATGAAGTACTGTCATGTAGCCAGATCAAACAGCCTTTTTAAAGAGTTAGTTAAAGACACTGTCCAAGAGACAATATAGATTATGTGATGGTTGAAAACATCACTGAAGAATGGAGGGATATAGAGAAGGAGACGGACGGAGACAGAATAGATTATGTGATGGTAAATGGTGCGTGGGTGTCTGTCTGTATGTATGTCTGTCTGTATGTGAGTCTGTCTTGTCTGTCTATCGTGTCTGTCTAATGGTGTGACTGAAGAAGTATGAAGTGATTTACCTGAGTAAACTGCCTCTTGATGTCCCGCAAGGGTTTGCCCAGGAGCCCCACCAGGGGGTACACTATGCGCCACATGCAGTAGTTCAGCAACGTCCTGAAACAGTCACACAGACAGGTGTACACTATGCGCCACATGCAGTAGTTCAGCAACGTCCTGAAACAGTCACACAGACAGGTGTACACTATGCGCCACATGCAGTAGTTCAGCAACGTCCTGAAACAACAGTCACACAGACAGGTGTACACTATGCGCCACATGCAGTAGTTCAGCAACGTCCTGAAACAACAGTCACACAGACAGGTGTACACTATGCGCCACATGCAGTAGTTCAGCAACGTCCTGAAACAACAGTCACACAGACAGGTGTACACTATGCGCCACATGCAGTAGTTCAGCAACGTCCTGAAACAAAAGTCACACAGACAGGTGTACACTATGCGCCACATGCAGTAGTTCAGCAACGTCCTGAAACAACAGTCACACAGACAGGTGTACACTATGCGCCACATGCAGTAGTTCAGCAACGTCCTGAAACAACAGTCACACAGACAGGTGTACACTATGCGCCACATGCAGTAGTTCAGCAACGTCCTGAAACAACAGTCACACAGACAGGTGTACACTATGCGCCACATGCAGTAGTTCAGCAACGTCCTGAAACAACAGTCACACAGACAGGTGTACACTATGCGCCACATGCAGTAGTTCAGCAACGTCCTGAAACAACAGTCACACACAGACAGGTGTACACTATGCACCACATGCAGTAGTTCAGCAACGTCCTGAAACAACAGTCACACAGACAGGTGTACACTATGCGCCACATGCAGTAGTTCAGCAACGTCCTGAAACAACAGTCACACAGACAGGTGTACACTATGCACCACATGCAGTAGTTCAGCAACGTCCTGAAAAACAGTCACACAGACAGTGTACACTATGCGCCACATGCAGTATTCACAACGTCCTGAAACACGTTCACAGACGTGTACACTATGCGCCACATGCAGTTTTCAGCAACTCCCTGATACAACATCACACAGACAGGTGTAACTTCGCCAATGCTATTCAGCACGTCCGAAACAACAGTACACAGACAGTTACACTGCGCCCATGCAGTAGTTTAGCAACGTCCTGAAACAACAGTTCACTACAGCAGAGTACACTATGCGCCAATGCAGTGTTCAGCAACGCTGAAACAACAGTCACAGACAGTGTACACTATGCGCAAACATGCATTGTTCAGCAACGGTTCTGAAAACACTGTCACACAGACAGGTGTACACAAATGCGCCACATGAGTGTTCAAAACGTCCTGAAAATAGTCAACAGAAGGTGAACATGCACAGATGCAGTAGTTCAGCAACGTCTGAAACAACAGTCACACAGACAGGGTACACTAGCGCACATGCAGTAGTTCAGCAACGTCCTGAAACAACGAACAGACGAGTGTAGCATATGCGCACAGCAGTAGTTCAGCAACGTCAGAAAAACAGTGCACAGACAGTGGTACACTATGCGCCACATGCAGTAGTTCAGCAACGTCCTGAAACAGTCACACAGACAGGTGTACACTATGCGCCTTATGCATAGTTCAGCAACGGTCCTGAAACAGTCACACAAAGGTGTACACTATGCGCCACATGCAGTAGTTCAGCAACGTCTGAAACAGTCACACAGACAGGTGTACACTATGCACCACAGTGTTCAGCAATGTTCTGAAATAAGTCACACATCAATCATCAATGCTACTTCCAGTCTAGTCTTTAAGATGTAAGACAAACACTTTGACGGTCTGTAAGGTATAGCAATACAGCTTTTAGTCCTTAGTTCTTCTTTGCCTCCTAGCCTAACACAGTGAGGAGTCACCTAGAAAACGCACTGTCTCACTCCTCACACCTGGGAATCGCTGTAAGAACAAAAGTAAACGCTTGATATGAAGTGGTGTGTTGAGAAGGCTTTTTTTCACATTTTCAACGATATATATGTATGTAACTACAATCCTACTTCAAAAGAGTTTTCCCTCTGTAATGGAAAGTGTAAGGTGTTATGCTAAAAGCTTGCTGAGGACCATCTTAACATAACACGTCAAAGCATAACATCATTGTAACATAGCCTTGCGCTTTGTTAGCATCTATAACTGACACAGCTTTTGACCTGGGTTGTACATTATATTGAACGTAGGAATAACTACACTCATACACCCTTTCTTGCACAGGCTTGTGTATTTTTGACATAAAGAGGTTATTGCCGATTTCGGATCTATGTATTACTATTGCTATTGAAAATCAATTCATGTTTCACCTTAACCTAAACCTATCCCGTAGTCCAGAAGACAGTGGGGGGAAAAGATAGATGGTAATGAGTTGGCCAAAGACTGGTTGACATCCCACGATGCCATTCACTGTAAAGATAACATCATAGTATGGAGCTCACTGTGATGATGACATCATAGCATGCCATCCACTGTGATGATGACATCATACGATGCCATTCATTGTAATGATGACATCATACGATGCCATTCAAAGTGATGCTGACATGATGCCATTCACTATGATGACATCATGTGATGCCATTCACTGTGATGATGACATCATACGATGCCATCCATCGTGTCATTGTGGATGAGGAATCCAAATCTGACAATGTTTACTAGTTACCAACCATAAAAACTTAGCATGTTCATTATCTGTCAATAAATAAAGCACGTTGTAGGTTGCCTTGCTGCTGGAGATGGCTGCTCTTCAGTGTATAATCATAACTATCATCAGGAGTGTTCCTGCAGTCTCACCTTCTGGACGTGGCGTTGACGATGGGGAAGATCTTGTCATAGTATTCCAGCGCATTGACCACCACCTCGTCTTTCAGGGTCAGGTTTATACCCTCCGGGAAAAGTGACGCTTCAGGTACCCCAGCCAGTCAAACTGCACATCATCGTCATTACCATCGTCACCATCAGCATCATCATCATCATATCGTCGTCGTTGTTGTCATCACCATCATCATCATCGTCATCATCTTGGCGTCGTCATCATCTTCATCGTAGTCGTCGAAGTTGTCATCGTCATCATCATCATCGTCGTCGTCATCGTCACATCATCATCATCACTTTCACTAGAGAAAGAACACACCAGTCACGGGCAGTAACACAAGCAGCAATCACTTCTTGAAGACATGGTGATCGATGATAATGAGGATGATGTAATGATGCTGCTATGGAAGTGTGTATATTTGAGACTACTTGAAGAGTTGTAGTCTACGCTTACTATCATAATATATCCCGGCATCAACCGGCAAGAGAGATACATGTATGTGAAACAAAAGGCAGCAAGACAGTCTTTGATTAAATACATTTATTTGCATAGGAACACTCAACAATGGAAGCGGTTTAAAAAAAGTGGCTGGTTTGACAGAGTGCTTTTAAAAATAGCAGCCCAAAAGTACAAAGAGAAATCTGTTTTATAATGGAATGATTTGGATTACAACAAAATACATGGTACTTGGCTCACAGCACAAAAAAGCAACAACAAAATAACAAAAAAGAAATAAAACTATGAGAAGCAAACACAGCAATAAACAACTAAATAGAGAGGGAAAAACAAATCAGCTAGCTTGCCAGCCAGGCAGACCACCTACGTGTGGGTATCTGTTCTCCACCTCCTGGATGGTCATCTTGTTGTACAGCTTTTCTGCATCTCGTCTCAACTCTGGAGGGCTGGTGGCCTTCAACAAAAATTGGAACAGATATCACATTACTCTCTGTTTGTCTCTGTCTCTCTGTCTCTTCTGTTCCCTCTGTCTGTCTGTCTGCTCTGTCTGTTCTGTCTGTCTGTCTGTCTGTCTGTCTGTCTGTCTGTCTGTCTGTCTGTCTGTCTGTCTGTCTGTCTGTCTGTCTGTCTGTCTTCTCTCTCTCTCTCTCTCTCTCTCTCTCTCTCTCCTCTCTCTCTCTCTCTCTCTCTCTCTCTCTCTCTCTCTCTCCCTTTCTCTCTCTCTCTGTCTCTCTCTCTGTCTCTCTCTCTGTCTCTCTCTGTCTCTCTCTGTCTCCCTCTGCCTGTCTCTCTCTGTCTCTGTCTGTCTGTCTCTCTCTCTCTTTCTCTCTGTCTGTCTGTCTGTCTGTCTCTGTCTCTCTCATGACAAAGTCTTACTAAAGTTTACAAGAAGTACTGTTGTATTTGATTTTTTGGCATATTTCCAGTTTTGCTTACTTCCAAACTAATAGTAATACTAATACAGTAATCCATCAAAAACCCTTTTGTTCTACTGCACTTCCAAAACCGCACCCCTTCCTAAAAAAAAACCCCACTTCCGCCACCACCACCACCACCACCACCACCACCACCACCACCACCACCATCTGAAACAGCAACATCTGAAACATCAGCATACAATTATCAAGGCAAAAAGAAAGAAAGAGGCCAGGACACTCACATTAGCCACCAGAATCTCAAAGTCCACGAGGTCCACAGCATCCCGCGTAGCCGTGGTGACGTTAGCTCCCAGTGACGTCATCACGTCCTTGTACAGACCCTCGTACAGACGTAAGATGCTGTTGTTACGTTGTCCGAGAAACAGCTGACGGGAAGGGAGAAGTAGCCGGTTTGTGTCAACTGTAACAACAACAAGAGGATAAATATAAAATCTTTATAAACAAATGAAAAAAAAAGTATTTTGTCAAGAACTCTGAAATCTGATTATAATTTATGCTAAGAACTCGTCTCCCAAGGGCTACAAATAAATACATTATGTCTTAAAACAGCTTGCTTTCTCCTGAGAGAACCTGACACCTGAAGAATTTAGAATTCAAAAAAGTAACAAAAAGCCCTTTACCTGTCTACTTAAGATGTTTGTTCCGCTACAAGAGGATTTTTTTTTTCTAAAAAACATTAATTGTTTAGTTGTTGTGATCTATTATACGTCTCTTCTCAAAAGTGATATTACACATGGAAAAAATAAAAACAAAATCATGATAACAAAAACAAAAAAAAAACAGCAATACCTTGAAGCTTAGAGGGGAGAAAGGGGGACGGGCACACCCAGAACATGCACTCTGCTTTACTCACCACACCTGAGAATCACTGTCAAACCATAAAAACACAATGGAGGAGAAGTTTGTGGCTATGACTGTATTCAAATACCTCCATATATGCAGCTATAAATCGACTTCAGAGGAGAAATTGCAATGAATTTTCGAATAAAACATTTATTATTTATTTATTTATTTATTTATTATTTATTTATTTATTTGTTTGTTTGTTTGTTTGTTTGTTTGTTTACTTACTTTATTCTTTTATATCGAGGATAATGGAATAAGCACTCGTGTGCTGTTTTACATCCAGTCCCCGTATGTACGCAGTTTTATAAATCTTGTCATTTGTTCCCACCGGCACACAATGGCCTACTCTTATAAAAAACAGAACAGGATTTAACGTGTGCGCAAGATGTTCTGCGTGCGTTTGCACACGGGGCCTCGGTTTATAGTCTCACCCGAAGGACTTTTGGAAAGAGTGTAGTCAGCACTGATGTTACCTCCAGGAGAAAAATCCCCTCGGACGGGAATTGAACCCGGTTGTCAAATTGCGAGCGCAATCTTCTGACCACTCAGCTGTCCCGTTTCCCCGACATAATCGTGTGTTGTAGAGCTAACGCCCGCGTGTAGAAGGTGAAGATGTGTGGGTTGGAATTTCATCGGGAGCTGGACTTTTTTGCCTAACCCACAGGCCAAATATGGTCACTGGGTGCTAGCAAGACATTAAGATCAACCATTAAAATCAGGCTACAATGCAACGCAAATTGCGCACGTAGTAGAATCCAAGGCAAAATCACGGCTGTCTCCTGATAAAAAGAAAACTTTCTTGTATGAAAACAAAAAAAGCTGAACTATAGCCAGAAATATACAGGGTGCTGCATTAGAGGCAGAAATATGAGTGGTGGTACACTACAGCGCCAGTGAAGAGCTCTGTCCATCAAGAGCAACTGAAAATGGATGGAGAAAAACCTGTCATGAAAGAAAGTGGTAGGCATGTCCAATTTAATCCTATTCAGTCCGGTCCAGTGTAATCTAATCTAATCCATTCTCACTCAATGCAGTACAACGCAATAAAATACAATTTAATACTATGCAATACAATCAATGACAATCCAGTTCACTCTGTTACAATACAAGCAACACAATGTACTACAATACGACATAGACTAAGAGCAAATCCTGTCTATGGGTAATAACAAATCCTGAAGGAAGGCAACATAAACAAATCCTCACATAAACGATGTTTTTTCTGAGACTCCTTCTGGTCCGAGTGGATGCCCATGGTGATCAGAGGACTAGAACCCAGGCCACCGACTGCCCCTATCCTGGCCAGCATATGGTTCAAGGTCATGTTCTCATCTACCCATCAGGCTCCAGGGTAGGAAACAGGTTGGAACCACCCGACTTGAGGAGTTGTAGCATCGGGTAGTGCCTTTGGCATCGATGGTGTCTGCAGACATAAGGTGATAATGGTCACAGACAGATACAGGAGAGAAAAAAAGAAAGACTTTAAGACAAGGGAGAGCACGGAAAGAAAGACAGAAAGAAAGAAAGATAGAAGGAAAAAAGAAGAAAAAAAATGATAGAAAGATAAAAAAGAAAGAACGAAAGGATTACAGAACCTTTCTATGTTTGTATTGTGTTCTGTGTTCTTTATATCAAGGATAATGGTATAAGCACTCACGAGTGCTTATTTTACATCCAGTCTGCGTGTGTATGCAGTTTGTATCTATCCTATGGCTTCACAAAAAAATTATATAGAAGAAGAAGAAGAAGAAGAAGAAGAAGAAGAAGAAAAGAAGAAGAAGAAGAAGAAAAGAAGAAGAAGAAGAAGAAGAAGAAGAAGCAGTAGTAGAAGCAGAAGCAGTAGTAGAAGCAGAAGCAGAAGCAGAAGAATAAAAAGAGAAGGAGGAGGAAGAAGAAGAAGAGAGGAGGCAAATAAATTTAACACTATACTCATACTTGCCTGTGTCTTCACAAGATTTGAAAAATATTCTGGCCTTGAGAATTCCTGCCTGTGCCTTGGTATCGTTCTCTGACAGCAAGTCTGTTGACATAATAATCATCATAAACAGTGACGGTAACAATCATACTGAGCACATCTGAACACAGTGTAACAATGATAATGAACGATTGAATTCAGCACAGCCCCAAAATACATTTGCTTGGCAGCTTGCATCAAAATACAGAAACATTGCTAACATCATTATCTAACTTTCCGTGATGATAAGTCTTCAGACAGAGGCCCGAAACAGGTACACAGGGGTTTATTATATCATCCTAAGTCGTAGTGGGCCAAGTCACAGGTAAAAGAGTCTGTATGTTTGCTTGGCTGTTTGCCAATAGTAAGTCACTTCTATGAGTTTGCTTTGCTGTTTGCTAGTACGTCACGTCTGTATGTTTGCTTGGCTGTTTGCCAGTAGTACGTCACGTCTGTATGTTTGCTTGGCTGTTTGCTAGTACGTCACGTCTGTATGTTTGCTTGGCTGTTTGCCACTACGTCATGTCTGTATGTTTGCTTGGCTGTTTGCCACTACGTCACGTAATTGTAAACTTGTGGAGGAGGAAAATTATGACGATGATGATGACGATAACTATGATGATGATGGTGCTGATGCTGATGCTGATGCTGCTGCTGCTGATGATGATGATAAGGATGTAAACCTTGACATGTTGTTTTTAATCCCGAAAGAGAGAGCAGGAGAGAGAGAGACAGAGACAGACAGATAGACAGAGACAGACAGACAGACAGACAGATAAAAAGACAGATAACTAGATAGACAGATAGACAGACAGACATATAGACAGACAGACAGACACGTAGACAGACAGACAGACAGATAGAGAAATACATGGGATCAACACAAAGAGAAACAAAGACACGGGAAGAAATAAAGACAAAGACAGAAGATACACACACATACACAAAAACACACACAAAACACACACACAGCGCGCGCGCGCGCGTGCGCACGCACACACATACACACACACACACAGAGCTAAGCTAAGCTAAGCTAAGCTAAGCTAAAACACAGACTCAAAGAGAGAG